>OY992507.1:1212500-1724062 GCA_963921215.1 Scoparia ambigualis
TTTAATATTGTAGTATTGTGGTGTTGTATTTTGCGGATACAAATCAGACGGGAAAATTCTTCGAGGGTTTTCAGACCATCTTTGGACCATGGTAGGTACAGAAAATCGGCACCGATATACACGCGTAACCAAGAATGACGACTAGCTACCCGCAAGGACATACTCGTCCGCTAGGCAGCACATTTCAATGAAGTCTTGAATCTTGAATCCTAGCGCGCAGACGGCCTAACTTCAGTACATTGGTTCACTCAAGAATTTACCTGTAAATGAAGACCTTGCTATCCATCCCACTTTCGACGAGTTTATTAAAGGCGATTATGAAACTTAAAATTCTAAAACACATGGCGCAGATAGCTTGCCAGCAGAAATTTATAAATATCTAAATCTAAATCTTTCCTACAATCACACCAATTATCTAGCCCAAGAGAAGCTTCGAAGAAACTCGTTAAATGGTTACTAGACAACGGATAAACATACTTAAAATACTTAAATACATACTTATTATACATAGAAAACACCCAGACCCGAGACAATTTAGAAAAACAATAATTTCTAAATTGACCCGACCGAGGATCGAACCCGGGACCTCAAAGATGGCGACACCATGAAAACCGGTGTACAAACCACTCGACCAAGGAGGTCGTCAAAAAATATAGCGGAACAAACATCAAAAGCAGGCTTTTCGAGCTGGTCCTGAATATATGGGAATCAGATACCATTCCGCAAGACTAGAAAGATGCTTCTATCTGCAAACTCTACAAAGGTAAAGGTGATATCTCTGACTGCGGTTCTTACAGGGGTATATCTCTTCTTTACTCTGCTAGTAAGATTCTTGCACACATTCTAAACACACGCCTAAGCCGACTTGCCGAACATATACTGCCGGAAAGCCAATGCGGATTTAGACCTAATTGGGTCATGGTGGATGCTTTATAACCATGGTAAATACCTCGTAAAAAGTAAAAATAATGGATGCTTTATTGTTTTAAAACAAATACAATTTCTAGAACAGCACCGACCTCTATACATGTGTTTTGTAGATCTCGAGAATCTGGCTAGTATTAGAAAAGTCTGGAAAATTCGTAAACCTGATAAGGCAGTTTCATTTTATATATAACCAATTTTATTTTCAGAATGCTTCAGTGTAACAAGTGGCGTAAAGCAGGGTTGTGTCATGACGCCTACTTTATTCGCCTTATACTTTTCCGCAGTTATGACTGACGCTCTTGAATACTGCAGTGACCAAATTGAGCTGAACGTTAGGACAGACAAAAGTGTGTTTGACCTTTCCCGCTTCAAAGCGATGAAAAAGACCCAGAAGCTCTCTTTACTGGAGATTCTCTATGCCGACGACGTATGCCTAATGGCCGACAGCGTTAATGCTGTTCAAGGTTACATGGATACCCTTAATAGGTCGTGTTGTGTATTTGGCTTAGTCATAAGCGTCTCGAAGACATAAGCCATCAAACAACCTACTCGAGGCGGTGTCATTGACGAGATCAACGTGACACTGGGTAACACTCCACTAGTAGTTACAAAGTTCAAATACCTTGCAAGTCAAATTAAAAGTGACAACCGCCTTGCATCAGAAATTTCAACTCGCATAGCCAATGCTGCGGCCGCCTTCGGCAAACTTAGCCATCGTGTTTGGAAATTCCAAGTCTGAAGCCCTGGTTCTCCCGATGCTGGCGTATGCCACGGAGACTTGGTATGTATACAAGGGCGACATACGTAAACTTGACACGTTTCACATGCGGTGTCTGCGTTCCATTCTGCACATCAAGTGGCAAGACCAGGTTTCTTTCCTAACACTCAAGTCTTGCGTCGAACCAATATGTTCGGCATGGAGGCAAAATTGATGAAACACCAACTAGTGGGCATATCCAGCGCATGGAAGACCGCAGACTTCCTAAGGGCGTCTCTTCTCCAGAGCAAAAAGCCCAAAAAGAAAAAAAAAGTAAAGTTAAATATACTTAGAATACATAGCTAATAAGAATAAAATTGTTTAATATAAGTAAAGAAATGTTAAAGTAGTAAATATATTATTGTAACTATGTTGTAACATAAACAGTAAGAGTAAGATAAAAAGAAAGAAAAATAGAATAGAGTAGAGGTCTTCAAGCTCCAGTTTATTAACCCCTCTAGAACAGACAGACAAAAAAAATGTACAGAACAAAAAGTTTTGCAAAAAAGCGGGGAGCAAAAGATCAAAACTAAAAAAAAAAAAAAGGGCGTCTCTTATTCGAAGTTAGCAATTGGGAAGCGCAAGCAAAGGGGCAGTACCTGCACCACAAGGACGTGCTCAAGCGCCATACTTAACTGCCTGCGACATCTCCACCGAACGTTGGGAAGAGCTGGCTGAGATGAGGCCGCAATGGCGTTCGAAAGTCCGAAAAGGTGTAGGAAGCTTCGAAGAAGCTCGACTTGTAACCTTGGATGAGAAGCGCCATATACGGAAGACTCGTCCAAAGCCCTCTTACAACACGTACAACATTGACGGACAGCTCTACTGTGCTCAATGAGATCGTTTGATTAAGACAAGGTTCGGTTTTGCCAGACACATAAGAGCTCTTAATAGGAATGATTACTTATATATTGTATACTTTTCACAGCTGTAACGATTCCTAACTGATTTGTTAATCTTCCTAAAACTGTGGAGGTTTTCTATGTCCCTATTTAAATATTGTTTTCCAATACCTAAAAGAATTCTCACGCTAGAGTATTAGCCCGCTCCTATATTGTAATACAAAATTGTCCGGAAGATAACAATTTAGGGAGATACAAATACAAAAACATGTGCGCGGAGTGGTCCGACTGAGAGCTAACGACGACGGCTGAGATCCGCCTTATCGTGCGTATCTCGGGTTCGGCTTATCAGCATCGGCGCTGGGACCGCGGCTGCGGAGCGGGCGGTACTCGCGCAGGTGATCGCGATGGCGGCGGCACAGACAGCGGCGTGGTGCCTGCTGCTGGCGGGCGCATGCGTCGGCTCCAGGATCCTGGTGGTGTTTCCCGTGCCCTTCAGGAGTTACAGCGCCCTCGGGGATTCTATCGTGAGGAGCCTTACCGATGAAGGACATGAGGTAGGAAACCACTGGTGCGTCACAAATAATTAAAAATAATAGGCAATTCACATAATTTTATTACGACAATCTATCTCTTCCTCCTTACTTTCTGTTTATGTTGAAAAAGTCTGAGCATAGTAGGGAGAAATGGACAGGGTAGAGTCACAACCCTGATTTATCAGGTCCGTGGGTAGAGTATGATAATGTAAATTATGCACATCGCCTGTGTTATTTAAAACGTAAACTAGGCTTTAACCATAAACTAATCTTGCTTGTACCTATGCTGAGACGAGTTTTATTATCTGATATATAGTAAATATTAATCAAATTTGCGACAAATCGCTGACAAAGAAAACGATAATGAGGTACAGTGAATTGAAACGTGAACTTTTATTGTATTCGACATAATTTATTGTAAGTAAGTTTATCTGAAAAAAGGTTCTTGAAAAGTTTACTCTCGTTATGTGTGTGAATGGCGAGTTCCAATTCTAAATGAAGGATAGTGCATGTGTGAGAGCTATATCTCAACGCATGCTAAACACTTCACAATTATTTAAAGTTAATAAAAAACATCTCAAACCCCAAGCGGTCGCATGAGACCGCACCTACAAAAACACACTTGACTTTGTACCGTGTTTTTATAGACTTACAGACTACTTCAGTATGAACAAGTTTGGTTATTTCGGTTCTGTGGTTCATCTTATGTATTGTTATAGCAAAATATCGCATAGTTTATGCTCGATGCTGTCAAATTTGACGTTGACAGTTGCGCCAAAAAAAGTGTCAATAAAATTCAAGACTGAGGGGTTAATTATAACTACAAACTCGTCCATTATATTTTACTCAAAACAATGTCAAAGCAATTTGGGATAAAATTTTCTTTAGTTTTCGTAACAATTTAGAAGCTGAAGAGAATAACGAATAATTTACTAAAATGTCAGTCAGCCAGTCACACCGATAATTTGAATTGAATAATTAAACCACAAACTTCAAGTAATGGGATTTACAATCGGCGAAATCGATGAAAGGTACTAAAGCATGACTGAAGGTAGCACAAGTAATTAAAAAGTTCGTCAGTTTGGGTCCATTCCCAGCCGTTCAACAAATAAAGTTTAGTAAACTCATTCATTCATGATTAAAATTTAATTATTTCCTTTTCTGTTTAGAATTACAATGACATTTTTATAGAAAACATTTCTTTAATTTATTTCATATTAAATAATATAATATTGAACACTGGCAACACTGGTCAGGAATAACATAAGCTCCGTATTATTTTATTATCAAAATATATTAATAAGTGATAAAAATAAGTAAAACTGTGTGCAATCCGATCATTAGTGTGGAAATCACCAGGATTAATGTTGGCAGTGCAAAGTAACAAGATTTTTTCTGAAATATTGAAGTGCAGAACAGCTCAACATGTTCTAAGTTAATTACTTAATTTAATTGTTTTATGTCGGAATCTGTGGCTAATAAAATAACACACTCTGCCCATAATCACATCAAGAAATTAATTGTTTATAGACCCGGTGAGTGGAAAATCTAATATTTTTTGTGAAATTTACTTGACTCGGCCGTTGTCAAATTTGAAATTCCGACACCAGATTGACATAAACAAAACAACTGATTCGTCTCATGATACAATCATACTGCATACAATTGAATGGTGACTAACTGTGTCACTAGAAAATAAAAGCATTATAAACCAATATCTTTAATAAACCGGCAAGAGATGGATATGACGACAGATAATATTACACAACGACGGCGGTTATTGAGATCCAACTCCATTGACCAATCTAGGTTTCTCAGTGATAATACCGAACGCTTGGATGATTCAATACAAGACACAACGATGAGGAGTTTACATAATTCATCACTAGATGACAGCACTGTGACAGACTTAAGGCAACAAATCGAAAGTTTATCCACAAAGTTAACATCCGCCTATCAAGAAATAGAAAACTTAAAAATAGAAAACATTACATTAAAAACCGAGTTAGAAGAATATCATAAAAAAACCCAATATCATAACAAACAACAAGAATTACAGGAAAATATTAACTTGATGAACGCGCCATCTATGCAATCATATGAAAAACTCGACACAACTGAAGATATTCAACGCCGCACAGGCACAGTAGCTGGGACAGGGAAAGAGACGAAACACAACGTCAACAAACCAAGTGTTGACAAGGGAACTAACTGTAAAATGACTAATATAAACCAAAATTATAACCTAGTTAATAATAAAAAACGAAAAATATTAATTTTTGGTGATCAACAGGCTGTAGGTCTTTCAATATTGTTGTCAAAATATAGAATGAAGGCATCTAAAAATGATTGCTTTATCTCCTCATTTGTTAGGCCGGGTGCGGACTGTGGCACAGTATTAAATAAAATGATGCTTGAAGTTGATAGTTTGAGCAATCGCGATCTTTTGTTTCTATTTATTGGTGCAAATGACAAAATGCCTACAAAAATATTTTGTGAATTGGTAAGTTTTTTGTCCAGAGTTCACAAACCCCAAGTTTTTCTAGTTCAGATAATGGATAACACATATTTAAATTTGACTCTTCTTAATAATCAGTTTAAATTGATATGCCAAAACTTTAAAAACTGTAATTTTATTTCATTAAATGACATCACTAGTTATAATAATAATTCATTACTTAAAAACATATGCAAAAAAATATCTTTAGAAATTGACACTGCAAATTACATTGACAGTTACAAACAAAAGTTAAAGGAAATGACCATAAATAGTAAAAATCAGTTTGGGTGCAAACCAACTCACAAAAAAGGAACCATACCATTCTTTTTCAACAAAATGTCCCAAAAAACTAAATTGGCTCCAGAGATAAACTCACCTAATATAAGAAATAAAGAACTTATCTGTGAGCCAAAAAAAGGTACAATTCCTTTTTACTTTCAAAAAACAAATACGAGTAAAAAGTCCTTTCGAGAACATACATAATTTCTATTTACTGCATCAAAACATATGTAGTGTTCTCAGGAAAGAAGATGAACTGGAACTGTTAATTGACAATTACAAGAATAAAAATAAAAAAATTGATATCATATGTTTGTCCGAAACTTTTTTGTTAAGAGGTTCAGAGTCAAACCTCACTCTCAAAAATTACAAAATTGGTTCCTATTGGTCACGTAACTTTGAAAAGAGGGGAGGCACTTGCATCTTAGCTAGGAGAGGCTTAAACGTGTCAAAACTGGAACTCGCTGACACAATATCAGAAACATATAATTTTGAATGTTGTGGAATTGTTATAAAAAACCCTAACCTGATAGTTATTTGCATTTATAGAACACCAAATTCAAATTTAAAAATTTTCTTTGACAAGTTAGATTATTTATTACAAAAAATTACAAAAAAAGGTTCTAAAAAATACAAAAATCATTCTTTGTGGGGATTGGAATGTGGACCTTATGAAAACCAATTATAAAACACAATTACTTATTAGCATATTACAGAATCACAACATGACCATTCATATTAAATCACCTACGAGAAAAAATGCTTGCCTTGATTTAATTGTGAGTAATATACGAGAAGGCAAAGGCACTACCGAAAATGTATACCTCTCAGACCACAACACAAATCAAATACTCTCACTCTATTTTAATAACTATAAAAATGTTACATACTGGACTGACTTCAAAAGAGACTTCAGTAGTGACAATAAATTAAAATTTTATAATTATATTCAATCCCTGACATTTAATGACATACTACAAGAAACTGACACAAATAAATCTTTCAACTTATTTCATGACATACTAAAATTATTATTTGATCAATGCTTTCCTATTCTAAAAATTAAATGTAATAATAAATGTAAAAAATTAAGCTGGATTACAAAGGGTCTAAGAAATAGTTGTAGACGAAAAAGACTACTGTATCAGAAATATGTTAAATCAGATAGATATGGTAAATTAAAAAACAAAAAAATATTTAAAAACTACTCTAAAATTTTACAAAAGTGTATTAATAGTTCAAGAAAGATCTGCAATACAAACATTATGTTTAAATCTAAAAATAAATGTCTTGCATCTTGGAGGATTGTTAATGAAAATTTAAATAATAAAATGACTCAAAATGAAATAAAATTAATTAAATATAAAAATAATGTAATTGACGACTTATATAATATGACGACAGCTTTCAATGACTTTTTCATAGAAACAAGCGATAATAATATAACGTGTAGTAATACATCCACAAATAGATTAACTATCAGCAATAGTATTTTTCTTACTCCGACTTCGGTAGATGAACTCCGACGTATTATACTGAGTCTAAAAAATACAAACTCAGTCGGTTATGATGATATTAATACCGATACTCTAAAATTATGTTCTAACGAAATTGCCATTCCCTTATGCCACATTATTAATTTATCCCTAGAAAATGGTATATTTCCCGAAAGGCTAAAATATTCTATTGTGAAACCACTTTACAAAAAAGGCGATGAGAGCGATATGAATAATTACAGACCAATCACTCTCATTCCAGTATTGGCAAAAATATTTGAAAAGATTATGGCCAAAAGAATTCTGTCGTTTATTAAAAATAATAAAGTTATTACAAAGGAACAATTTGGATTTCAGGAAGGTAAATCAACAACCTTGGCTTGCTTCAACCTCATTAAGGAAGTTACAGAAAATATTAATAATAGAATACCTAATCTAGCACTGTTTTTAGATATGTCGAAAGCTTTCGATCACGTAAAGCACAATATATTACTTCAGAAGGCTTCCGAATACGGTTTAAGGGGTCGAGCGACTGACTGGCTAAATAGCTACTTAAAAAATCGTAAACAATGCACCGAGATTACTAGGATTGAGAATAATGCTAAGATAACAGTCCGATCACAGTATAGAGATACGAAAAATGGAGTTCCACAGGGAAGTATATTAGGCCCTATATTATTTTTATTATATATAAATGACCTACCTCAAGTATCATCAAACAAATGCTTTCTCTTTGCTGACGACTGTACTCTATTTTTTAAAAATCAAGATATTGACAAACTACAAACTGACATTAACAATACAATCTCTGACATTTTCAATTGGATGAATAACAATAATTTGCAAATTAATATAAATAAAACTAAAGCAATACAATTTCATACTTACAAAGCAAAAAAAGTTAACATTGACATTAATCATAATAATGAAAAAATTGACATAGTAGATTCCACTTGTTTTCTTGGAATCACTCTTGACGAACACTGCAACTGGAAAAATCATATTGATGGTGTATGTAAAAAGATTAACAAATTTGTTTTTGCGCTTGGTAGAATTAAGAGAATCGCCTCGTTTGATATTGCGTTACAGGCATATCATGGTTATGTTGCCGCAGTCTTACGCTATGGCCTAATAATCTGGGGAAATAGCGTTGACATAGAACGAGCACTTAAAGCGCAAAAAAGGTGTGTTAGGGCACTGTGTGGAATTAGAAGTTGGGAATCATGTAAGCTTCTATTCAAACAACATAAAATTCTTACATTACCGTGCATGTATATAGTGGAAATATGTCTTTTCGTAAAACGATATCCCGACTACTTCGTCACACACAGTCAAAGGAATCCAAATGCTCGTGATTCCAGAAAAAATAAATTATGCTTACCTAAAAGCAATCTAACGCTTTTTAATAAAAATGTATTTTGTATGGCAGTTAAGATATACAATAAGTTGCCAGCTGATGTTAGAAATCGCTCATCTGACAAAAACTCTTTTAAAAATTTCCTATGTCGTTGGCTGCTGGAACGCGGATATTATTCGATTAATGAATTTCTAAATGACAAATTGTAATGTGATATTTTTATTTATTCTTTAATTTTTAATATTATCTAAACTATTTTTAATTATGATAAAATTATTAAGTTGACATTAAATATTTTTGTATTATTTTAATTATTATGATTTAATAATTATTTTCTTTTATTATTAACTTAATCCTATATTGACATGTAATTTTTTTTTTCTTAATACCATATTGACATGTATAACGATTAATTGAATTAGCAGATCTGACTTATGCATGATTAATAAAAACCAGAATTTAGAGTCGACATTTATAATATAAATATTTGCACACCTACGTTAATAAGGTAAAAATATTGTAGATCTATTATTTAATGAATGTAACATCTTGACTGTACACAATATTTAAGCAAATAAATTATTTGATTTGATTTGATTTGATTTATTATAAGGAAGCAACACGAATAATAAATTGCATCTCGGCATCTAAACAAAATAGGTAAATAGGTGCCGGAATCCTCAACTCAGGAAAAATAATCTTATCCCTAACAGAAGGAAAACAACAAATGTATATAAACTAAACAATAATTAGTTTATTTCAATTGAAACAACCTTATATGGATGCTTCATCAACAGGTTTCATACGTGACAATCTTTCCGAAAAAAACCGCTGCCGCAAATGTTACGTACGTGGACATAAGCTCCGTCCTGGAAGATGAGCCAGGTCAGTTAAACGAATTACGTAATTTGTACTAGTTAGAACAATGTCTAATTTTATAGCGATACGGTAATTGGCGGCGACAAGAGTTGCCTGGAGAAAGTTAAAAGTGGCATGCCACGGGGAGGGTGGGGAGGGGGGGGGGGGTCACACGCGCCGCCGGGGGCACTCGTCGCCGGGGGCACTCGCCGCCGGGGGCGCTCGCCGCACGACCAAAGATTATTTCGTCAAGAAAGATCCTTTGGCCTTCCGCAGCCTGTAGTTGACGTGGCGATTGCCTTTCCGACTTGATAGAGCGGAGTTTCTTTTATGAACATAAAACGTGTAACTACCTACTTCAATTGATTGAGAGAAGTTCTTCTATTTGGAGTTTAACAAAATTGCAATGTCCTGAAAATTAAATAACACAACATTGCCCTAGGTAGTCTATTAATTTAGTAATTGAGGGATAACTTCCCTATCAAATGTCAGCACTGTTTCAGCAATGTTTAAAAACCTTGAGCACCTGAGGCAAACATTTCTAGAAAAATCAAACGTTCGGATTTTGATTCGGGCCTTATTTTATATTTTGTAAATTTTGTAGGATTCTTTATAAGTTATAGAGGCTCACCGGAGTATTTGCTTGGAAATTTTATGGAAACTCCACCGACTACTTAATCTATGAAAAGTGTATGTTTTTATTCTGAACTTCCCAAAATAATCCGTATCTGCCTGCCCATGCCGCAGCTTTAGGTCGCCTCGAGCTGCAGGCGCTGCCGCTTCAGCCAGCGCCGGCGCCGCGCGCGCTGCACGACGGCGTGGGGCACGCGCGCCGCGCGCTGCAGCACCGCGCGCTGCGGGACCTGATGCTAGACCCGCAGGCGGCCTTCGACGCAATCTTAGTGCATTGGTACCACACGGGTCTGCTTGCTCCGTGAGTATACTTTTATAAGGAATTCAACTAAAAGGATCTCTTCTAGCCTTGGACTTTGGTGGAGGGTAATAATAATAATGATAGCTACAAATATTCCCTACTAATACTCACCTCAAACTGTTATTAGCTCTTACAAACAGTACTGCGATCGCGCTATACTCACTGATAGGACCGGACCATACACTTTAATAAACCGGATATAACTTAAAATAAAACATAGATAATTATATCATAATCATCCCTAAAGAATTTAATGCTCTAAGTCATCATCATAACATAATTATTACAAAGTAAAGTCGTCGTTTCCCTGTGTCTGTGGCTACACTTTATTCTTCTAGTCTAGACCAATAGACCACACAATGAATTTTTATGCGGTTTTTACTAACTGAAAGAACGATAACTAAGGATGGTTTTTGTTTAAAATTTCTAAATATTTTGTACAAAATTGGCGGAAGCGTGACGGTGTTTCTATGTTAGCGTGGACAAAGGCGCGGGCGGGCCGATATAAGAGAGATCCTTATTGCAGTCTACAACACCCAATTATAAAAAATATAAAACAATAACAGTAATTATTATTATTTATTTGGAAGACCAACAGCTATAATATACATATTAAAACTTAATATAAAACCAAACTGCTAATTATAGGTCCTCACAAGTAGCTACAAATAAGTAACTTAATTAGTTACCATAACAAGCGCACAGGCACAAACTCACAATAAATATAATAACACAATAATTACAAACATCATATAAATGAACTGCTTGTTCAAGCCTACTTGCATTTGCATAACCAGTATTGAAAAGGTCGACGTCAACCTCCTTGGACACTGGAAATATGTGTTTTGGCTGAAATTAAACGTGGCACCGGGAAAATACATAAGCGGATGGAATCTGCGGGACTTCAGGGGAGCTCTGTTCGGGATAGAACATAAAAACTATTAAATTGGATTAATTTTCTTTATTCGGCTTTTACACATGACAGCAAATATGACGAAGAGAGTTATCATAGACAAACCCTTTCTTATATTGCTATGTTTCTTTTTAATTTAAACATAAATTGGCGAGGCGCACAAAAACTTAAAACGATAAACTTACAATAAGAAATTATAATTAAAATCTATTAATTTTCATCATAAATTAGCAATATTGCCAACTTATTTATTGCTCTGCGGTGGTATCCAAGGCCTGACCTGACTTCTACAACCCTAACTCTGCCGTCAGAACCAGGGAACAATTTCACTATTCTGGCTAGTGGCCATGTCAATGGAGAACATTTCTCGCCGATCAATAAGGCCAAACTTCCAATCCTAACATTGTTACTTGCTGTCTGCCATTTAGGACGGCTTAAAAGTTGCGACAGATAACTCCTATGCCAAACTTTCCAAAAGTCTTGATTAATCTTTGTGCATTTTTTCCAAAATTTTAAAAAGTTAGTGTTTGTGGAAGTCAAGTCTGGTTCTGGAATCGAATTTAAAGAGGATCCACACAAAAAATGAGCTGGGCTTAAAAATGTAAAGTCGTTGACATCATTTGTTAGCGGCGTTAAAGGCCTAGAATTAATAATTCCTTCAATTTGAACCATTATGGTTTGAAATTGTTCATAGGTGAAACAGAGGTTTCCCACCACTCGCTTTAAATGGTGTTTAAATAACTTAACAGATGCCTCATGTAATCCTCCAAGCGTGGGACTGTAAGCAGGAATGAACTTGAATTCTACATTCTTTGTTGTGCAATAATTTAATACAGCGTTTTTGTGGCTCTCAGACCTTGTTAATTTATATAATTGATGCAATTGATTATTGGCACCCTTAAAAGTAGAGGCATTATCACAAACAACAGTAGATGGTATTCCTCGCCTAGAGCAGAACCTTTTGAAGGCTGCAAGAAAACAGTCTGTGGTTAAATCCGACACCAATTCCAAATGAATGCACTTGCTTACAAAACAGACGATTACAAGTACATACCCTTTATTTATTACAGATCTACGTAAAGAAGATTGTTTAATCTGGAATGGGCCACAATAATCGATACCAATATTATTGAATACTCTGTCTTGGGTTACCCGAGTATCTGGCAATGATCCCATTAACTGGCTTGCTCTTTCTGATCTAAACTTGAAACATATGATGCAGTTGTGCACAATTTTTTTTATAGCCCTAACTGCAGACACAATGTAATATTTTTGAATTAAACTAGATAAGGTTAATTTTAATCCAGAATGAAGCAAGGATAGATGTTCATTTCGAATGATGAGAGTAGTAAAATGGCATTTATTAGGTAATATAATAGGATACTTTTGGCTGTATGGAACATTGGCATTTTCCAGACGTCCAGCTACTCTCATTATTCCCAATTTATCTATAAACGGATTGAGAGCCTTAATATTAGTCTTGATTGTCCTCCCTGCCTTGATACATTTTAATTCATCAGCAAAGTGCAGGGACTGAACATATTTAATCAAACATGACATAGAGTGTCTTACTCGTATTTCAGTAACTGTTAAGTTTCCCAAGTTGCGTTTATCTTTCGTGACCTTACAGCTATTAATAAATCTTAATACATATGCATAAACACGCTGCAATCTTATAAGAGAAGATAAACTTGAAATTTACAATAATTCCTGCTCGGTCGTACAATTTACAACAGTAATATCATTTGGCTCTGGGTCCATTATAACTTTGTTTGGAATAACCTGTTGTGGCATAAATTCCACATCATGTAGCTCCTTTGGCCCATGCCACCAAATATCATAAGAAGACAATTGAGTGGGATTTAATCCTCTCGACAAGCAATCAGAGGGATTGTTTGATCCATTAATATGAAACCAATTGCAACCTTGAGACAAATCATTAATGGTATTAACCCTGTTTTGCACATAAAGTGGATTTTTTGAAGATTTTAACCACCAAAGCACAATCATAGAATCAGAAAATAAAAACTTATAATTTATTTTGAAATATTAACATAACTTTGTTAAACAATTTAGCAAGAAGCACTGCAGAATTTAGTTCTAACCTTGGTATGGTTAATTTATTATGACATGGTGCAATTCTTGATTTGCTACAAATTAAAGATACGTGCACTTCCTTTCCATGTATGGCTCTTACATACACACAACATCCATACGCAATATTTGATGCATCACAATAGCCTATTAGGTCCACATAATCTGCATTACAAAGTTTTATACTTCGGTTTACAATTATCGGATCCATATTAATTAAATCGCAGAAAAAGTCATTCCACGAAAATAACAATTTGTCACTGAGCGGGGAATCCCAATCTAACTTTTCTTTCCACAATTTTTGCATAAATTCTTTGGCTCTTGTAACTATAGGACCAGCCAATCCCAAAGGGTCAAAAAATGTCCCAATTGATCCCAATGAAACTGAGAACGGTTCGCTTTGTCCACTCCTTGGGAACGTCACCCCCTGGCTTACATATTCTAAATTGATCTTTTTTCAAATCCAAACATAAGCCCAAGGCCTTCAATACAGTATCATTATCATTAAATTCATGATCCTTGAATACTTGCTTTTCCTTAGGAATATTGGACAAAATATGGTGATTGTTTGAACTCCACTTATGAAGTTCAAAACTTCCAAGTTTCATTAATTGAATTAATTGATCACATACCTTATTTAACTCCGCGATGCTTTGGCCACCAAAAATGCAGTCGTCTACATATGTGTTATTCAATAATACCTTAGCTGCTAGTGGATATTGATCCTCAAACCTCATGGCTAACTCAACCAGGCATCGCGTTGCAAGAAAACTTGAACTTTTGAGTCCATAAGTAATGGTTTGAAGCTGTAAACACAACAATTTATCATTAATACTTCTTCTCCACAAGATGTTTTGTAAATGAACTTGGGAGGGATCAATATTGATTTGTCGATACATTTGACGGACGTCGCATAGAGCTATAAACTCATATGATCGAAACAACACTAATATTTCAAATAGACTCTGCTGTACTGGTGGTCCATTTTGCAAAACATCATTGAGGCTAAAATCTGATTTTACTTTTGCGCTCCCATCAAAGACAACCCTAAGTTTTGTTGTAAGGCTATGCTCCCTTATGACTGGATGATGAGGCATAAAATAATGTTGATCGATATGTATTTCAGATGATGTTAAATCAATGATTTTTGCGTGTCCTAATTCTAGATACTCCTCAATAAATTCAGAGTAAGCCTCTTTCAGCTTGGGGTCCCTATCAAACCTTTTAGTAAGGCCATTTAATCGCTGCAATGCCAAATCAAATGATTTGCAGAACTTTAACTCCGCCATACATACTTTAAGCGGTAGCCGAACTTGAAATTGATTATCGATTAACTGTACCGAGTTTTGAAATTCGGTCTCGCATATATGCGGATTTGATATATCCTCCCTTTTTATTTCAGGAATATGTTGTTCTTCCCAAAATTTTTGTAGGAGGAGATCTACATCATCTTGATTAGAGGCGGCATGCAAAACAACACTATCGTGCTTAGTGCTAGAGAGACAAATATTTTCTCTTTTTATATTGCCAGATAATACGTAGCCGAACCTTGTTGACAACAAGCAAAAACTTCCTCCAGATAAATCAATTTTGTCTGGTAATACTATTCTGAAAAATACTTCAGAAGAAAGCAAAAATGAAATTTGGCTTGGAATATAAAATTCATTGTCGGCTAAATTGATATTATTTGGAAGATCAATATTATTTAAATTAAACTTAGACTGTGGTAGAAGTGATGTAATGTTGTCTACCACTGAGAATAATGCATTGCAATTATAATTATCGTGCAATGAATTTAGCATTACATTTGCAGCCCTCGATAACAAGTTTTCCTTTTGACCCAAGGCTGATATTTTGACCTCGTGCTTGAAAGTGGGTAAACCTAGCTTGCACATTAAATCCGAGGTAATAAAAGAAGTTTGGCTTCCAGTGTCTAACAACCCCTTTGCAACAACAAAGGAACCATTTTTGTCATACATTTTTACCTTTATAGTAGGCAAGAGTACCATGTCAGAAGAAGCAGTGCTATTTTTACAACTTATTTGTTGTATTTGTTCTGAATGTACTGCATTCATTATTGTGTTATGAGATTTGCTTTTGCATATCCCACATTTAAAGAAAAACTTGCATTTATTGTTGTGAAGGTTAAGGCAAACCTTGCATAATTTATTATTGTCAACGAAATCTAGCTTTTCATGAATACTCAACAACTGAAACCTTTTGCACGAATATAACTTGTGATCGCTTGATTGACAAAACTTGCAAATTACATAAGACTCACTAACATGGTTGGTTACACGATTTTGACTTTTAGAAAATGTATGTGAAGACTTACCTTCAGCTTGCTGGCTCTCTTCAAAACTTAAGGCCCTCCTTTCTAAAAATTCAAAGAATTCGTTGACAGAGGGCAATTTTGATTGTTCTCTGTCAGTGTAGTATGCTCTGCAAGAATAAGTATCAAGTTTCCTAATTAAAATTGTCACAATCACCATATCCCAATGTTCGACCTATTGCCCTAAGCCTTGAAGTGCTCCTATTTGTTGACGTGCCTGTGACACTAGCTGTCTTAAGTTTTGACAAGTACCCTTTGAAATTGGCTGTAGATCTAACATAATATTTAAATGATGCGTTATAAGAATACATTTGTTATCATATCTATAATTTAACAAAATCAATGCTTGATCATAGGATTCATTTACTAATGGTAAACCTTCTATCAGCATTAGAGCGTCATCCTTTAAATATTTGCGTAGATAAAATAGCTTTTGCACTGGAGCTAGATTCTTGTCACTGCCAATCACTGCTAAAAACATATCGATGAACGACTTGTATTGAACAATGTCTCTGCCGTCAAATCCAGAAATTTCAAGCTGAGGTAATTTTCGCGATATTCCATGTTCCGGTTGTTGTTTAGGATCCTTTTCTGATGTCGAAGGAGCACGCGACGAATTCAAGACCTTCTGCAGCGAACTAATAGCTTGGAAACATTGTTCTTCTACTTCATCTTGCTCGAAGCTTTCATCATCACAATCGCCTTGCAGTAGTTGCAGATCTAACTGTTGGTCTCGATAAAGAAGTAAGGTGTCTTGAAGACTTTGAATTCTTATTTTAACCGTTTCGCAGTCTGTCTAAACTTGTTCTGATTGTTCAGTGGCAAATTTTTTGGCGCGAGTGATTTGACCTTTAAATTGCCCGATTTTAGCTTTTAGCTTCCTTATTTGAGCCATGTCGTCGCCTAAGGCTGGTTGTGGTCCCATCATTTTGAGTTCTTGATACGCAATTTAAGCAAACTTGTATTAAGCAATATTGTTTGTTATTGTTTTGATGTTGTTGTTGACAATTGTTGACAGCTTTAATTTGACAGAAGTGTAAACATAAAAGTTCTGGCCGAGTGAAGATAATTTGCACTCTTTTGCACTTCTGTAGCTGTTATATTGCTCTCGCCTTTTGCGTCATGCGCGTAGCCACCTTTTTTGTCTTTGTCACACTCGACGAATGAGAAGTATTGCTGTCTCTTTCGATTTCGTGAATTCGCAAAAACTACCACGGCCGGCGAAAATTGCAAACGAAATACCACTCAAAATACTGAGAAATTTGCTGAGATAACATTAGACGTGAAGAATCACACCCCGATTATTGTTTCGGCACCATTTATGTTCGGGATAGAACATAAAAACTATTAAATTGGATTAATTTTCTTTATTCGGCTTTTACACATGACAGCAAATATGACGAAGAGAGTTATCACAGACAAACCCTTTCTTATATTGCTATGTTTCTTTTTAATTTAAACAAGCTCTTAGGGCAATATGTACAAGAGGGGAAATAATCCCAATTTGGAAACAAGAAAAGGTGTACTGTAGTCCCCATTGCTATTTCTACTACCGGCGGCGTAGTAAAAAACAACACTCAAAGAAACCTGAAAGTAACAGACCTGAAAGAATGTAATTTTTGGCAATGTTTAATAGTTTAATTGTAATTATGTGTTTGACTGTATGCTTACCATATTAAATGAATAAGAAAATATAATAAGTAGGTACATTACAAAAAGCCGCTATTCTTAATACCTGCCGAATTGTGAGAAAGTTCTTGCGAATATTGTTCATTCACATCCAAGGAAACTCCCTTCCTTACTCCTCCCTCTCTTCAGAACTCTCTGTTACCCATTTCGGTAGACCTCAGCATTCTTGGCATGGACATCGGCCAGGAACTGAATCCAAAATGCTACACCGAAAGTTGTATTTTAAGTGCGTTCCGTAAGTTGGGGTCTTAGGAACCACCATCATACTGTGCAGACTATCAGCACTCTTACCAAAAAATTTGGCAAGTCATTCCTCTGTAAGACCATTCGGCTTTGGAATTCTTTGCCGGCGCATGTGTTTCCCAACTCCTATAGTCCCGGGTCTTTCAAGCGGAGCGTAAAACGGCATTTATGCAGCCCATCACGGCATAAATGGGTGCGCTTGTTACCGTGCTTGTTCCACGGTGAGGAGCGGTTTCATTATTTTGGACTGCATCGGCTGCTTACCATCAGGCAGGATGTAGTCACTATGACGAGTGAAAATAAAAATAAAAAATTCACACACCACACCCGATGATAATAATAATAAAATAAAACGAAAATGGCTGCACCTATTTAGCTATTTATTTTTTGTTGTGTTTGTAATTGTCAGGACAAGGTTTGTAACATATAAAACTTTGTAAATTCGTCACGGGCACGGGATGTTCACGCGGACAAGTTTACGAAAAAAGCTAAGGTATGTGTTCCCACGCCACCACTCAAACCATCACAGAAAATGAAATCTCAACGGTATCCCGAAGTTAATATGAAATATAATGCAAATTGCGAGCGGTAACTATCTTAAATTAAGTTGTCGTTTACTTGTTACTTAAGAAATCGAGAGCACTTTCTCGCTGCGGCCTCGTTAGCCCCCTCCCAAGCAAACTGTAATTAACAAAATTTTACCAAAGTGAACGGACCTGTGCATCTCTTAGCACCTCTTAATCGTAAATGTCACTTCAAACATAAAATAGCACTTAGCACTTTAGATTACTGAAATTATTATACTACGACGTCGGTTACCAGGCCATTAGCTAGGCTTTGCTTCTAAAAAAATATTTTATCTCTGGCCTACTCAATCAGTTGGCTACGCGTCAGACACTTGATCTCGGCTATAATGTGTTCTATTTTTGGCAATTCCAGTAATCGAGTTCGTACCTATCATTGATCACCTGGGAAAAAACAGCCATATCTCGTTTCGATAATGTTCGTTGTTCGTTTACTGCTTTTAAAATATCGCTTGAACTACATCTGAAATGAAGCGCACCAGACCAAGCGCACGAAAACTATTTCTCCAAGCGCACCACACCAGTGAGAGTTAAATATAAGCTTATATTTATACTGTGCTAGTGCGTTGCAAAATATGTAGGTACCTAATTAACATATAATATTTTTATTCCTCGAAGCGCACCAACGGTGAAACATAGGGAGGAGCTTAAAAGATTCGTAATAATGATGTCGATAGAAGTTTTAAAAGGACAATGTTCTGCGCCAATACATTGTTAGCCTAAGAACCAACAATTATGAAATATTCTTTTCTAGGTTCGAAATTGCAAGTAAATAACAGTAAAAACAAATACTTTTGACGGACACTCCCGAGAACCTAAATATCAGGAAAACTTGAGGTTATGTTTAATTACAGAATTTGAGAAGTGATGTTGCACTCTTTTGTTTTATTTGCCAACACTCATGCACGTTCACTAACAAATAAATAATCCATCATTATTTCACATTAATATTCGACAAAACACAAATTAAAGAAAATAAAACAAAACTGCAGACATGACGTTTCACTTTCCCGCAAAGAAGTCTAGAACGTCAACTTTTTTTTTCTTTACTATGGATACTAGTCCTTCAGTCGTATTATTAGAGTTCATTGATCGACTTAAGTCGACTAACGTTTACAGTTTGGAATAAAATGCGATGTATCGTATTCTAATGATGCTGGGAGTATTTGGCACTAAGTATATCGAGTCAGCCATGCATGCATAATATTATTAGGTTTGTTTGTACAAATTATAAATATTTTGGTCACAAACCTTTAATTCACTGGCTGAATGCACTGAACTCTAAATACCCAACCCATAATATAAAAATGATACTCAATATTAATGTCCAAAAAGTTCTTTTTATTATTGGTTACTTAACTAGAAGTGTCCGCGAATATCTGAATACTGTTATCTGTCGTAAAAAATAAGCTAAGAATTATCATGTATGTCATGTTTGTGTTGGTTCTTAGGCTAAATTCAACAATGTCCTTTAACTACCTAATTGCTTATTTATAAAAACTACCAGGAAAGCAGAAATGAACTGCAATTAGGTGCCTAATCATCTTACTACATCAATAATAAATTGAATCGTGACAGTTATTTTGAGCTAAAAGTACCTGGGTGACATAAATGAAAAGAGGAGGGCGCCTAAACGATCTCACCGCTTACCTTTAACTATCAGGAAAACAGAAATAAACGAGATGTAGTTGCCATCAATGTGGTTTAACTAAAATTATTGTTAAAAAGTTAAAAAGACAATAAAAAGATTTAGTAAACTGAATAATTATTACAAAAACTCACAGATTGTTTCGTTGTCCCAATTGGCATTGTTTAATAATTACTAAGAGAGTGAATTAAATCACAGTCTGATTTATAAATCATTATAAGAATAATAAAAAAATCTTAACACTGTAGTAAAAAAGGATGTAAAAAATAACTTACTAAACATCACAGATTGCTTCGTTATTATGACGATTGGTAAGTGGTATCGAATCAGACTGGTTTATATGTTTCTCTAAAGTTTTATTGTCATGGCAATTAACTTTCTTTCCATTTCCACTTTAAAAATATCTTATACCTAGATGTATTTCCATTACTCGTACTTGATCCGAGTCCTTGGTCGCACAAAGATACAAAATAAACAAACTCACAACTTTAGAACACTTAACTACTACAAACAAAACACACTTCTTGTGACGTATGCGCACTCCTTGATAAAAAATCATGAGTCTGACATTAATACAGCTTTAGAAAATATAATTAATTGGCTTGAATTAAATAATCACACAATAAATTTCAATAAATCTAATTATATTCAATTTAATAAATCAAAACACACTAAATACAAATATAAACTAGACATCACAAAACTTAAACAAGTTACGTAAACAAAGTTTATAGGTGTTACCATTGATAAAGATTTGAATTGGAAAATGCATGTAGATAATTTATGTAGTAGGGTTAATAAGTTTGTTTTCGCTTTTAACCAAACTAAGAAAGTGACTAGCAAAAAAACTGCGATTTTTTCTTACCATGCACATATAGAATTATATTACGCTATGGGATCATAATGTGGGGAAACAGTACAGATAAAAATGGAGCATTTGTTGCGAAGAAAAAATGCATCAGAGCCATATGTGGAATCCCCCCTGACGAGTCATGTAAACCAATGTTTCGAGATCTTGGTCTCTTACCACTGCCATCGTTGTACATATACGAAATCTGCAACTTCGTTAAGAAGCATAGGATTTTTTTTAAATGGCGTGATATGTCGAAATGGCATGTAAAATTCTCATACAAAACACAGAAAAACGACGTTTCGTAGTCCCCTGTTACCTCCTTCAAAACTGGACCAATTTTTATTACTTTTTCAGAATCGATTAAAACAAAGAGATTATCTAAGTCTGTCTGTATGTTTGTTTTTTGAACCAGCCACTAAATATTTTTGAAGACGCCTTAAAACGGAGTGATTTCGCTAAATTTTGAAAGCTCCTTGTTAAATAAAGAACTTAATGCAAAAAAAATCAAACATATACAGACATAGAAAATCTCTTTCTTTAACCGATGCTGCAAAAATAATAAAAACTGTGAGCTCTCTTACATTGGGCAAACAAAGAGAAGTGTAGGAACCCGTGTAAAAGAACACATAGCTGACGTCAAGCATATGCGCGAAAATAAGATTGCAGTGTGCGACCATGCTCTCGAGGGACCCAACCATTACATCAGATTTGACAAACCTCAAATACTCGCCAAAGAACCACGATTCATTCCTAGGATGATACGCGAGGCTATTGAAATTAAAAAACATCGAAATTTCAATAGAGAGGATGGTTGGAATTTACCACCTGCCTGGGACCCCATCATACAGTTAATTAAATCCCTGCCCCAACAGCAACACATTGCCAGACCTAAAAATATTGTTAGCTCGTATTGTGTAAACCTGAACGCACCCGGTTAAATATAAAAAAGTATTGACGGTAGGCAAATAACTTGTAATTATGAGACGACCAACACCTCAGTCTCCCCGTGACCACGGACCCTGTAAAGGTTCCGAAACGTCACGAAACAAAAAACTATGTAATGTAGTCAAAATAAACGCGAGTTAATCCGAAAAAACTGTTTTATTTCAATGTGTAGTGCTCGATTAAACCTAAGAAAACAATAAATGATTTTCTTGCTTATTGCTTATTTGATTGTTCAATGGATTTTAATAATTGAAAATATTTGTATTACTGAGAGGAATAAATATTTGCATGCTATTATTATTATATTATATAAAATGAGCTTGATATGTGATCTATTTATAATGTAGCATCTTTATACCATGTCAAAGTGCAAACAAATGGATATCTTATCTTATCTATCTCTCCTTCAACTACTTACTGGGAAACGCTCACCCCCTGTCTATTCGTAATTCGTCGTTCATCTAGCTTTATAGGTACTCAGCTTCCCATTTGCTACGATTCTAACTATTCCGTCCTCCTGACACACATCATTTGCTTCATTTAGGGTGTATTCGACCAAACTGGAATAAGGTCTTATACCTAGATTAAACGCCGAATTTGCATAGACTAATCTCGGAGTAAGTCTTATTCCAGTTTGGTCGAATCCAGCCTTGTATTACAGTGAGTGACATGATAATCCTTAGCTTTGCCAAAATTTAAATGAAGGCAGCACCGTCTAACTATTTTGCACACTGTAACCACATGTAAACATGCATAATGTTTGCTCAAAATTATACTACATGTCGTTCTTAGTATGTACAGGTATATTTTATGAAAAATAAAATATCAATTTATAATTACTCCTTTAACTTAGAAGCCAATCTCTCTAAGAATGTAAGCTCATGTAGTTTATTTTAAAAATCTTTCATACTCTGAAAACAAACGTGCGTTACTTGTTATCGATATTTTCTGTTAGTTACTTACTACATCTCTATCTACACTTTGTCTGTTGGATATAATAACTCAGGTGCGCTTCGAGGAATAAATATATAATATTTTACCTATTTCCAAGCGCACCAGTGTGGTATGCGCTTGGAGGGATAGTTTTGGTGGGCTAGGTCTGGTGCGCTTCAAGGAATACCCCCTCTGAACTTGGCTGGTATGTTATACAACAGTCATCGTCATCATCATAGCAGCCGAAAGGCGTCTGAAGAACGCAACAATACACGTAGTTTCAACCTCACTCACCTTAGCTGGTGGTAGTCGACGCAGAACAGAAATTGTGTATAAAGATAGATAATGATTTCCTGCATTGCTGTGTAGTACGAGATCCAATATAATGACTACAGTTTCGGATTTGGCACGGCGCAATTTATGAGAAACAAGCCGAAATTCTGCTCTCGGTTTTCCATTAACAGACCATATAATGCTTGTTTGCGGATAAAATCAAACCTTAAACGCAAACACCTCTTGAAGAAAGGCGATCTGCCTCAGGTAGGACATGAAGCCACGCGACCTTTCGCAAAACAACCGACAACTCTTCCAACTGAGCTAGCGAAACATTGGTTACCTTGTATTTATGAAGTGTGTTATCAATATACGTTATTGGCCGCCGTCGTTATTATTTTGTAAGTAGTGCTATTTATCTTTATTGTTAAAGATTATTATTTTAAACGTCGTGGTGCCAGGCTGGCGTCGGTGTTCTCGTGCCCGCTGGTGTGGTACACGGCTGGGCTGGCGCACGAGCCCGACGCCGCCGCGCTGCACGCCCCTGCCGCGCTGCAGCACGCGCCGCTGCGGCGGGCCGCGGCGCTCGCCCACCAGCTCTACGACGCGGCTTGGGCATGGCATGTATTCCAAGTTTTACTAATATTTTGACAATACTTATTACTTTCTGCAGTCCATATCGTTCAACGGTACTCTCTACAGTCTGCAGTGACCATACGCTCTACCTCTTTTCTTTCTCTGAGGTGAAGATCTTAGTCCCTATCATAAGAGCCAAGCTCTTAAATTTTACGTAATTACCTGTCTTTGGTATTCCTGCTGTTGGCGGAATGCCTATGTATAGGAATACTAGGATTTGTTAACATGGTGGGTTATTGTTTTACGTGCTAAACTGTACACATGAGAAACACTGAACCAACCAGTGGAATGTTTAAAGGCTAATGATTACTTATAATGTATCACAAAGCTACTAAAACTATTTCTGAAACGGCTATGCAGGTACTACATGGAGTATGTTGAGCACCCGCTTTACGTGTCGCTATACGCGGAGCCGCAGCGGGTGCGCGGGCGCGCGGCGGCGGCGGCGGAGTACGCGCCGCTGGTGGCCAACGCGTCGCTGCTGCTGGCCAACGCGCGCGCGCCGCTGGCGCCGCCGCTGCCCGCGCCCGCCAACGCGCGGCTCGTGGGCGGCCACCACCTCGACCTGCCCGTCAAACCTTTACCCAAGGTCAGCCAGGTTGAATATAGAATAGAATAATAGAATATGTTATTACTCCATTTGCATTACCAACTCAAACCAAGTTATGCACATTGCATTTCTGAGATCATGTACAAGGTTAATCACGCGGAACCTAAGGAGCTGCAACTACGCGTGTGTTACACAATTGCATACTTGTATAAATAAACCATATTATCTGGCTTCCAATAAATCGATTCGATTGCGTGTCTATGTGATGGGATGGGAGGTGTTTAACTGAGGCGGCACGTGGCCGGCGGCGCCGGCGCCGCCGCCGCTAAGTGCCCGCGGATCACCGCCGCGCCCGCAAATAAATCTAATCTTCTCGCCAGTGACGTCAACATCCGGATATTTCCGAACGAAATTGATGTTATCAATCTGTGTTGGAAAGTTTTATTATATGATCTTGCACTGTGGACTAGTTTTATAGCAGTAAAAGCTCAGTAACTGCAGATGAACAAGATGTCTGGCGGAAACATAAAATATAATACGCACCGCAGTTATATATTCAGAAATATAATTTTTGCTATAAAATTCGGAAATTAAAAATAGCTTGATAAAAAATAATTTGAATATGTAGTAAAAAAAGAAATAAATAAGAAGAAGGTTATAGTAACAGAAACTAAAACTAACAAACTGGGGAAGTAACAACCTGGGGAAGTGCTACTTACAACTACTTATCTGCGTTTAAAGAACTAGTAACGTAAGTGAGGTACGTAGGAGGTAAAGAGAACGTAGTTGGTACTTGTATAGCTCGTAATACTTATCTATTCCGTGATAATACTCAAGAGTCGTTCTATATCTGCTTGCCAAATAGAAATTGCAAACGTATTTGGACAACGTGAAGAACGGCGCAATCGTCGTGGACCTGGGCCTAGACCTGCCGGGCTCTGCGCTGCCGCCGCGAGTGCTGGGTCAGCTGCTGCAGATGTTCGCGCGGCTGGAGCAGGCGGTGCTGTGGCGGCTGGACAAAGACCTGGACCTGGACCTGGATCCGGACCTGCCCGCCAACGTGCGCGTGCTGCACCAGGCCCCGACGCTGTCCATTCTGAGTAAGTACGAAGGATTTCCTACATACTTGCCTGAACATCTATCTATAAGTTGTGCTCCTGGATCGGAAAGCACTCTATCTTGGGTCGGTATTGACACCAGCGGCGTGATACTTAGGCATCCGCAAACATATGCTTATTTTTTTATTAGAGTATTCAATGGGCTTTTGCAGCCAAGCCTCTCCATCCACAGCATACACACATTTAGCCACTGCAACAAACTGTTTATTAAGAAGTGCGTCCAGTTGAATGTAGAAACATATCGATAACTCAATCTCAAATAAACATGGCTTGATATTAGTGGTGGAGTGGATATCCTCGGGAAGACCTTTTTCCGATGATGACCTGTTTGGTAATATTTCAATGAGCCTGCCCGACTAAGCCCGGCCCTCACCGCCCAGGTCACCCCAACACCATGATGTTGGTGTGCGACGGCAGTGCGGCGTCGCTGGCGGCGGCGGCGGCGAGCGGGGTACCGGTGGTGGCGATGCCGCTGCACGGGGACCAGTTCCTGATGGCGGAGCTGGCGGCGGCGGCCGGCTTCGCGAGGCGGGTCGACTTCACCCACCACCTCGCCTGGACGCTGCGGGAGGCCATCGGGGAAATCTTGGGCAACTACAGGTGGGATCACTCAGAAAGGATGTAGAATATTCTCGAGCGGAAACAGCTACCTTCTGACCCGGGTAGGTATATCAAACTTTTCAACCCTTTTTTCCAAAAGGTAATAATCTTTTCCACTCCCACGCCAATTATCTAGCCCAAGTTAAGCTTCTATTGAAACATGTTCCTATTGGTTGGATAACGGATAAACATATACTTATTATACAAAGAAAACACCTTGACCTAATATCAATTTAGAAAAACAGATATTTAAACAGATATTAAATAAGAGGAAAACTTTCTTTCAGATTCATTTACGTGAGACCATTATAGCCTCAGCGGTACCGTGATAGTAAAAGATTCAATTTTAAACAAAGCTTGCTCCTAACAAGAAACAAGATATATGTTGAGTGCCAGCAACGTTGCATCTATGCTAACCCGAGACGAGCGACAGTGGGACCACGGCGCTAAACGCTTTCTATTAAACTCCTATGATGCCAAAGTACTCTCAAGCACAACTGTGCTAGCCAGATTCATCTGACTGATAGATGATTAAGTCACGCCTCTGGCAAGACGCTGAACACGTTGCCTAACTGTTGAGTGACGCACCACTAACAAGCAAATATTGAAATCAGTAGTTTTTCAACACTCCGCAGTAGAAATAGCCGCTACTTCATTAGCGCTTCCTCGGCCGCGGCTGTTAGGCGCGCGATGACAACATATTAAATAAACTCAATTTTGTTATAATCATAATATATTCTGTCGCCCGCAACTGTCTCCGCTGTTACTTATTTTAACTGAATGACGCCAAACATAAAGTTTTATTTTTCTTTAACCAACTTCTGCAATTTTGTGCTGTTTCCGTGATTCAATACTGTATATTGCTTCCAGTTTATTTTATTAATTTTGATAATCGGAAAATATTGTGTAACAAGTGTAAAAACCCCTTAGCATCTCCGTGAATGCCCTGACGCCGGTGCCACGCGCAGAAATTTTGCCGAGCTGGAAAAGCGACAATTTCTCATAATCCATCTGAGCATCACCATAATTTAGTCAATTAATTTATTAATAATTTAAATTAAATCAAAGAAACTGTCTTTTATGTTGGTTCAGCTACCGCAGCAGCGCTCAGGAGGCATCGTTGTTGTTCAACTTCCGTGGCGAGCCGGCGGCGGCGGAGCTGGCGCGCTGGGTGCGCTGGGCGGCGGCGGGGGCGCCGGGCGCGCGGCACCTGCGCCCGGCGCCGCTGCCCGCGCTGCAGCGCTATCACCTGGACCTGTGCCTGCTAGCCGCCATGTTGCTCTGGTTCCTCTCCAAGGTCCTCAAGGTTATAAGGGTGCACATGAGAGACGATGACGATAAAAAGAATAATTAAAAAAAACTTGTTCAAAAATACATGTTACAGTTTTATTTGTTGTCAGTATCACCACTAATATGTCGAACTAGACATTTCGTTCCCATTAAACCTTGTTAGAAAACATTATGAACCAGCTTTAGAAATACGAGAAACCTCATTGAAATTAGTTCATTCCTTATAAAAAGCTTACAATCATCAATACAAAAAAAAAATACTGAGCTCGCAAAGGTTCCAAAAAGAAAAAGGTTAATTAACAGACTTTGTTCAAACAAACCTAGACAGTGGTAACCTTGGTGGTGGTAGTGCCTTGCCTATTCTTGGATTTGGCCAAGGCATTTGATACAGTTTCTGTGCCGTTACTACTTAAAAAACTTTACAATATTGCTGCACGAAGCTGCACGTGATACCAAGGACGACATTGGGAAGCTGAGACAATCGGCGCAACTGACAAACTCTGGCCTTACGATGGATGAGCCTTAAATTGTTGTGATCGGAGTGCCCACGTGTATGCAGGAAAGTGAGTGAAGTCTTAAACTGCATCTACCATCAAAACTTGGCTGACAAGCATCATGACGTGACACTCGAAACATTCTTGGCCTCTATTATGTTAAGCCATAAGTCGGGAAAGGAGGACGCCGAGACCTGCAATTACATAATCGAAGTCCCTGCACATATTTGCAAAGCCCTTATTGCGACGGATAAAGTCTTTGTAAATTGGTCGTCGTGCCCTGTAAGAGACTTCATTTTGGTTACAAGATGTTTCAAGTGTCAGCACTACGATCATGCAGCCAAAACATGCCGAGAGCAGGCCGTCACCTGCTGGCATTGCGGCGAAGAAGGTCACGCGCTAAAGGATTGCGCGAAGAAGGCCGACTCAGCAAAATGTGCAACATGCTTGCACTTAAAAAAAACCGTACAACCACAAAACTGGCGATGCCGATTGTCCTGCTAAAATTATTGCTGATAAAAGGTACATCAATTCAATAGATTATGATGGCGCCTAAGTGCAACGATATCGGTGCTCATCATGATTGAATGGATTTTGCCCATCAACAGCTCTAGTTATTAATACGACAATAACATATTTGCTCTATTAACCTTAAACTGTAAATTACTTACCTAAACTAACTCGCACACCAATAATTTATAAAATAATGACTAGACTAAATATAATGATTAACTTTAACCCAGATTTAATTTCTGTTGACGCGGAATTTCGCTTGTAATACTTAAACGTTATTGATTGATACTTTATTTATATACCAAGTAGTTATAAATGAATATTGTAAATTTGCCGCTCGCGGTTTCACCCGCGTGGTTTCCGTTTCCGTGGGAATATCGGGATAAAAAGTATCCTATCCAGATTATAAACTATCTGTATGCCGAATTTCATCCAAATCCATTCAGTAGTTTTTACGTGAAATAGTAACAAACATACACAATCACAAACTTTCGCCTTTATAATATTAGTGTGATTAATATTTACAATGTAGTTAATTTCTGACGAATATTGTTTTGTAATTTATTTAGCAACTAAGAATATAACTGTATTTTGCAAAGAATTATCTAATTCTCTTTGCCTGGAAAATAGGAAGATCCTAGTCCAGGCACATGTTTATTTTGATTCTATTAGTACCTATACGTTTAGCATTAAGTTAAAATATTGTAAAATGAGTTTTTCAATAAAGAATTTATTTATTATTATTTATTTAATATTGAAATTATTTGAAGATTGCCTTACAAATCAATTCCAATGTGTACAATTGGGTAACTACACTAGTTTGTACCAACCAGTTACGTACGGTGTCCCCCAACCCAAGGAAGCATTTTAGGCCCAACCCTCTTTTTTGTATTTATAAACGATATAAGCCACCATCATCTTTAGAATCAGAAACACTTATATCCTATGCGGTTGATACCGTCCTTAACTTTGCTACTAGAACTTGGGAAGAGACTTTTGATTTGGCACAAAAGGGTTAATAATATTACCATATGGTTACAAAGAACTCCGACAAGACGCAATACGTCTTCTTTTCCATATAATAGAAAGAATGTATCAAACAGTTTATATATAAAAATGCTTACAGACCTCCAATGAACATTGTTCATGTAGCATTTTAAAACAGGTCGATACAGTTAAATATTTGGAAATCCTAATTGATCAATACAAATATTTAACTCAAAAGTTTCAAAAATCACACATTATCTTTGGGTGGAAAAATTCGAAAATTATTATACATTTTTAAAAACGTAAGACATGTTTTAAATACAACACTATATCTCGCATTGTGTCAATCTTTAATAACGTACTGTAATTTCTATTTTAGGTGTCGTAAATAAAAGAAAATTAAAGCCTGTCGAAGTTGCCTGTTGCGTGTCGTCTTAAAAGTAAGTATCTTTCGCCCTTACTACTTTCCCACCTCACTACTTTATCAATCCTGTTGACTGTAAGGCAACTAGCTATACATGCACTTACATTAACTCGTAACTTTTAAACCAAAATTATATCGTATATTTAGCTGATCCCAAGAAACTTCTTTTCGTAGGGGTGTTGTTTGGTTTGTGTTGTATAGGAAACACACAGTTATTTCACATGCGACTGTTTGTTTTTCTCAATTTTATTAATATTTTCATGTTGTTTTCTTTGTGTTACATTTTAAATAAATCAGTAATCAGTAGTAGTTGCTAGTGTGTAACCAACATCCTGTATACTTGTTTAATACTTAGTGTATCTGAGAGGTGGGAACCTGGTGTCCGCATGTACAGGCATTTTTCTGCCTAGCTTAGGCACCAGTCCTACAGAGTATTAATAACATTAATTTATTTTTACAAACTGTAACTAGCATTAAACTATGCTTTGTTGGAGAGAACTAAATTATTTGTATTGTATTATTTGTATTCGTCTGACGGCTACGATGCCGCAGACTGGCTAAAGTAAAGATGGCGACGTCTCGGCACGTTCCAAATAAACTTGAACACTCGGAAGTGTCATTTTTAAATCTGCAGCATCCTCCGCCGGCTATCGATCTCAATTGATAGGATCGGCGGCCTTCGGCCGGCGGGCGGCGCGCGTTCCCGGCGAACGGAGCAGACGACACACACATATTAAAGTTTACTATACTGGCGATACTCGGGCCACAGCATGAAGGAAGTTTTAATTAGCAGTAGTTCAACGTGTAGATGCATGGGGAAACGAGAAGCGAGCTTCGTTGGTGCATGCAATCACAGCTAAATTAGGGGTGTGTGACATATTACCGCGCTGGGAAGACAGGATTGGTGTACCATCGCTTCGTTTACAACTCACCTAGACAACTCTATATTGTTTACACTGGACTCTTTTTTATAACATACCTACTAAAAAGGTGTCCGCGAATACTATCCATTCAAGTACTTAATATGATGCCTACAATAAGTACGACTCCGTTGTTCTTTTACAAATATTTAGCCGATTTTAATGCGTTTATACTGATTTATAACAACCTATAATTTCGACTCGCAAAAACTTCGTAACTAAGTACTTTAATAACTAATGAACATTTTTAGAAGGTTCGATATTTTTTTTTGATACAAAAGATCGAACTACCTACTGGTACTCTCTAGAGACTGTGTCCCTATGATGAACATGAAATTGTCGAAAGTAAGGCGCGGCCCAAAATACAACTCAAGCCTCAGCAAACCGCACCGACATTAAAGTCGCACACAACCCCATACCACAGTATTTAACTGTGCCATACACTGCACAGTACATTGTATAACATAATATTATTAAAAAAACCGGACAAATGCGAGTCAGACTCGCCACCGAGGGTTCCGTACAAAGTATAGGTGCATATTACATTTTTTTGTCATAAATCAAAAACTATACATCATAAAAACAATAAAAATTTGTTTAAGCTTGTGCCAATAAAGTCCTTTCATACGATACCCCACATGACACGGTTAACTCAATTCAAAATTTGGACCGCCGTTCCTGGCATAAAGACCCCGTTGTTTAATGATTTAATTACGAACGTATAGTTTTCAGATTTTTCACTATACTTGTATAGTATAAGACTGTAATACTTACCAAATTTTATAGTTTTAGGTCAACGGAAAATACCCTATAAATTTTGATTCCCTTGAGAGTGTCGAAATATACGTTTTTTGCGGCATAAACGGCCGTATCTTTTTTACGTTAACTTAGGAGTTTGATTTTTTTTACAGTCTCAAGAGACTGTAGACCTGAGTATATCGATTTAATTTCTACTCGATACCTCCACGCGTTCCCGAGATAAAGGGTCTTGACAGACAGACAAACGGACTCCGTTTTTTCTTTTTGAGGTACGGAACCCTAAAACGGTTTAATAATACTTTATTACTATTATAGCAACCTATGATATACTCGTATACTTCTTCTTTTTTTAGCAAAACGTACGCCAGCGACTTGCTTGATCTTGCTATAAGCAATCGCTTGTGTTACGAAATTAAGCCGAATATTTAAATGTATAAGTACGTCATAATGTTGGCCACAGGTGTGTGAAAGCATTTACCAATTCTAGGCAGACAGCTAGGTATACCTGGCTGTTTGTATAACAAAATACAAACAGCCAGGTATACCTAGCTGTCTATAGTATACTAGGCAGCTATGAATAATACTTGTCTAACGCAAGTGCAATATTCTCGTGGCCCGCGCAATCGAATCTTCAACTTTCTAGCTTGTGCTGAGCGTTCAATAAAGGGCTTTACAGCTTCAATGTAGATAATACACAGTAAACACCAAACGAGCGGCATTCCACAATCCTTTACGAGCGGAAGAGAAACTCGTAGTTTCGAAACACAATAACTAGCGGCCGATACTATCCGACGGCCGAGGCGGGGAATTTTACTATAATGTTTTACCGAGATGCCGCTTTTAAGAAACAGTCCGGCGAGGATTAAATTCAAGATACGAATGGAAATTATAGAAATTTATTAGTTGAACTAATAAGGCTTACGGCGCAATTAGAGATTCGGTTATCTGGCAGCGAGCAATAAACAATCGTTAATCGGATGTGCGTCGCCGCGATGACGGCGGCGGCGGCCGCTCGGGCAGGAACCCGTCTCAACAGCATTTATTAAGTATCCATAGACCCAATTGAAGGCACAAAACGAGCTTGAGAACTGAGCCAAACAGTAATTCCCGGATGCAATAGCTTTCGCTTATAATTTAGCTGTCTCTCAAAATGTTTTTGTTGTTCTGTTGGTCTGTTAAAAGCGAAAGATCTCTCGTTATAGTTGCAAATCGCGTCGACGTACCTATTTAGGTACAAAATGATTGCGCCGCGCCGTCGGAGCACGTAACAGCTGTGTGTGCTCCCATAAATATGAAACCTGCGAAGATCTGCGGAAAATCGTATCGCATGGAAAGTTTATTTGTAATACGATTTGTGTTTTTGGAAGTAAATAAATACACACACAGTGATTATCCATTTTGTGCATCTGGCGGTCGGCGGCGCGCCGTACTTTATTTACACATCGCGCATCCGTAAAAACATAAAGTAGTTACGTTGAAACAAAAATATTATTGTTCTAGTATGGCGTTCAATAGGCAGTAAGTAGTCAAGGATTCAATAAATACAGCGATGGTGATTCCAGCCGTATAGAAACTGGTATTGCGCAGTTCCGACACGGTATTTTTGTTTTACGTTGAAAGTGTAGTTTAAAATAAACGCTCCACGTGTAAACATCGGTTTATAGATGAAAAAGATACCCAAGACGTGGTGGCAGTCGCCCTGCCCATGTCGTCAGAGCTGCACTTGCCGTGACGGTCCTCAGAGAACCGCAGGATTCAGCATGATGAGCAGTTGTGGTGATTGAAGAGGAGCTTGCCTCGCTTGCCTGTCGTACAGTGATGAGATTCTTCAAAATGCTTTTTTTAAAACGATAGGCCGCGGCCGTTGCAGTTCAATTATATTCGCGGTATTTAAATCTTTAGTTTACGAATTGAAGTTTGCACAAACCTTTCGAAAAAGACAAAATGTTATTAAGCTTCCGACTTCTTACAAAATAAAAACCCTATAAGTATTAGGTTTTTAAGAAAACTACCCTGATGTTATTACTATTTTGTCTAAGAACGGCCACTCGTGTGTTGCTGACTACTGGGTGAGGCAAAGCATACTTGTTGGCTGGCATCGTGAGGGCGCGGCTATTCCCGGAGCGGCGCCCGCAAACAATGGATGTGGTGCAGTGGACCAGGTCGCGCATCTAGGGCTCCGGTCGCTGGTGCAAGGCAGCGGCGGCGGCGGTGGCACACGAGTGCCATGCTACGTGAAGGATCAAGGGAAAAAATAAGCTTGGAATATTGTGCCGTTGACGAGTTCTAGAGAAGTTAATATATCTACAAATTACTACAAAGACATCAACTACACAACGGCTAAGTTTGATATTGCTTCGAAGTGATGCCACATCCATTATATTTAAGTGTAGAAACCAAGAGGACATCTTCAGACATTCATACCAAACTCGAATGAATCGCTGATCGCCCGCATGTCGCAGCCCGGCTGACGCGCAGCTGCGCCGGCGTTGCGTTCAGCTCACCCCAGCGCCGCTTATCCAGTACACGGTCTCGGAACGGCCGGCATTCGCGGCATTCAGAGAATTCGCACTGCCGCGCGAATCGCCTAATCGAGATCTAAGATCGGCATCTCGGCCGCGATACCGCAGCTGGACCGTTTATTTACATTAGTTATTTATTGCAGCGGAAATCCTTTCAACTAAAATAGAGGCACGCGCGGGTCGATCGCAATCATTGTTCGACGGTAAGCCGACACCTCATGCTCGTCTATTATATAAAAGTACTTTGTAACTCCTTCTCGATCGTACCAACGAGAAACTCGAAACCAATTTAGACCTACCGACACGAACCTTGTGTAACACAAAAGCTGTGTAATTTTAAGTCCCACGGATCCCATTGGCATTGGCGGCCACGCCGAGTGCTCGTGACTATTCATTATCGTACATAATTTTCTGAACCGTAATTTCGTCCGTTGATTTAAGCCTCAGCAATAACCCATTCATTCCGTACAGATGGAATTTACAATATAAATGTAGAGTAAGTATATAAAGCAACTTCAAGGCAGAAAACCACGAAAACAATCACGTCACCTCATTAAGGCTGTGTAGGTGTCACTTTTAAAATCGCCTGTTAAGGTAAAACCAAGCTTACTCTTTTTTCGTTAAAACACCAAACGTTACGTAATTGTTCGACCATTTGTTCCAACGGCGGATGCGGCAACGATTAGTGCGTGGGATCGGACATTAAAAAGAATAACAATTCAAAGCCAATCAATGTCGGGCGAGGCCGCGCTCCTGCCACATGACTAATTCGGTTTCTTTACGCACATGAGTAATTCCTGCGCCATGTCGGCGCGGTTGCCACCAGCTCTCGCTTGCGCACTGCCCGATGCCCGCTGGCCGCACGTGGGAACCGGCGCTGGTGGTGCGGGGCGCTCACCCATCACGGCCATCACACTGCCGTAGATAATGATGAATGAAGCGTCCATGCGCGTCACGGCGGCGGCCGGGGCGTGGGCTGCGGCTGTCGCATTCGGTTTGTCTTATTTATTGAATATCTGACGAATTTTTATTCGGAGGGAATCGAGCCGCAATTCGGCCGTAGAGTGGTTTATGGAAATTTGATGAAATGGGAATTGGATCTGGGCCTAAAGATAGAAGTGACATCCCGGAAAAGTTATTCATATGTAAACGCATGGGTACATACAGGGAGAAATAAACGCCGCACGTTACATTTCTAAAGTAATTACCTAATAATAAGTAAGTACCATACGTATGTTACTCCTATCCTACAATCCTACATGTAGGTAAGTACTTTATAAGTGCCCTTAACTTCGTATGTCAAAACTAGTAAGTATCTCAGATGAAATCATGCTAGAGATATTGCATGTAGCTGTAAGTTTGACCTTCTTCCGCGTGCTTTTCAAATTATGTTCAATTCTGTTATTGTAACTTCGCAGTGTGTTGTGTTGTAAATATTATGTAACTGTCACATCACAATTCAAAATATTATAAAAGACGCCATATATCTCTACAATGAATATTAAGTGAGACATTGATGATAAAGGAGACGAATAGGTAACAAACAGCTTCCAAAGAGCAATATTTGAGCTAAGTACATCCCAAAGGCGTATAAAGTTATTTTGTGAATCTTTTCAGCTGATACCAAAGGGAACATAAGCAATGCTTGGTATCGAGTCCCAATTAAGCAGGTAACTACACGTGCGCTTTTTCCACGTAACGTGACTATTTCCATTGGTTTTGGGGAATAGCTCCGCATGCATCTCATGCGATACTTCGTGTTGGTGGTAGCGTCGGTGCCGCGTTTGATGATTTATGCAATGCTGTTGTTGGTCAGCGCTGTTTCTGGGGCACGGTGCCTTGTAAAACAGTTTAAACTATCACAGGCAGCCGGGATTCCAATTTTCTCGTAAACTGTTATGTTTGAATATAAAAAAAAACATTCATTTATTTGATTTTTCTGAAACCACTTTTGTAAAGCTGCCTAAAACCGTGAAATTAATCTATTGGCACGTCATTATTTAAGCGGTCATTTTTAAATATATTTCTTGTGACACACTTAACTTTGCTTGTATTATATTCTGAAATACTGAATTTGTGCCAGCCGCAATGATATTTATCATTGGCCAGCCGGCATTCAACTATCGATATGGTTATTCTAGTTATCCAAAAAATGTCTACGTAATAGCAAAGATTTATTAGTACTTACCTAAGAATACTGAACCCACGAACCCGCATTGGGCCAGCGCGGGGGGTTATGGCACAGAATAATATGTAATGGCCAACCTCCCCATACGCCGTTGGCCTGTGAAGGCCGGTGTCCAGCAGTGGGGCTATAATCCGCTGGTGATGATTAGTAAGTATATTATGGCTCGTTCCTATGTGTAGGGGCAATATATAAATACTTATATGATGAAATACACATAGCAATCATCCAGATTAACATTTTAAACTTTATTAAAAATATTTTTGAATAATTAGCATATTAATACATCAACACAAATCCTAGTATTACAAATGTTATTAGAAACATTTTGAGTGTACGATAGACGGCCGTGTTTACGTTTTTTCCCATAAAAGTTTAACGACGGTGGCCCGCCGCCGCGCTGGAGGTGGCCGCGGCGCTCACCGCTGACTTCCGGCGCAAAAAAATAACCTCAACATGCGGGAGATGATTGCTGACAATGACAGAAAAGCTTTATATATATTTATATTAACCTTAACCCTTGCACAAGCAGATGGGGGCTAGCAGATGTGTGTGCACGTTGTCGGACCTGATCTCATTAACCCTCAAACCCCAAGCGGTCGCATGAGACCGCACCTACAAAAACACACTTGACTTTGTACCGTGTATTGTTTTCTGAGGTTTAAGCAAGCACTACACATTGAATTAATATAAAAACTATGTAAATAGTAAATTAAACGCGAGTTAATCCGTAAAAAATGTTTCATTTCAATTTGTACCGTGTTTTCATAGACTTACAGACTACTTTAGTATGAACAAGTTTGGTTATTTCGGTTCTGTGGTTCATCTGCTTATGTATTGTTATCGCAAAATATCGCATAGTCTATGCTCGGTTCTGTCAAATTTGACGTTGACAGTTAGTGTCAAAAAACTGTCAAAAAAAAATCCAAGACTGAGAGGTTAAACTTTAGAATACTGAAATCTTAGATGAATTAATCTAAGACTGAAATATATGATAGCTTCGACACTAAAGCCAGGATCTCCGCATGGGCTATCTTTCTGTTAGTTTTTGTTACAATTTAAAAACTTTTCTAACATTTTATAATGGAAGTACAAAAAAAATACTAAACTGACTGACATTTTAATAGGTGTATTTGTACTAGGTAATTTAGGAATAATAAATGACTGTTTCATCTTCTGTGGTTTCTATGGCAAAATGTTTTAACTAATATTGTTTACATTTTTGTGTTTTATTAAGACTTTGTCAAAGTAAAAACGTTTTTGACATCTGATAAATCTGTGCAACTACTCGTATAAGTGGTAGTTTTTTTATGTGTTGTTGTAAATAAACAAGTAAAAAAGTATAAAAAGAACCTACCCGTTTGAGACTTTAGCTCCAAACAACCAAATATTTTAGTTGTTCTTCAGTTAATCATTAATGTTTGTTTCTGTGTCGGCTTCAATTACTCTACAAATTATTAGACTCTCACAAAATTTGTCAAGGATATTATTATAAATATCATTATTGTAATTCGATATTATGATACGGCGGAGCTCATCTTGAAGGCGCACGAGAATCATCATCTCCTCAGATGAGCTAGTTATCTTCAAGATAAGGAAGTGTCATTGATCTTAGATAAGAGCGAACGCTTGTCGCATTATTTTAATTCTACACAGAGACATCAAGTGTGCCGAGTCAATTATTCCACCGATTAAAACGTTACTAGCTGCGGCTGTGTGCGCGGAACCCCATAAACAATGTTTGCCCGCTAAAGTATAGTGCGCTGCCAGCTAGCAGCGGTGTGGTGGCCGTTCGCGCCAATGCCGTAGAGTCCAATTCGAGTAACTTTCCAGCCGCACGGACAGACAAACACAGTAAATAGTGATTGATCGCGGAGCGCGTACATCAACGTGAACGCTAACGAGAGCACGGCGACCGACACACAAACACACAGACACACAAACGCACAGACGCACTGGCAAACATCTGACTGGCCTCGGCGGTAGCTAGTTACTCCTGTCAGTAATGACCTTTGAAGATTTTTTTGAGACATAAAAGTCGAGCATCTTCTTTAACTTAGTCTATAGTTTTAAAAGCAACATTTAGTGGTTTTAATGTTTGATTACAGAAATGGAGTCTATTATTGTGTTCATACAACTTGATAATTCTCTTTTTGAGCTATATCACGATTCACGACCGCGTCGCCCCGGGTCGGTCCGCGCGCCGCACGTAGTCAGCTCAAAGCGTTCGATGAACTCAATATTTACGTCATCGTGTTTATTATAAAATACGATTAGTATTATTGCATTCAAGTACTTAGGTGTCTTACTACTGTAAACAAAACTAAACGAACAGTAACCATGACTTATATATTACGCCACAACAATTAATTACTAATTTCAAGTATGAATATTAGTTTACTATAAATCAAATTAATGCCTACGACGACATTTAGGGATCTCGTCAAAGACGTCAAGGTAAAATTGACTGACAATATTAAAAATATGAATAATAGCATCAACCTATAATAGGTAGTCTTTCTAATATTACAAGCCAACATAGCGTAGGTATTTCTTTCTCTAATTTATTGACTCTGTTTCTATTATTAGTGGTTCTACCTACATTTATATCTACACCACACGAGTTTTATCCTTTTTAGGTCATCAACACCGCACGAACCGGCAAGCTTAAAGCTAATCTAGCACTAAAATCCATCTTTATTGATATCATCATCATTAATTGACCGAGTAGTGTTTACATGTAACAAGCACGCAACCCGAGCCAGCGTGACGCGCGGGTGCTTGCGGACTGCGGGACAAAGCGTGCCTTATGTCACTGCGGCGCGAGACAATGGTGTTTAGATATACGCGCTGCGCCTGCGCACCCGCGGCTCTATTTACCTCATACCTATTGAATGGGCGATAGGGCAGTCTATACTCCTACAGCTAATTATGTTTGTTACTCGTCATAATAATTTTATTGTTGTTTCAAGTCTATACTATTATTAGTCAATGTTATCGTTACGGTTTGCATTGCGAGTATTGGTTAGTTTCAAGTGCCATAGGATTTATAAAACATTGAATCTTTGGATTACCTTCAAAGCTAGTTTCGATTATAATTGGTAAGAAGTTTTTATCAACGCCAACACATATTAACACCACGAAATGTTTACATGAAATCAAACGAGATACAGACAGACATCTATTTTGCGTTAAACAACATTCTTAGTACTTAGTCTAAAGTATATAAAAAACCGATTACTATATAGTTTTTTGATAATTTTGACTCTTTATTTAAATATTTCACAGCTATCTAAAGTCCAAAATTGATCAATCTACGGTAAAGCACCGATCGTTACAGAATACAATGTTGTCTAGGTAAAAACGATTCGTTAGTATACATAATGGCAATGTACACAGATTAGAGCGATGATATTATTAAAATAAAATTGATGATGTCGTGTTAGCAGTCTAGGGAACAGCTTGATCTAGTACGGCCTGCATGTACGGCCTGTGGTTTGGTTGACTAAAGTGACGTTGAAGAGAAAGATATTTAAGCATGAGATTAAACCTAATATAATATGACTTAACTTCTAATAGGTACAGAGAAGAATCTTGCGGAAAGAAATATCAAGCCATTAAGAAGATCGAGCTGAATGGCACGTATCGAGCGCTTACCACAATTTTATTACGTGCAGTAGGTACCTAACCGAAAATATGAACAGATATCCACTCTAAAGGGATATTCTGTAGTTAGACAAAAAATTACATATTCACTGAGATATGTGGTCTCTATCCGATCGGCAGGAATACTAGCAGCACCAGCAGTAACCAGAAGTGTTGTGATTCAGAAAACCAATTAGCTGTTTTTTTAGAATCTGATCAAACCAAAGAGTGGATAAACATTTTGCAAATAGAATCGATTTCCATGAACACATGAGGTGCGAAAACATTTCTGAAAAGAAATACCACGCACGACGCTAGTAGATCTGTTTGTTGAATCGAGTGCCGGCGCGTGCGCAGCCTGAATGATGGCTACACTCTGTTTATATTCAAGGCTCTTTTCTCGAGAAGTTTTCTTGGAAACGCGGAAATTGGGAAAACAGCATGTACTTCGCAATATTGTGATTTAAACAACTTTCCATTTATAATGCTTCGTTACATAGCGAGTTTGCTGGCATACCCCGCACAGTTGAGTCTATGTATAGCGACCAAGTCAATGTTCTCTTCAAATTATAATGGTAAAAATATATTGGCAAAAATATTATTGTGTAATGATTATTTTTCAGTTCAGATGTTAAATAAACGCGGCAACGCGCCTGCTCTTCCGACATCGTCGTGTTTATTTCCACTTCAGTTTATTAGATATTAAAGGGCAGGGCTGCGGCTTGAAATGTATATTTTACAAAGATCTTAATGTCCGTTTCGCTTTTGTAACGGTGGTTTTTGAGCTACTCAATTGGACTTTTTACTCAAGTCCTATTATCGGAAGTCCGTAATTATTTCTTATACCATTTTCCATCATAATGATCACTCTTCATAAAAATATTTAATACTAACGATCGAAACCAATAATCATCAGAATTCATAATAATCACTAATCATACACCTTGTTTATACTTACTAATATTTTTTTCATATTTTTTCTTATACTAACGATCGAAACTCCTAAACATTTTAATACATAATGTCAATATTCATAAATTGGTTTCATACTAATATTTGTTTTCATATATTTCTTATTCATAAATGTTTTTATGAGCCAGCCGCTATAAAGAAAAAGTTAGGGTTAGGTTAGACTTGTGACAAATAACTTTGTAATTTTAATAAATGCTGTGTGCTTGCATGCATGTTGAATGCATGTTGCATGTTTTTTGGAATACTGCATGCTTGTATGCATGCATGCCTGCTTGCAAGCTACATGCTTGCTGCATGTTTGCTTGAATGCTTCATGCTTGCTGCATGCTTGCTTGCCTGCTGCATGCTCAATGCTTGCTTGCATGCTGCATGCCTGAATGCTTGCTTGCAAGCTGCGTGACTTGCCTGCATGCATGCTGCATGTCTTGCCTGCATACATGCTGCATGCCTGCATGAATGCTGTTTGCCTGCATGCATGCTGCATGTTTTCTTGCATGCTTCAAGCTCCATGCTTGCTTGCATGCCGGTGTGAGGCCCCCCACTATCAAGAAAAAGTTAAGTATGCATTACTATAGTTCTGTCGGTTAGGTTAGGTTAGGCTTTTGACAAAATAACGGAGGAGGGCCGCAGGCCCCCCGACCTTCACTATTTCTTAATCATAAGTGTGTTTATTAAAAACGATATTATGAGTTCAGATATTTTCTTAGTAATGACATTATTAAAAAGAAAATTCTGATAAAAAATTGTCTGATGAAGGAAACAATTATGAAAAACAAGACTATGAGTTTAAACTTGTTCTAGTAATGACAGTATTAATAAAAAAATATGATAACTGTCTGTTATGAATTCCGACAGAAGTAATAAAATTTTATGAACAAAAAAAGTATGAGGATAAAAATTAGGAAGAGTGATTATTATGAACACAAATCGGTAGTAAAACAAAAAATAGAAATAATGGTTTTATGTGAGCCAATATGGACCCGTCGATAATATAATCCTTCTGAGTATGTTTAAATTGTTACCAAGCACCTTACCTTAAGGTTAATTTCAGTAGGTACTCTTAGTTTACTTTAACAAAATAAATGAATGAAAACTGTTTTTGGTTTTATTATTAAGTACCTAATTGTTTTCTAAGAACACAAATCGGTAGTAAAACAAAAAATAGAAATAATGGTTTTATGTGAGCCAATATGGACCCGTCGATAATATAATCCTTCTGAGTATGTTTAAATTGTTACCAAGCACCTTACCTTAAGGTTAATTTCAGTAGGTACTCTTAGTTTACTTTAACAAAATAAATGAATGAAAACTGTTTTTGGTTTTATTATTACCTAATTGTTTTTTAAAACATTTGACGAAAATAGAAAGTTAAATTTCATTCGTCCTAAGCTTTATATACCAGAGCATAAGCAGCGTTTCAATACGTACAGGTACCTGCAGAAAAACTATTTGTTAAAGAATTTTTCTAAAAAGTATCGCATATAAAGAGGATTGCGGACAAAAGTAATATAAGATAAATTAAGATAAGATAAGATAATTTATTGCTGTATAAAAACTTAGCCTGGATACAAAATACTTATGTTACGAAATTAGGGTTAGTGTATATTATAATAATACGTAATACCTAAGCTAAGGAAACAATATTGCCTGTGTATTATATAGGTATCTATGCATAACAGTAGGTTAGCGCTTATTTGACAATGAAACATTTACACAATAACTAAACTATAAAATATACGGAAATAGAAAGTACAATTATAATATTATATATTGCTCTACTTAATCAACATTTTTCTCACTCGGTGTTCACGATTACGTAATTACTAATAGTAAGTTCTCTGTGTTATATGTTTTCCCTTTTAACCACTCTTGTACGGTTTTTTTACATTTAACTTTGTTCATGGGGTAAATAATACATAGACACAAGTTTATTCTGTTATACAAAAAATTACTCAGCTGACAAAAGAATCTGTTAGAGTTTGATCTTCTAAATGGTTCAGTAGAACATACAATATCTGCACGTCTTCGGCTGGTTTCGAGCGCAGGGTCATAGATAGGTCGTAGATATGGCGATCTAACGTGATGAGCCAGTGCTTGAGTTGTGGATGCGAGCCGCAGTCTGCTGCTCTTTTGTCTCTACGTAGGTACTATCGGGGTCACCGTCGCTTTACCACTTTGCAGCGATTTTCGTATGAAGCGCACCGCCCGCCCGGGTACGTGCCCGTACCAAATAGACGACGCGGTGGGATTTTGACCTTTAGACTGGTAAAGCGACGGAGTCCGCGATAGTACGTCCAATTCTCAATTATTTTAAATCGAGCAATACCTGTTTTTTTATTGAATATTCTTTTGTATGTGTCTTGTAATCGTTTAAATGTTTTTTTTGTTGTAATGGAAAATGTCCTTCTATGTCAGGGAGGGCATGTTCCAATTTGTATTGACGCTCATAATTTGTTTAATTGTATGTTGTATGATTTGGTAACGACATATTGTTTTGTAAATGATGTTACTTCTATATTATTATAAACCTGTGGAGTTTCTTGCGCCCGTTCTTCTCCACAGCTAAAAGACTTCCTGAATGGGCTTTGCCCATCCATCCATTAACTATTGACGATTCAAAATGCTTATTTTAAGTTTAGAATTGATTTTGATTTTTTTTATTCGAACTTATTGCAATCGGAAGAAATATCTGAAATATCCTTATAATTTGTACACCGTTGACTTTTAAATACCTACACATTTGACTAATACCTGCTTAATAAAGTTCCTTTTAAGTAGTTATCAAAGGTTTGGATAAGCTTAAATGGAACACAGTTGCGGAAATGTTGTTATTATTAACTTCTTTATTTCCGACATTTTAATTTAAGCCTTTTCTTTTGATGATACACGAAAACAATAAATACAAGCTGATTCCCTACTAATGTCTCAAATAGATTTAGTCTTGTCTTTGAGGCTTTTTAATTCAACATTAATACAATTAATTACTGTTTAGCACTTATTTCTTAGTACCTATCTCGAAGCTGAAGTAAACGACTGATCTGAAACTTCAGTCCAGCCCTTTGTCCTGTAATTTCGCTGAATCTAGTATCCTTTAAACCGGAATGCAGCAATGAAAAACAATGCTGCTTAAAGGCAGAAATAAGTACTAGTAGGGTGGTCGCTATGCTGCAGAATTGGGCAGAATCCTACTAGGTACTAGGTACTAGTACCTACTACTTATTGTGCGTACTGCTATCTTACAATCCGAAGATATGATATGCGTTACGGATTGTAAATGTCACTCGCCCCTGTGAATGTGTTATTATTTTTACGTGTCACTGCAATAAGAGAAAAGGATAGATATTTTTCTTAAACAACTTTGTTCTTTTTCTTTGTCATATGCCATTTTGTATCCATCTAATCTAATGTAATTGGTGATTAGCGACATTACAAAAGTTTCTGAAGCAAGGATTCGTGTAATGTATGTTGTGTCACTCGCAGCACTCCGAGTAATGAGGGCCAGCTGCGGCCCTCCGCGGGGAGGCGGAGGAGTTACCCACATCTATCACAATTACGACACTGGACGTATAGGAATACACCTAAGGTATCTATTTAAATCTCCTCTTAATGCTGACATGATTTCCAAAGCCGTGCTTTATTTTTTATTTCTATAAATAAGAATCAATAGCCACGAATGCAGTTCGCGCAGCCGTTCTAAATTTGGCTAATTCTTTTTGTGTTGTTTAGTAATTGTTAGGACAAATTTTGTAATTTTTTCAACGATTTATTTTCCCCGTTTAGGGTCCAAATATTTAGGCAACGAAGAATGACTTCATTATCGCACAGAGATACTGAGGCACCGGCGTGGGTCTGGAATCCATGAAGGGTTCGCGAGGACGGGAGGGTCTGGAATCCATGAAGGATTCGCGAGGACGGGAGGGTCTGGAATCCATGAAGGGTCCGCGGGGACGGAAGGGTCTGGAATCCAAGAAGGGTCCGCGAGGACAGAAGGGTCTGTAATCCATGAAGGGTCCGAGAGGATGGGAGGGTCTGGAATCCATGAAATTAGGTTTGGATAATGTTGAGTGCGCCTAACCTTAATTATTATTCAGTTTGCGTGTTGTGTTTATACCAAGAAGGCCGCTCATGTCAGAAGTCAGGTGTGTAAATTGTGAAGCGACCTGTTGTATAAACCATTTATAAAAAAAAAGATACTAGGCAATGAGGACCGCATAGAAGGAGTCCTCTGCCATGTAGTCCACGTGTCACCAAAATTCATTTTACATTATAATGTATAGGTACCTACTTATTCCAAAAAGATGCAATTTACTTAATTTAAAAAACAAATTAAAAAATTAAAAAATTAGGCATTATTATTTTAAGTTTACTGAATAAAAATTATGATTTGAATTGAAAATAAGGATTAAGTCGCTTCTAGCAAAGCTGGCTGTAGAATAAGTAACCAAATCGTTAGGGAATGCGAGCGACGATCCCCATCAATATTGCATAGAGGAAGCGTAACGAGCGAAGGCTTTCCTGATATACTACCTACTCAACGAATGCCTGATAACATTACGGCTACGATCTATAATAATTGTAGGGCTGAAGTCGGAAGAGAAACCACACAATCCAATGACTAAACCCAGTTTCTCTGAGGCCGCGGCTTCCGGGTGAAGTGCGTTTCAGCCGTCTGCCGTATTGTAACATTGTAACGAGGTACCTACCGTCAAGTGAGATGAAAGACACAGGGAAAAGGCGAAAAAGATATTAAGAACAAACGTTTCAAAGATAATAAATTAATGTAGGATGTTATTTTAATAAATATTGTCTTCTTATTGTTATCAGAATCATTTTATGAGTTTTATACTGTGACAATATGGTTGTTACAATATAAAACACTTTAAAAATGGATTTTTTATGATGATACTTCCTCAATTTTTTTAAATAATTGGTTTAGTTGAAAGCAAATATATTAAAAAAAGATTTATATAAACGGGATTTAACGCAAAGCTACTTTAGTAAAGGCAACCTACGCATACCTTTTAAACCTAAAGTTTAAAAGTGTATATTAAAAAAATACCTAAAAATAGGTTGCTTAATCTGGAGATGATTGCTTACTCCACGATACTTTAAAAAAAATTTATGAGTTGAGTACTGATGAAGATTTGTATTCCTTGTAAGTATACCGGGTGATCAATAGGGAGAAGTCAAAAACTATAAGAGATAGGGAAATCGTTCTTAGGATCCATGTCGTCGATTTTAGATTAAATGAAAATGGCATTCAAATTTTTTTGTTAACTCTCATACTTAGTCATAACTTAACCGGGAATCGAACCTGGTAAAAATAAGTAAGTAATCTCATGTCGTATTCTTTGTCATATGAGCACATAAAGTGAAATTGTCAAAAGCTTTCTCATGATAATTTCCAACATAACTGGATTGGTACAGACGCCAGACGGCCCCATTTAATGGCTCTCGAGATCGGCTGATATCACGCCACTCGATTATTTCGCATGGGGTTGAGAGAGATGAAATGTTTAAAAACAAATTACGCCACTGTAGAAGATTTAACAACAGCCTTATAAAATATCTTATCACTAAAATACGAAATGCAATATTGCATTCGTTACCTACCAAGAGAATTAATATTTGCATCCAGGAAAATGGCTACTATTTTAAACATTTACTTACTTAAATAAATATCTTTAAGTAAGTACCTATAAATATCTTATTTTTGGGGTTTTCTTTCAATTATTATTGAAAAAATGTGTTCCTTGTAACTATTATTCACACCATCTATAATAATAACGAATATTTGCAGAATCTTATGACATTGTTTACAAAGATATTGACCGGGTTCGATTCCCGGTTTTGTACTTACGAACTCATTAGCAGGGACCGGAAAACCCCTTTTTTTGGTTAAGCCGATTTTTAGGGAAACCCCATCAAAAGGTTACCGAGCGATAGGGTTTCCCTATTGATAGGCTTAGTCTTTCGTAGCGGTAACTTTTTTGAATAAAGTTAACTGCTTCCAATGCACTTACCAAATCAAATAGGGTATTTGTAACGGTAATTTCAAGCGCTTATCAAATAATAAGGTTACCCTATTGTCTCCTATCTCGTTTTCGCGTACGCGCCGCCACTAGATAAATCCGGTTTACGCTCGCTCGGCCAGTGGACGAACGGAGGGCCTGCACTGCACAAAACATGTCATTTGTTTTGTGCTCCTGTATATTTCTTATGAAATTGTTTTAATAGTTTATTCCATAAACTGTAAATAGTTATAAAAGTGTAAATACTTGGTTCTGGACTTGTAAAATGGTGGTAAACTATTACAGTTTGTATGAATAATACTTATTTGTCTATGATATTACTATACAAGCTTTTTATTTAACTTGCAATGCATGTTTGTTCTGGTGAAATCTTGCAACTTAATTTTGATCCACTTTCCGGTTACCGATTGAGTTGAAATTTGCATACATGTGTAAATCGCGTGACAATGCAATATTATGATGACATGGCGCTATGGAAGCTGGAAGCTGGAAGGTGGCAATAGGAACTTTGCAATGAAACAACACAATCTCATCGAGTTTGGGCTCGTTTCAATCGTCTTGACGAGTAGTTTGTCTTTCAATGGTAACCAGGGTTTGATGATGGAGCTGGAAGGTGGTAATAGAAACTCTGTAATGAAACAACGCAACCCCATCGAGTTTCGGCTCGTTTGATTCGTCTTAACGAGTACTTTGTTTTTAGATTGTTGGTAACCATCTAAATACAAAGTACCGTTTGTATGAATAATACTTATTTGTCTATGATATTACTATACAAGCTTTTTATTTAACTTACAATGCATGTTTGTTCGGGTGAAATCTTGCAACTTAATTTTGATCCACTTTTCGGTTACCGATTGAGTTGAAATTTGCATACATGTGTAAATTGCGTGACAATGCAATATTATGATGACATGGCGCTATGGAAGCTGGAAGCTGGAAGGTGGTAATAGGAACCTTGCAATGTAACAACACAATCTCATCGAGTTTGGGCTTATTTCAATCGTCTTGACGAGTAGTTTGTCTCTCAATGGTAACCAAGGTCTGATGATGGAGCTGGAATGTGGTCCTAGAAACTCAGTATAGAAATGACGCAACCCCATCGAGTCTCGGCTCGTTTGATTCGTCTTGACAAGTACTTTAGTGCTAAATGGTAACCAGGGTCTGATGATGGAGCTGCAAGATGGCCATGGAACTCAGTAATTAAACGACATAACTCCATCGATTATGGGCTCGTTTGATTCGTCTTGACGAGTACTTTGGTCCTAGATGGTAACCAGGGTCTGATGATGGAGCTGCAAGATGGCCATGAAACTCAGTAATTAAACAACATAACCCCATCGAGTATGGGCTCGTTTAATTCATCTTGACTAGTACTTTAATGCTATATGGTAACCAGGGTCTGATGATGGAGCTGGAAGGTGGCTATAGGAACGAACCATTAAGACGAACAAACGAAAAGTTTGATTCGTCTTAATGGGTGGACCGTTTTGATGGAAGGTGAGTGGTGGTGGTTCGATGGATGTGAACAAATATTATATACACGTTCAGTGAGATCAACAACAAATAAAAAATAAATTAAAAGTAAAAAACCTTTTATTTTAATGCGCTAAAAAGAAAAAATAAACTTTTACTAATAAAAATCTCATAAAAGTTTGTTTATTTTATTTTTTTCTTTTTTGAACCCCTACTAAAATAAGTAAGAATTTTCGTATGCTCCCTAGAAGCTTTGTCTCTGTTCTGTTTCTTTTCTCATGTGCTGTTGTTTTATGTTTTTTTTTTTTTAAATAATTGACTCGTTATAGTGACTGCATCATGCCTGATGGTAAGCAGCCAATGCAGTCCAAAATAATGAGAGCGCTCCCCACCGTAAAATAAGCACGGTAACAAGCGCACTTATTGTATTTTTTGGTACGAGTAGTGATAGTCTGCACAGTATGATGGTGGTTCCTAAGACCAGCACGTGTAGTCCGGGAGAGATACTCTCTGCAGTAATCTCGGTAGAAGACACTGAGACGAGCAATGTCTCTACGCAGCTGGAGATTCTCAAGATACGCTGTAACCTCAGTATCTCCAATAATGCGTACCGCTCGCCTTTGCAGTTTATCAAGTGCATCGAGGAGGTATTTAGCGGAGCCGTCCCATAATAGGTGGGAACAATACTCCATACTCGATCGCACCTGAGTCTTGTACAGCGATCAATATGTGTACGATCGAGAGCCAGGTTCAGTTTGGCAACCACTTCTTGCCTTTTCACAACGATATCGGCATGCTTTGCCGCAGGATGTCCAAAGTATCGCTCATGCACCGTACCGTCATCCGCATAACAATGAATATTGCCCAAGGACAACAATGTTATTAATATGCAAAAGAAATAGAGTAGATGAGAGCACAGAACCCTGCGGCACTCATGCATTAACCTTGTAAAACGCGGAGGAACTACCCTCACAAAGGACACGAATCCTCCGCTCCACTAGAAAGTCTGCAACCCAGGCGCACAAACGGAGCAGCACACCAAAGGCTGGCTTTAAAAAGAAGGGATTGATGCCACACTCTATCGAATGCTTTGGCGATATCAAGGCAAATTGCCAGGTATTTGCCATGCTTGTCCGTCGCTTCACCCCACGCGTGAGTAACGTACGCTAGAAGATCACTCGTTGATCGCTTGCATATTCCAAAATCCAGACAAACTAAAGAGCCGGACAGAGTCCGGACTAGAGTCTTAAAAGTGCGGACATTTCGGGTATAATCCGGCCGGATGGTAACCGTAGTCGGGGAAGGCCGGACGTGACGTCAGACGGCCCTGCATGGCTGATACAGGCAAAGTAATCAAGTTTGCTACTCTTATGTTGTAAGGCTTGGAAGAACGGTCAAGTTGCCTTGGCTTAATGTCCGGACTTTTTGTGGGGACTTATTAAGTTTTCAATTAATAACGTGGTTTTTTATTTGTCTTAGACCCCGGTGGGTTGACCAGACCATAAAACTAAACAACTTTTTCCAAGAAATAGGCCAAAACACGAGATATTATTTTTACTTTTCCATACAAACCTTGCTCGGTCAATAGAGACTTTGAAAGAATAAAAAACCACATAGTATATAGGTAGGTGCCTTAATAATGTACAATTGTATGATCTCACCAACCCGCATTAGGCCAACGTGGGAGGCCTGTGCCCAGCAGTGGGACGTTAGTAAGCTGATGATGCTGTTGTTAGAGCTGCCATAGGGTTACCATCCATTATTTATTTATCATATACCATGGATTTATCCGGACAAAAAACAACAAAAAATAAAAGAAAAAAATACTTTTTAAAACCAAGCTTGTTGTTATAAGATCTAAAAATTTAAAAATAATAATTTAATCCTGATAAAAAAAAATATCATTATAATAGGTATACCTACATTGCAACCTTTAACGGTAATTAACCATATTCGTCTACGTCACAATAATCATATATCGTAAGTAGGTACATACCTATTAGACATTTTTATTAAACCATAAAACTTTACACCTTGTAATTAATTTTTGCGTTTTTATCACATACCCAATTTTTTATAAATAAAAGCGTAAGAATTACATTGTGATGGAACATCAAAGAACATTTAGCATTATTACACCGTCATAATTATTTTTGCAATCACAATGTAACACTCTTTTATTTATAAAACATTGGGTAAGTATGTGATAAAAACGCAAAGTTTTAATACAAAGTGTAATATGTATTAAAGTTAAATAAAAATGTCTAATAGTGTACCTACTTACGATATTTGGTTATTGTGACGTACAAGGTGTAATGTATTAAAGTTAAATAAAAATGTCTAATAGTGTACCTACGAGTACTTAAGATATTTGATTATTGTGACGTAGACGAATATGGTAAATTACCGTTGAAGGTTGCAATGTAGGTATACCTATTATAATGATATTTTTCTTATCTGGATTAAATTAATATTTTTAAATTTTTAGTTCTTTTTATCATCAAGAACATGAAAAAAGCTTGTTTGTTTTAAAATTTTTATTTTTTTAATTTTTACTTTTTAGTATTGTTTTGTATTTTAATACCTTTACATATCAATAAAAAATAGTCCACCCATTAAGACGAATCAAAACTCGATGCGGTTGTGTCGCTTAATTACTGAGTTCCTATGGCCACCTTCCAGCCCATCATCAGACCCTCGTTATCATCTAGCACCAAAGTACTCGTCAAGACGAATCAAACGAGCCCATGCTCGATGCGGTTATGTCGTTTAATTACTGAGTTCCTATGGCCATCTTCCAGCTCTATCATCAGACCTTGGTTACCATCTAGCACCAAAGTACTCGTCAAGACGAATCAAACAAGCCGAGACTCGATGGGGTTTCGTCGTTTCTTAATTGAGTTCCTATGACCACCTTCCAGCTCCATCATTAGACCCTGGTTACCATTGAAAGACAATCTACTCGTCAAGACGATTCAAACGAGCCCAAACTCGATGAGGTTGTGTCGTTTCATTGCGAAGTTTCTATGGCCACCTTCCAGTTCCATTATCAGATCAGCACCATGTCATCATAATATTGCATTGTCACGCGATTTACACATGCATGCAAAATTTCAACTCAATCAGTAACCGGGAAGTAGATAAAATTTAATTTGCTAGATTTGATGACAAACGGACAGGTGAAACTAAATAAAATCTTGTAAAAATCTAACAAGCTGCATTGCAAGCACCGCGCGACAGGTCTTAACGGAAAATTAACTTTAGTGTGAATAACTTATTTACGAGTAAGCGATATTTTGCAGCACGCTCGCCGCGAGGGGGCCTCTGTTGAAAGCTACACACGTAAATAGTTATGCAATAATAAGTCTAATGCATTGCACGTAGAAGCTTGAATCGCTTGTGCGCGTTAAAACCCTTTTTATAGGGTTAGCTTCAACAGGGTTTTGGATGCGGTTAGTGCTTACCCTAATTAACTGTATCAATTTGGTTATCCTTTCGATGCGGTAAGTCGACGATATGCTAACCGTATTGATAGGGTTAGTGAAAACAAGTCTATGAATTACCCAATAAAAAACCCCTTATTTGGTAAGCGGTTCCGGTCCTTGCTCATTAGGTGTACTAGACGTTGCGTCCGCATTATTCGCCCTTCATTAAAATGTCCCTGGCAATGCTAAACCGGTTTTCGTCGACGACCAAATTGCCGCTTTTATCAAACAACTTTTAAGGGCGACATCGGAACGAAACGAAAAGATTAAATGAAACAAAACGTAACCGAATACAAAGCTTCAAATAAATGTTGCTGTAAGTCAGTAATGAAATACCTGCATTGTTAGTATCATAGTATAATGTAAGCACAAACCTCGTCAAGTTTTATGTAAGTAGGTAGGTTACCTAAACAATTAGATGCAAAATCTCTATCTTCTTTAGGAGATTCAAGTCAGGTACAAGGTGTCTAAAGACATAGCAAAACAGACACAGAATATTATTTAAGAGGTAGCAAAGATAAATTGTAATAAAGCTTAAAACGTAATTTAGGTTACTTATTGTTTCCCAAATAAAATAAAATAAAAATAAAATAAAAATCTATTGTTAAAGTGCATACACGTTTATACATAGTTTTACATACAGCGCCATCTCTCGGCGAGTAGCAAAATATGAAAGTATGAATAAATGACAAGTACTCTTGGTAAATCGTTTTTTCTTGTAATTACGTTTTTTGGTATTTAGTTTCTTAGACACAGGATACTACGAACATTATAATAGAGATTATATCTGTTACAAGACACGTGCTGCAGTGGCCAAATGATAGCGGATCTTAGCGGAGATGGAATTCTATTAAGAAAATGGTCGAAAAGTAAAACAATATCTCTAAGCATCTACTCTAATTTGTTAGTCTATGTATATACCTACTAACAACAAAAAACCACAAATATTCCCTCTGCTTAAATCACAGTTATCTAAGAGCCATAACCTGACTCGTCTATTGTGTGTAGTTGGCGCCATCTTGCAGCAAGTAGACTGCATTTAAGTTTGTTTACCAAGAGTGCTTTTAAAAGCAAGATAGTGATAGAACAGAAAAGACTCTAGTTATTGATTTAATCTCTAGGTGGCAGCAGTAGTCCTTATCTAACGAATTGTTTTAATTTCACGGCATTTTAGTAAGTACTTACTTCTCGTACAAATACTGTGGTTAAGTAAGCCGATTCAATTACACGCCAAAGTTATGATTACAATTTAATTAAAGATGAAATCGATTATGTACGCGAGTATTACGAACTGTTTTAAATCACTCAATTTGTCGCAAGCATTGAGGTACATTATACTAGAGAAGACATTGCGAAGCAAGTTTGTGTGCAACTAAGGTACAAGGTGTAAACTTGCTTCGCGGTGTCTTCTCTAGTTTATTGTACCTCAAGGTCGCAAGCATGTTTTAACTTAAGTCGGTGTGGTTTTGGTGTAATCGTTATCGTTAATAGGTAGGTTAATAGATCGGCGCCTTAAGTTGCTGTAACAAAAATCATTTAGGTACTTTAACTAGTTACCGGCCACAATTTTGTCAAGATGCGTTACATTTCACGCAAAATAAGCTTATAGTGTCACAGATGCTGTGAAATCTTTGAAAAAAAGATTTCCCTACAGTAGCGAACTGATTTGGATGGTAGTGAGAAACGTGACTAGTTTCGTAAAAAGTTCCAGTAAAACGGGTATACTTATGTAGGTATTTCTTTAATAGAAATGGTGAATTTATCAAAACTCCTTGTTTTTTTCTTTTTACGGCAGCCTATAAGGGATGAATTATATTAGACCGGGCCATGAACGAGGCGTGCCGTGTGCGTGGCCCGAGTTCAGGACGGGGCACTGTTTTGAGACGTTGCATACATTTTGTATGAAGCATTTCATAATATGCCCCCTCTTCACATCGGCAGACGTTAAATACCTACCACAGACGCGCAAATCACCACCCTAAACGTCGGCCGACGCATCCGCAAATGACGTCTGCGGATGCGTCTGCCGATGTGAAGAGGGGGCTTTACACAGCGCATGATCCTATATGCAACGTCTCAAATCAGTGCCCCGTCCGGGCCACGCACACGGCACGCCCCGTGCACGGCCCGGTCTAATATAATTCATCCCTAACTAGGGCCCGATACGATGAATAATTTTACAAATTGGAAAGTGTTGAAATTTTCACGAAAAGGATTCGAACCTGTACCCTTCTGATAAATAAATAATAAATAATAAAAATAAACTTTCCTACACTCACACCAATTATCTAGCCCAAGAGAAGCTTCGAAGAAACTCGTGAAATGGTTACTAGACAACGGATAAACGTACTTAAAATACTTAAATACATGCTTATTATACATAGAAAACACCCAGACCCGAGACAATTTAGAAAAACAATAATTTCTAAATTGCCCGACCGGGGATCGAACCCGGGACCTCAGAGATGGCGACACCATGAAAACCGGTGTACAAACCACTCGACCAAGGAGGTCGTCATTATAAATAAATGTTAGTAAATAAATTAGGTACCTACTATATTTTTTAGATATTTGCACAAAAGCAAAAAATACAATAATTTTTACTGTATTTTGAAAGAAACACAACATTGTTAGCTGTTTTCTCGTGCATTTTTCACAAGAAAAAGTAAAAATCGAAGTGACTCGAGTAATTATTTATCGAATTTTCCGTCATATAGACGCAGGCGTAGGCGGAAGGACGAGCTTGACGCACACGCGAAGGATTGGCCAGCACAAGCAAAACACCGTACCTACGGTGTTTTGGTTCAGTTGGAAAGAAGGGAGGCAGGCCGTTGCCCAGCCGTGGAACAATGCAGGCTAATAATGTACATTAAATAGTAATGTCGCTTAATCAAAATCATGTCGTTGCAACCCCTATACTTTAGATTTTTCGAAAATAATTAATAAAAATGTTTTGGGCTTTTGTGGGGGCTTGATATTGATATGAATTCTACGGATGGTTCTGATAAACCAAAAAAAAATGGTAAGCATGAAAAAGTAACCATAAAAACCTTATGAAATCATGATTTGAATGTCGTTGTCGTTGTTATATGAAATATTTAAAAATATGTCGTGATGTATCCATTTATGGCTCCTTGATCCAGCCCGCCATAAAGTGCGGGTTCAAATACCACTTCTGGTGTTTTATGTATTGTGAATATTTTTATTGTTAATTTTGCAAATATGTGAAATAAAAACTTTATATTCATATTGTTTCACGTGGCCAACTTATATTAAATTGTAACATAAAATTCAAATGGTTACAATTCTTGAAAGGTCTAGCCTGCTACAATCGCCCATCGCCCCTTTCAGAACCACAGCTGCCTATTAATAAGGTCAAGGCTATCTGATTAAGCTTCCCTTTGCGTACGAATGTTTACTGAATTTGGAAATGCAAGAGAGAAAGCAGTCATGCTGTCTCTTTTGCGTTTGTGACGTGTGAGGACGTCGGTGTCGGTGGTCGGGCACAACGCACAAGTGTGCAGACGCTGAACCCTATTCTTATCTATGCGCTGAACGCAGCCTTGACCGAGAGCAGCCTTGTTGTGCTTACTCATAGATTAACTGGAGAGAGACAGACAAAAAACAAACTTTCAAAACCACTGCTTACGACGAATGAAAGACGAGAAGAAAATTTACATTTCATTTTATAGTACATTTTGGGGGTTAAAGTTACTCGCGTCCGTAGGTTTACCCTTGAGACCCTACACGTGACCCCTGGGTCTAGGTACCTACTACTTAAGTAGTTAATTCTCGATTACAATTTTATTATAGACCTAACTACGTGAATTGCTAGTTTTTAATTACGTTTAGTAAAGTTAAAAGAATTTAGTAGATACAACAGATTGACGGATGGAAGGATAAAATTTTATTAAGAAACGTCATACAATTAATAAAAAAGTCAAAGTTTCTTTCAGGAAACAATGAGTTATTAAATCATTAAGATTAGATTAAAATAGAAATATTTATTGTTAAGTTGTAGAAATTGCAAAACCTGAAGATGGGGAAACATCTTACTTCGCAATCATAAAGCAACGACAATCACTCCTTATAATTAATTTAGAATAGTAAAATAAGTCAAACGTCAATTTAGAAGAACGTGTTCGCGCGCGCCTGCTTTCCGGTCCATCTCTCACTTGCTCAGTAACTGCCTACCTGCCTACCTGCCTACCTGTCTACCTGTCTACCTGCCTACTTAGTCTATGTGAAGTGCAGCGTCTCCATGGCGACGCGCGCCAACAGCGCGGCCGACGACCCCAGTGGCGCGCCGCCCGCCCTCGCACTCGCCGCCCGCCCTCGGCCGCCCACGCCGCCCGCCCCGCGTATTTGTAAACAATTGTTTTATAATAATATCGTAAACAGCTGGCGCAGTGTGACTCGAGTGCGGCGGTATCAGTGACGATGGCACGCCGCGGCGGTTGATCCGCGGATTATCTTTGCATGTTACACTACACTACTCGCGAGGGGAGGCGTCTGGACCTCTGGACGGATCAGGAAGCTGGTGAGAGAGCGCTGTTTTATTGCAAACATTTTTGTTGTACAATCTTTATTATGGTGTTACAATCAATTATTGTGAGTAGTTGTTAGATATTGAGTTATGTAACTACTTATACATTTTATTGTGCTAGAAACACAGTGCAGTTTTAATAATAAGGCGTCTTGTTTCGTTTATACATTATCTCTAAACATTCTAAAATTAGGGCAGTGAGGTAATATTTATTCTTAGAGTCGTTTCCTCGCGTCATGCTTCCCTTGCACAAAACATTGAATTATAATGACTTTCAGGTTTATAGCTCCACCAGCATAGTAGCATAAAGTGCACTTTGTTGTAATATGACTTGTGTAATAAGATAAATAATACACCCCTGCAGCCAACATACTAGCGTAAAGAACAAAATTAAAGAAGAATTCACGCGCATATTTTGAACATATATATTATGTTGTATGGATATGGATTGTGGCAGGGGACTGCTTTTGCGGTACTTATTGCCTATCATCATCACCACCATCGTCAGCCTATTGCCTATACATACATACTACAATAACGACTATTATATTATGTGCCATTATCCACGAATAGTTAAGGCTTAGATTAAGTTAAGGAAAAATAGTCAGAAAAATAAAAAAAGTAATAATTTTACGGTTTTATTGTTTTAAAGCAATCTCATCTAGACAACCAGAGAGTGATAAAATATAGTTATAGTTATAAAAAAACGGTCCCGAAAAATTATACGCTTAAAGGCTCTTAAAGGAGAGAAATGTTTGCTAAAAATGGAACATTTATAATCGTAAAAAAGAAATGATTAAATAGGAAATGCGGAAATGAGTTATTTCCCCCGGGTCGCGTGACGGGTGCCCTCGAGCGGCTAACTGAATAAACAATAAGCGACCGCGTGCTTACGCATTATCCTATTTGACTCAAAGAGTCAGCAGTTTATAAATCGCTACGTCAATATACTGACAAGACCTTTAAAGATCACATTTCTTCGGAAATGGCTTTGTCTTGTATGCACTTACGTCATTGATTTTCACCTTTCCCTGAGATGTATTAGAGTCGCTTATTGCATATTTCTAGGTCAGAAAGGAACCAAATAAATATAGAAATAAATTAAAGTCAATAAAAAAGGGAGAAAAATGCAAAGTCATCCCAACGTTGAGACTGTTGTAATATTAGGGAATCTTTTCTTGGAGTGGTGTTTGAAATACTTTGTAATCACTTACTGTAATATTTATAATGCACTAACTTACGAGCAAGCTCGCACACGAATGCCTTTTTGTAGGACCGAGGACCGATTGTCGGTGTCCTATTCTTTTTCGGATTCTTTCTTTTCTGTCTTTTTCTGACTCAACTCAAGTCAACGCTCATAACCCGTTGAATGTTCCATTCTTTGGTTCGGAGAAAAGTCGGATTTTTTGTAGAACCGACTTTTTGTAGGATGTGTGAGTTGGTATTATGGGATTTATATTCATCCATTCGCTCGCACAAATTTACAGATTTCGCAGCCCCCGCAAGAATCGGAGCATTGAAAATGAATACAAAAATTTATGAAGAAAAAAAATTATTTTGAATAACACATTACAAGTTGAATAATAAAAAAAAATGTTGTGATATCATCATCATCATCAGCGTATAAACGTCCCACTGCTGGGCACAGGCCTCCCACGTGGTCAATAGCACGTGGGGATATTGGGATATTGGCACTTCCCTAGAATTACACAACTACATTACTTACAAGTCGAATTATAACAATCATACGAATGTATAATACTGCACAACACAGAGAATAACATTTTCTTTTCTTTCACAACCTAAGTGAAATTCATTCATCGGGCGCCCGATAAATTTCACTTAGATTTTCAAAATTCCAACTCGAATGCACTTCTCGCCTGCATCCGCATCTTTTAACACCATTACCATGACGATCGGTCAATAATCATAGAAGCTACATCACTTTTATATGCGGAAATGCTCGTTTTTCTACAATTCCAAATCTAAAGGGACACAATTCTTAACGAATATTTTCCCCATTTTGTAGCTAAATTAATCTTTAACCTTTTTTCCACTTTTCTTGAGTCTATTTTTTTTTCGAAATATTTACAATTTAGTAAACAAACACCCCAAAAGACCCGATTTATTACATTTTTCAAAATTCCAAAAAGTTAGCACCCGATTTTCAAAATTTAAACGCTCACACGTTTTTCGATAAATTTCTCAACTCTTGGTACTATTTCCATCTTGATCCTCTCAAAATCCTCGAAGCTATAGCCAAAAATACGTCTCAGACGATTTGCGTCTGATAATCATTTTCAATGGTAAATAAAAACAGACACAGATTATCGGTCGTGTGCGAGCTCGCAAAATTTTATCGAATGTTCCAAAGGCGCCATCCCTACTGATTCTGTGTTGGAAGCCTTTGCCCAGAAGTGGGACATTGGGCTATGCTAGGGCAATAAGATGATAAGTACCGTGCTACCGTGTACTATATATAGCTTTTTAAATGTGTTGGTCTTCCTAATAAATTAAGACATCAAAAAATGTTTAACGTAGCAATTTACGAATTTAGAACTAAGCCTGTCTCAGTCATTTAATGATAAGTAATAAATTGACGTCATCATATACCAAACTTATCAACTGCCATGGTTATCGTTGTGGTAATTCAGGCTAACTAAATAAAAGGAACTTCCATGATAGCAGACAGTTCCGCGCTCGTTGCGTGCCCGCCGCGGTATTAATAAATCAAGCTGGTCGGTGGGACACGGCACCTTGACACCAGCGGCATGGCACTGGCACATGTGTTTTGGGTGAGTTTTGGGTTACAAAGAGTTGCTTTTTTTGTTTTAATTTAAATTTAGTTATAAAACCATAATTATGTTGAGCATCACCGTGGTGGCTTATACGCCCTAATCTCCAATTGTGAAAAAGTACTTTATTTTGAAAATGGCTGTAACTTTGTTAAGTCACTTCTTTGAAACGTTGCAGCCACGGTCGAAGTGCACAATGCAGAATCCGGTAAAGTGGTTTTACAGTTCTGTCGGTGACACCAACACACCAACATTTTTACGTTTTCAGTTAATTTAATTTTCTTTCTTTCTTGCTTTTTCTTATTTGCAACAGCAAAACCTTTACTGGAAAGGTTTAATAACCGAGTTTTAACAATAAAAGACATGAGTGGATGAAGGTGATAAGTCACAAAATTCAAATTTTGAGTAAATCGAGGTTAAAGTTTTACTTTTATTTTCGAGAGATAAGTCAGTACATAACTGATTTTTGTACTCAACTATGATGCAAACTTGTTTAAATTAACTAAAATATTAAGGGTATGATATCAATTGAACACTTGTAATAATATTTTTACGAGTATTTTAAAGAAAAACTGAACATAACTCCTTCTTCCATGAACAAAAGTGAACTTTTTTGTACTTTTAGCTTTTTAAAATTAGGTGTTATGTACGAGTGTGGGTAAACATTGTCTCATTTTTTCTAAAACTAAACCATATCAATAAAAACGTAAACTAAGAACAGCCCCAAGTAACACGTCAAAGCAGTATAGCCAGTTTATCTGCCGACTTACAGCATTTCTGCATCGTTTCCACATTTTGAGTTTGTTCTATAGTAGCATTACAAACGTTTATACAACAGGTAGCCTCCTGTAATGATTATTTGGGTACAAATCATACGGCTTTAGATCTTAAATAGTTTCACAATAGTTGATTATTTGCATTACATAGGCATTATATTGGCATTAACGTTTTTTTAATATTGACTCGTCATAGTTACCGCATCCTGCCTGATGGTAAGCAACCGATGCTTTCCAAAATAAGAAGAGAGGGCTCCCTACTATGGATTATGTATGGTAACAAGCGCACCCATTCATGACGGCCTGCATAAATGCCGTTTCACGCTCCACGTCTTGCAGAGGAACGACTTGCCAAATCTTTTGGTACGAGTACTGATACTGTACGGTATTAATGTTTTATGTTTTAGCGTATTATTAACGCTTAAATATACTTAAGTAAAACTTTAAACACTGAAAAAAGACGACAACCTCAGGCGGGAATCGAACCACGCACCTTCCGCATTCCGGGCGGCTGCCTTAACCACTTGGCTACCGAAGTCTGGCTTTCAACCATCGAAATTTGTCAGTGCTTGATGCTTATGTTTTTAGTCAACATTGCTTCATCAAATCTTAGAAGTTTTCACCTCTGAGATCCGAAAGAAATATTTTACAAATATTTAAACATTCGGTTAAGATGAAACTGCGTTTATAGATTAATGTTTTATGTTTTAGCGTATTATTAACGCTTAAATATACTTAAGTAAAATTTTAAACACTGAAAAAAGACGACAACCTCAGGCGGGAATCGAACCACGCACCTTCCGCATTCCGGGCGGCTGCCTTAACCACTTGGCTACCGAGGTCTGGCTTTCAACCGTCGAAATTTGTCAGTGCTTGATGCTTATGTTTTTAGTCAACATTGCTTCATCAAATCTTAGAAGTTTTCACCTCTGAGATCCGAAAGAAATATTTTACAAATATTTAAACATTCGGTTAAGATGAAGCTGTGTTTATAGATTAATGTTTTATGTTTTAGCGTATTATTAACGCTTAAATATACTTAAGTAAAATTTTAAACACTGAAAAAAGACGACAACCTCAGGCGGGAATCGAACCACGCACCTTCCGCATTCCGGGCGGCTGCCTTAACCACTTGGCTATCGAGGTCTGGCTTTCAACCGTCGAAATTTGTCAGTGCTTGATGCTTATGTTTTTAGTCAACATTGCTTTATCAAATCTTAGAAGTTTTCACCTCTGAAATCCGAAAGAAATATTTTACAAATATTTAAACATTCGGTTAGGATGAAGCTGCGTTTATAGATTAATATTTTATGTTTTAGCGTATTATTAACGCTTAAATATACTTAAGTAAAATTTTAAACACTGAAAAAAGACGACAACCTCAGGCGGGAATCGAACCACGCACCTTCCGCATTCCGGGCGGCTGCCTTAACCACTTGGCTACCGAGGTCTGGCTTTCAACCGTCGAAATTTGTCAGTGCTTGATGCTTTATGTTTTTAGTCAACATTGCTTCATCAAATCTTAGAAGTTTTCACCTCTGAGATCCGAAAGAAATATTTTACAAATATTTAAACATTCGGTTAAGATGAAGCTGCGTTTATAGATTAATGTTTTATGTTTTAGCGTATTATTAACGCTTAAATATACTTAAGTAAAATTTTAAACACTGAAAAATGACGACAACCTCAGGCGGTAATCGAACCACGCACCTTCCGCATTCCGGGCAGCTGCCTTAACCACTTGGCTACCGAGGTCTGGCTTTCAACCGTCGAAATTTGTCAGTGCTTGATGCTTATGTTTTTAGTCAACATTGCTTCATCAAATCTTAGAAGTTTTCACCTCTGAGATCCGAAAGAAATATTTTACAAATATTTAAACATTCGGTTAGGATGAATCTGCGTTTTTAGATTAATGTTTTATGTTTTAGCGTATTATTAACGCTTAAATATACTTAAGTAAAATTTTAAACACTGAAAAAAGACGACAACCTCAGGCGGTAATCGAACCACGCACCTTCCGCATTCCGGGCGGCTGCCTTAACCACTTGGCTACCGAGGTCTGGCTTTCAACCGTCGAAATGTGTCAGTGCTTGATGCTTATGTTTTTAGTCAACATTGCTTCATCAAATCTTAGAAGTTTTCACCTCTGAGATCCGAAAGAAATATTTTACAAATACACACATCAAAAGTGTCTAGGGATCAACATATATTTTTGCAATAACTTTTCTCCTGATTGATATTAATTAAAATTTTCTTTAAGGATTCATCAAATAAAGTGTTTTCGTTTGTCTACAGTAACGATAAACCAAGTCACCTTTGCATTAATAAAGAAATTTGCCATTTTCCTAATAAAGGGATTTTTGACATTTGAACCACTAACATTAAAGTTTGAAAAAAAGACTGAAATAACAGTTTTCTTTAAAATTTTATTGGGTAACTTTAACAATTAATAATCCGTGTTTCTACCGCGAACACTAACAACACAAGAACATCGGTTTGGCATACTCAAAATGAGTTCATCCAAATCACGCTGTGGAATGGCCGCCCATGTTCGTTGCAACAACAAAAAAGGTCTTCTTGCGGCTGGATACCCTCCATATTCGGCAGAGCTCTTCTCTGTAGCATATCCCATGCATGCTCAAGCGGGTTCAAGTCTGGCGACTGAGCAGGCCAGGGCATGACATTGATGTTAGCTGCGGCAAGAGTCTGTCTTACAACTCTTGCGGTGTGCGGTCGTGCATTATCATGCATTAACTGAAATAAGGGACCGATTTGCACTTGTAGAGGAACGATGACGTCTGATACAATCGTCTCAGCATAAATTTGAGCGTTGAGGTTGCCTCTGATCCAAATCAACTCAGTTCTTCCGCCGATCCAAATACCCGCCCATACCATGATGGTTCCACCACTATAAGGATGGACTTCCTGGCAGGATTTTAATCGCTGTTGGCGTCCAGGGGTTCTCCAGTGTCGTATACGTCTTGTATCCGGTCTCATACCAAAACGAGACTCATCAGAAAAGCACACGAAACGCCATTGTTCTTCTGCCCCATTTCTGTGTTCAAGAGCCCATTGATATCGAATCCTAGGATTGTGCATTGCTATAGGTGGTACCCTTAGCGGTCTTCGGGAATAAAGGTTCACTTCATGCAAGCGGTTTCTGACTGTTTGGTCGCTAATTAAGTTCCCTGAAGAGTGATGAAGCCTCACGGCTAACATCATGGCGGTTACTGTTGGAGCTCTACGAGTTGTGATTTGAATGTATCGGTCTTGTCTCCGTGTGGTGCAGCGATACCGTCCTCCATGGCGCTCAGCCACGGTACCAGTGCTTCGGTAACGTGTCCAAAGTCGACTGATAACACTCTGACTTGTATTCAGAGCTAAAGCCACAGTACGTTGCCGGGAACCAGCTTCTATCATTCCCACGGCTCTGAGCATTTCTTCCCTGCTTAAATGACGTCGCCGCTCCATAATAACGTTGGTTTTAATCAGTAGTAGGGAAACAGTAGCACTAATAATGTCTTCAATGCGTTGTATGTTTTTATAGGGAAAATATTGACAGCTGATTTTCATCTTTTACTAGAAATTGATTGAAAGTTCCTGTTTCAAATTATGAAATGCACCAAAAAGGATCCATATAAATTTATAAAATCATAAATTTATTACAAAGCCACATCTCAATCTCAAGAAATCCGCATAAAAATGCTTGATCCCTAGACACTTTTGATGTGTGTATTTAAACATTCGGTTAAGATGAAGCTGCGTTTATAGATTAATGTTTTATGTTTTAGCGCATTATTAACGCTTAAATATACTTAAGTAAAATTTTAAACACTGAAAAAAGACGACAACCTCAGGCGGGAATCGAACCACGCACCTTCCGCATTCCGGGCGGCTGCCTTAACCACTTGGCTACCGAGGTCTGGCTTTCAACCGTCGAAATTTGTCAGTGCTTGATGCTTATGTTTTTAGTCAACATTGCTTCATCAAATCATCAGAGGTGAAAACTGTACGGTATGATGGTGGTTCCTAAGACCAGCACGTGTAGTCCGGGAAAGGAAAGGAGAGGGCGGGATTAGATCAAAAAGTTCTTCAAAATACTCTCCGTAGTAATTCCGGAAGAAGACACCGAGAGAAGCAATGTCTCTACGCAGCTGGAGGTCCTCAAGAGGGGTTGTAACCTCAGCATCTCCATAATGCATACCGCTCGCCTGTGCACTCTATCAAGTGCATCGAGGAGGTACTTAGCGGAGCCGTCCCATAGATGGGAACAATATTCTATACTCGATCGCACCTGAGTGTCGTACAGCAAACAGCACTGCTCGGGAGTTTGGATTTTGGATTCAGTTCCTGACCGATGTCCATGCTGAGGTTCACCGAAATGGGTAACGGAGAGTTTTGAAGAGAGGGAGGAGTAAGGAAGGGAATTGGACGAGAATGCACTAACCTGGGGTTTGCTGGCATTCAACTCGACCAGGATTTCAGATCCCCACTTAGAGACACGATCGAGAGCCAGGTTCAGTTCGGCAACCAGTTCTCACCTTTTCACCACGATATCGGCTTGCTTTGCGCAGGATGTCCCAATGAATATTGCCCAAAGACAACATGTCATTAATATGCAAAAGAAATAGAGCAGGTTAGAGCACAGAACTCTGAGGCACTCCGGCATTGGCTTTGTAGAACGCGGAGGAACTACCCTTACAAAGGACACGAATTCTCCGCTCTTCTAGAAAGTCTGCAAGTAGCTGTAGTTAAGGAAGGGGACAATTGCATTAAAGAAGCATTGTTATGGTCAATGAAGTTGCTGATCGCATTACAAAAGCACTAAGCTAGCAATATTTTTGATAATGAAGATAATTAACGTCAAAAACATTAGACGAGCTATTTAAGTGTTTATAGTTAGAACTTAATAAACCCTACATTATTGCAAAAACATCTCTAACACCACGGTACAAATGTTTATAATACATTGAAGTTGTAATTAAACTACTTTGTCCTGCAATATAAGATTGTGAAAACATAATTTATAATACTGTTATTTAGCCAAAGGCCAGAGAGAAGACATGTGATGAACCACTGTAGTGCCATTTTCTATAAAGTAGTTCTATAGGAATTCACAGGTATACCAATAGACATGATGTAGACTGAAATAGTGCCATTACTTGAAAGTCATTTTGGGGATCCTTAAGCAAAACAATTAAACCCGTTTCAGAATTTTTGTACTACTTGAATCAGTTTGCCAAGAGTTGATAGGTTAGAGATAAGGCTTTCTGAACGTATTATCTACATAATCAAAGCGCGTGGCTTATTAAAATGATTATGGTGCTGTCAACAAAAAAATGAAAGTACCTAGATATAGTTTCATTCGAGTATCTACTTCAATATCACTCAATTAACAAGGGCATTTATTGTGATTCTATAGATTGGGCGTTATTAACGTCACCAGTTTTCAGTAACTGGTTTTAGTTATATACGTTCGTTTCCTAAATGGCCGATAAACAAATGGTTTTACTTTACGAATACAGTAAAATGAATGTATATACAGCGATACGCATTACAATAACCACGTGTATTTGATTAAAGAGCTGTTAGCTGTACAACTGAACTCAGTTGATCATTAGAAATGCAAGAATTACATTGATTCACGTTTATGCTGTTCAGCAGTACTAGGCTTTTACTTACCACTTAAAAGTACTATTATACAACAAAGGGCACTAAAAACAGCTCAAATCTGTATAATGGATTTACGTGGCATTATAATAGTTCATTATTATACTATTAAACAGCATTAAGCATTTATCCATTATTTAAGAATGCTATTGTATATCCAAATGCACTAAAAACAGCTAATATCTGTATAGTTGCATTAGATTTACAGCACTACAACTAAAGGCTTTACAAAAGCATTTTGATATGCGATTATCCATCCGTTATATGTGTAAAGCATCATAATGGTTTTGAGATGCCAGTATGAGGCGTCAAGATGCTCGGTGAACTTATATAAGAGTTTATACGGACCTTAAGTTCTACATAAATATACTATTAGTTTCTTAAAATGCTTCCTGAAAACAATTAAATGTCGAGATTGAATGAAGGTGATAATAATTATGTATGTTACATAGAACCTTCATTCATTGAAAACTGACATCGCGTCATTCGAGCATCATATGCTGAGTGGAAAAAGGTGTTATGACCGTACATATCACCTTCTTCGATGTTACAAAAACATTTGTTATTTGAACTGAACTGTACATAACACCTTTTTCAACTTTCTATTTTCCAAAATGTGCCTTAAATCGACAGTTTTAAGGTCTGTAGGCATTTGTATCGACATATAACCTTCATCTACGCAAAAAAACACCAAAATCCGAAAATGCGACATATCACCTTCATCCACTCACGTCTTCAATTGTGTTCCGTCAAATTTACGTTACCTATACTTACTTTTACGAAATCGTAAAACGTACCTAAACGTTTGGTACAACCCTTTAGCCCCGACGACGAGTCTGCGCTAGGGAGTGCAATCTTGCAGCAAAGTCTTCAATCTCGGTATTTGCAAGATTTAAGAAGTCTAATCTCGCAAGATCTCGGTATTTTGCGAGATCTCGCAAATATATGAATTATTTTTAATTATTATTATGAGTATTCTATTGAAACTTGGTATACTTAGATATTGTTTAGGTGCGAAATAAATAAATAAAATTAATGACTAATATACTGAAAATTTATTAAAAATATTACAAATTATTCTGAAAAAACTCCTTAGAAAACACAACATATCTATAGTGTCGTCTGCCAACTGGCTTCGGATGTTTCCTGCCAAATACTCCTTAAATTACATTTGATGACATGATGGCACTATTTCACTTATAAAACCAATATTCAACTGCAAACTCACTTTTTACTATTAAAATCAATCAGAACACTTTACGAAATCAAATTAATACGTCTCAACACAACAGTCACAGAAACAATAAATTGTAATAAGACGAAAAAATAGGCAATGCCTGCCGCGCACTCCGCGCAGGCGCACTTTTGTTTTCTACCCCGCACTGTACACCCCCGTTTCACCCTAGCACAGCACTGATAGAAGAACCGGGCGAGGCGTGCGTCTTCGCGGGAAGTAAGTCAGTTTGCGCCTCGCTATAGAATATTGTTCTGTGGTTTGCGCGCGGCCGATGGTCATGGGATATGTTGCTGTGCAAATCTTGCGAGATCGCGCGCGTATTTGGCTGCAAGATTAATCTTGCAAAATTGGTGCAAGATCTCGGTATTTCGAGATCTCGGAATACCGAGATTGCACTCCCTAGCCGCGCCGCTTCCGTGAGTGCGGCGGCGGCGGGCGCGTAAATCAACGCGCTCAACGCTCATTACTCATCAGGTTTGACGACCCATTGTCCTTCAGTACGGTTAATGTTTTTGTACAACGAACACAAGGCTAATCCAGAACATAATTAAGTATAATTGCCTATTTTATTTACCTAACATTAATATTAATAAGTTTAATTCATAAAATGTTACTTTAAATTTTTTTATTTTTCTATTTAACGTGCAACATTTATGTATTTAAATAAAATATAAATTCGTTTGAAAGGCAAATCACTCAATTTGTTAGTATTTTGTTCTACATGAGATATGCCAGCATTAGATTCTCTAGACTCAGCAAGCGTACCTACCTACTTCGACCAACCCCCTTACTCTCGAAACCGATCGCTATTGGATCGGATTGGTATTGTGAATTTTCATTTTTTAAGTTACGACACCAGCGCTCATTTGGATTTATATTGGGTGAACTAACTGGCATTGAGTTTTGTATTTTTTTCACTCAATATCCGCGCTCAATTTCACGCAATATGAATCCATATTAGCTCTGGTGTCGTAACTTAGGAGTACGAAAATTTACTATACCAATCCGATCCAATAGCGATCGGTTTCAAGAGTAAGTGGCAGATCGGAGAGGTTCTCGTTAAAAATCAGCTCGAGATTACCCGAAACTCACGGGCATGTATGACGAAACGTTATTAGAGTAAGTGAAGAAAAGGATGTTGAGCAAATGGAAAGTTGTATCTCTGATGTGTGTTTATATGTATGTACATATCTGTATGTATATATGTATGCACATATTTGTCTGGACAGGGGCTTCTACTGATGCATACCTACCACTAAACCAATTAAGCGGATCTACTCATCCAACTTACTTAATATTATTTTAAATAAATAAAAAGTGTCTGTATTTTTTGAAAGTCGATGTTTGTCTTTATTGAGTGATTAACCGCAAGGTTAAACTGGGGTCAGTTTTATTTTAGTTTGAAATGTTCTGAAGCAAACGAAACGAAACAGTCATCGTGCTACACAATGCGTTATCGTGCTACACAAAGCAACATGAAAAATTGAGAACAAGTAAGTCACCAGTTTGACTGACGGCACAGGACGGCACCGAAAATATTATCACCTTCTACTGGCCTTGACTAAATCAAACTGCTTTTATAAAGAAACGAAGAAATGTGTTGATGCCATTAAAACATTATATATGCGAATAAAATTTAAGGAATGCCCTCGATTTTTCTAGGATCCCATCATCAGATTTTGTCATGGTGACAATCAGCAAGCATACCCTTTCGAATAAAATCAGAATTTTCAAAATCGGTTTACAAGTTACGGAGATATCGCGTAACAAACATACAAAAAAATAATGATAAAAAAAAACATTCAGTCGAATTAAGAATCTCCTCCTTTTTTTGAAGTCGGTTAAAAAAAAACATTCAGTCGAATTGAGAACCTCCTCCTTTTTTTGAAGTCGGTTAAAAAGGAAGTATGATCAATCACTGATGGGCTGCACAATATGTGGAATGCGACAACAGGCGACATTGACTGGCGACTGAGCACAGCGCCAGCCGATGACGCACAGCCCACAATAAGGAAAGCTATAATCCAGAGTATTTATTAGGTACACGGTAACCCAAAATCTATAAGGTCAATGGTGAAACTATTTATTAAGTATCGGCGACAAAGTATGGTGCGTACACGTGTCTCGCGCCGCCGCCGGCCGCGCCGCGATAACCCGCGAGCAGATTGTCACTCACACAAGTTTACGGCCCATAACATCGACCATCCCTCTTGTTGTCTTCACTAATTCATGATAATCATTTAAAAAGTCATTAATGCCCTATTTAATATATACCTACATACATACATAAATGATCATCTCGACCATTATCCCTGCAGGGTTAGTCACTAGGCCTTAGAGACTAGACAATGAGGACGGCAAAAGCAGTCCTCTAACATTGTCCACTTTTCACCAAATAGCGACTGCTCATGTGCTCAGCGTGACAAGTGGTGGTGAGCCCATCGCCGCTCTATGCTGTTGGATGTATGTGCAGTCTTTAGTCAGTTAGTCACCTTTTACGACACCCAAGGGAAGAGAGGGAGTGGTTAGTATTCTTTCACCGCTACGAGATACGGTTAATGTCCTATATTTAATGGAAATAGTTCACGTCATGCATTCAAATGGAGCCCTGCCTGAAACTGAAAATAACTGCAATAGCTGTAACATTATTTACCTGAAATGAGAGTGTCAAGTAAGTGTCTTTTAATAAAGTTAAACCTTTAATTATATCATCATTGAGAAAAAGTCTATCCATTACTAAACAAGCAAAATTGTCGGCAATTAACTGCAATCTTACAAATACGTCAAAGGTTAATGCAACAAACTGTTTTGGTTCGTAACACATGTCATTGGTTATTGTGTCCATACTCTCGCGTGCGTCACTGTGGAGTTAACAGGTAAATTAGTGAAAATGGATTGATTAACTTAATCTGAACTAATGTTTAAAATGCCTAACCGCCGTACTCAGAGATGTCAATTAAGTTTTAATGACAATTAAGTGTCTTGCTGTCACTTTGTTATGTATACTTAGTGTTAAGTAGAAAGGAAAGACATTTAACTGTCATTTAAACTTAATAGACGTCTCTGAGTACAGCAGTTAGTGTGTTTGTTTGTCATGGAACAAAATGAATCAACATAACGACGTTCTTTTTGCACGTAAGTACTTTTTTTACTTTAAAACATAATAATTATTATAATTAGTAATCCAAATCTATGTCTCTTTGTATTATCAATTTATTATGTATTGTATGAGTTTGTTTATTAATAAATGTATATACTATCAATCTTCTTTCTTATATCAGAATGTTCAAGCGGGCGGTAGATAGCAACTACTAAGGTGTATAAAAGGAGTTGTTGTTCTTCTGGTATGTTTTATTGAGTTTATTATAGATGTTTCGAGAATTCATTAGTTCATACTACTTATAAAGAGCGTTAATGAGCAAGTAAAGGAAGCTCTGTGCTCGGGCCGCAGCCTGCTGCCGTGGAGTTAACGATATAACCGCACGCGGCTGCTCGGCGGGTCAAGTCGCGGAGATTAAGATCAATCAGTTAATCGTGGTTCATTTATACTTGAATAATTGTAAAATTATCTTTATTTATTTGACTATTTTTACTGGAAAACACATTAGCTCTATCAAACTTTAACTTTAACTCGGTAAACTCGTGCTTAGTAAAATTTCGTCTGATGCGTGCGGTGCGATGCGGAAAGTGGTTTCCGATCGTTTTATGTGGCATCAAAAACAAAGTCATTAAATATATTTTAATGTTTTTCGACCTCGGTGACGAAATATATTAGTTATTAATGTTAAGAGATTTACGTACAACGTTTATATTAGTTTATTGCTACACTATGTTTTTGAACATTCAACCACGTAACTAGCGTAATAAACACGAAAGTGAACCTGTGAATGAGATGGACTCGTAGATTAGTTCTCAATATTTTTTGTGTGCAAACATCTTTGTTGTTTACAATGGTTACGAGAGTAAGTTGTCTAAAAATGAAGAATTCCCGTATAATACTAACGAAATAATATTGAAATGTAATATATTATTCATAATGTAAAGCATTTCTGCTATAGATTACTAGTTATTTCCTTAAGGCGCATTGATACGCAAAACTACCCTAACTCCCATAGTAAAATGGTAATTCTCCTTTTAGTGGGTTTAAATACTTATACATGCCCCAAACAATAACTTTGAGAACTCGTTTTAATAAGTTTGAAGTGATTTTTAAATCGCTCACAAGTACCAAAGTGGGAAACAATGTCAGAATGCTCTAAATATTCTCCATCAAATTCCGTCCTCGTAATATAAAGCGTCCACCTGGCTGCGTAATTAAGCGAATATTCCCTTCTACAGTCTCAAGCGCATCTTGTCATGAACGGAAACTCATTTCCACATTGACCCGAAACTTGCGGCGCCTTTCGAATTATTCGCCACATTTGACTGTCTGCAATTCCCTTCGAAACAAAGGACGATACGAGGATGCCACTACTCCAGTGAATGCCATCCCACGGCGCGTCGGACGACCAAACATGTTATGTACGTGTTCACGCGATGCGACAAAGATGCGCATACGCAGACGGGAAATGCGGCTATAATATGCTCCCACTGCCCCTGGGGTCTACTTTGATCGTTCAGCAACCATAATAATCATATCACCATCATCAACCATAACACACTTATTGATAAATTTGGAGTTAATAAGTAAAATTTTTAAATATTCTAAAAGACGATTTTTTTTAAGTTTATAAAATAGTTTACACGAAATACTATAAATAGGTTACAATAAATACATGTCATGCCTTGATTGTAACTTAAGTGCAATATGAAATTTAGGTACTGATAGACGTAAAGTGACTGATAAAAGTAAAAAAACAGTAAAGAAATCAGTATTAGTCGTCGCTATAGTGGGAATCTGTCGTGTCTGCATGCATCCTCTCTGAAACCGGGCGCGACACTTCGCATTAAACATACGCACAGACTGCAAGAAACCATTTCACAGAATTCAATATAACCGACCTTACTCCATAAAATGTATGTTAAATTTCTAACTCTACTATTATTAATATGTGCTCAACACTTTTTCCATCTGTATCTAACATGAACTATGTGACGCCATGTATTGTTATTGCATACTAGTGCCACAAAACAGTTGTGCTAGTATACATACATAGTACTTGGCAAATTGCACTAAATATCCCGATATTTATTCCCGTGGGAGTATGAGAATCGGGTATCAACAACTAATTACAACAGGATAAAATGTTTACTAGAAAAAAATCAACCAGTCTCAGGAAGCTCGACCAGTGGACCGGCAATCCAAAGGTCGTGGGTTCGAATCCCACTCGAGCTTCCTGAGACTGGTTGATTTTTTTTATAGTAAACATTTTATCCTACATCTATAGCATTGTGAATGCAAAATTTCAATAATAAAGATATTTATAAGCAATTACGTCTTTATCGATTGTTAAATACTTGCAATAGTATTTCTTTCGACTGTGAGGGTAGACTTCACAGTGACGTAATACCGCTAGCTTGCAGTGTAAATCAAACTACTAGGAAAAATTCAACGAGTCTTCTGGGGTCTCGGTAGCTCAGCGGTTAGAGCAGTGGACCAGCAATCCAAAGCTCGTGGGTTCGAATCCCACTCGAACTTCCTGGACTGGTTGATTTTTTTCTAGTAAACATTATTGTGAATACAAAATTTCAATAATAAAGATAAATATACATAGGTGTTATCTAATCCAATCATCATTATCACAATTTGGTAGATGTGCAAAGGTGTGAGGGCGATCGCCGTGTTATCGTACTGTTATGTTATCGGCCGTTGTGACGTCACGCCCCGGCACAGTCAACGCCGTAGTGGTGTTGGAACTCTTGGGGCATGGCGGTACCGTCACTGGAACGTACTGAAGATCACAGCACTACAGGCTAAGGTCTTTATTCATGATAATTAAGAGTATTAAAATCATAAATAAAATACCTAGCATCAGACTAAGGCGACCGAGCAACCGTGCCAAAAAATTTTTACGTAAATAATTTTTTTTAGCTTATCTTTGCTTATTTGTTTAACATTGCCTGACACCGTTTTTAACAAAATGTTTGCTGTTTGTTTTGGATATTGTCTGTTGTTATGCGGGGAGAAGCTTGTGCTTCCTAAAGCTGTGGACCTAACAATCCTCGGAAGTTTTCTAGTGCTGGCTCTTGGCTATCTTGACCATCTTGCAAATGTGTCTCTGCAGTTTGTGGGAGGCGAGGCGTGCGCAAGACGCGTGCTGCACTGTGGCGGCGGGCCACTCGCGCGCCCGTGCCGCCGCGCGCCGCCAGTGCAGTGGCTGGACTTTTACTACGAAAGTGATTTTTTTTGTGGTTAATCGCAATGAAATGACAACAATAAAACTTAACACAAACGCTTCAGAATTGTTTTGATAGTGATTTAAAGTTACAAAAGAAGAAAATATGAAGAGTCTGGATTGGAAGTTGGGAATTTGACAGGTACTTATTTCTTTAATTTCACGTATTTCAACTTTTTTTTTCTTGTAATTTAGATAAATGATTTTTAATTATTAAAATATGAGTATGTGTATGAGTTATTCTAAACCTTTACATAAAACTGTGGAAGAGTTTTTTAAGGTAAATTATTAAAAAAACCTCTTATATAACATTGGTTGGTAGTAGGCGCGTAGGTAGGTCTCCGCGATTCGTAATACGGTATTTACTAATTCTTCCTCAATTGTTTTGAAGCGACGATTATCTTCATTCGTAGGTACCTAAATAGCGTTAAATTATGTTTTTCTAACGAAATAAACCATAAATACCCACATCATCATTAGTATTTTTATATTGATATTTTATTTTGGCGGTTTCATGGATTGTTATAGATTATTTTTGACCACTATAAGGCACTTTTACATGTTTACAATCATTTGATTGTCCTTCTTGAAAACATAATTGAAAAATATTTGTTTACCTGATTAGCAAAGTAGGTATTAACATTCTACAAACCCACAAAATGCCTTGTCTGGTTAATGTTGATCAAAACTACGTATTAATCATGAATTACGAATTAAAAGTAGGAATTAGCAGTTTGAGTTAGATACATTAAGCATACAATCTGTAGCAATCTATAGATTTTCTGAGAGGTTGCAATAGCAATAAAGTAAATAGTGGTTTATCATTGCCATTCGCTTGTTTACTTACGTGCCATTATTGATCAGAACAGAACACGTGTTCGGGTTGCTGGGTTCCGGTACGAATCCCGCTAATATTTTGTTAGGTCAGGCCTATACCTACATAGTCAGTGTGCGTGTGCACACACCTTTTTTATTTTACGAGGGTGATTCATGTGTACTTACCTATATACTTACGGTGCACATACACTAAGTACTACATTTAATGTACTTAAATATATTTATTATGATTTTAAACAAGTATCACTTTTAGATAGTTAATATAAATTTAGTTTATTTAATATACTTAGTTTTTATAGGGCGAGGTAATTAATTAGGAACGTTTCGTGATTTATAAGCTTTTTAACTTAGCAGTCTAAAGCACTTATTTTTAAATGTAGTAATCTATTTAAATACCTAAAGGAGTTTGTAATTATGTGGGTGTTATGTTAAACAAAAATTAATAACATGTAGGTACTTGGTGTGGTGTTATTAAAACTTTTAACTATTTTAAAATTTTTAGAAGACTCATTATTTAACTTAAATATTCATAAATTAAATGTAACGTATGTGTGCACCTAAAATCATGTTGTATGGAGTTGGCCGGATTAGATCAGCGGGCCGGCGATGTCCTCGGCCTTCAAGCAGCCTGACCCCACTTTGTTGTTCAGGTTTTTTTACCGTAGATAAATTGTTAATTGTTGTTTTGTACAATTTAGACAGGTTTTTGTGCGCAGGCAATAATGACAGATATCTGATAGGGTTACACTGGACACGGCTGGGATACAGAACAGTACCTACTTACCTACTAGACAAATTAAGTTACAACGTTTTTTTGATAAAAATGTAGTTAAATTAAATCTACAATTTTTAAAATTGATTTATAATTTTGATGGCGATGGAATTCATGTTCTAATTATGTTATCAATTCAATAAGTCATTAATGGGGCATCATTATGCGTCCAGCATTTGACTCATAAATAACTTAGTTTGTTTAAACTTATCATTTTTCCAGTTCTAATAATACTGGTATTGTTTTAAAAAAATAGGTCAATTGTAAATTAGGATTAACCACGCCCGTTCTCATGTTGCATGTTGCATCCACAACGACAATAATTTATATCTCTATATCGTTATTTTGTCAAAGATCCAAGGTTTTAAAATTGTAAAGATTTGTGATAATAAATGATGAATGTAATTAAAAATAACAATAAAAACGAAAATTGTCTGAGATAATTTAGACGCGGACGCCTACATAAGCGTAGGTAGCGGTGAGAAACTCGATATAATGTATGAAAGAGTACGAAGGACCTTCAAAACGACATCAGCACCAAATCGCAAGCGATAATACAATCATTTGGTTTTAAACCTAATTGGATAGTCGGTCGTTGCTCCAACTACACTCGGCGTCAAAAAAATCGCACCTTTTAAAAATCATCTTTAAAAATTCTTAAACCTTATGTAGAGGATAGTGTTGGGTATCATTAGAAAGGTAACAAAAAGGAGTATCAAAAAACAATTAAATTTAACTTTCTGTTTAATTATAATTATACAAACAACATTAAAATTAATAAAATAATAAAAATCCTTAATTAAGTCCTAATTAACAACAGATAATTTACAAAGAAAAATGTACAAAAAGTGTCTTAAAATTAACTTAAAATCTAGTGTTACCCCCCCTTGCCCTGATCACGGCTTCCATACGGTCCCTCATGGACCTCACCAACTTCAGGAGCTCTTCTTGAGGGATAAGCCCTCATTCTTCAATCACCGCGTCTTGGAGCTCCTGTAGAGTCGAAGGAGCTGGATCCCGAGATCGAACCTTACGTTTAAGATGGTCCCAGAGGTGCTCTATAGGATTCAGATCCGGACTTCGCGCTGGCCACTGCATCACAGAGATTTGGGACCTCTGCAAGAAGTCGCTCACGATGCCTGCAGTGTGAGCGCGAGCGTTGTCGTGCATTAATGTGAACCCCTCGCCAAAAGATTCGGCAAAGGGGACCACATGCACTTCCAGGACCTCAGTGACATAGTGGCGAGCAGTCAGCGACCCTTGTCCGCGAGCACCTCCAGTCCGGGAGACGCAGACAAGGTCGGTTTTGCCGGCAGCAGACATACCGCCCCAGAACATGCAGGATCCGCCACCATATTCCACCGTCTCCTGGATGCAGGCTTGGGCGAAACGTTCACCCTGCCTCCGGTATACTCTTCTCCGTCGGTCGTTGCAGAAAAGACACACTCGCGTCTCGTCTGAGAAGAGAACAGCTCTCCACTGCTCAAGGGTCCAATCGACGTGGTCACGAGCAAACTGCAAGCGGGCTCGCCGATGCGCTGCAGTCAATTTTGGACCCGTAGCAGCTCTGTGGGCCGCTATCTTCTTCTCCTTCAATCTTCTTCTAACCGTAGATACGCTTACGGTGCGTCTGCGAACTGCCTGGAGCTGCTGTTGCAACTCAACAGCGTTGGAGAAACGATTTCTCAAAGAGTTCGACACAACGAACCGGTCGTCTCTTTCCGAAGTGCAGCGACGTCTACCCGAACCGTGTCTGCGGATATAGCCACCGGTCTCTATGAAGCGCTGGTACACTCTTCGAACGGAATAACGGCTCAGGTTGCCGGGCGACATCACACTGCCGCACCCCTGATTGCAGTAGTGCAACCACTTGAGCGGCTTTATCAGCTGTGGTATCCATCAAAATCTGTGCGTGTGTCCTCTTCAACGGTTGAATAGCGAATGACCCACATTGAACCCGTGTTGACCGTTTTATACCCACAAAGGAAGCGCAACTAGCAACTCTCACGGGTAGCAAAATTTGCATCGAATTTTTGTGACACTTTATTTGTTGCATTAGGTTTTATTTGATAATGAAAAGTAATGTTTTTTATTAAGTTAATTAAGTAACCTTGTAAATAAAATCATAATTAATGCGACTGCATGTGCATATCAAGAGTAAATGACATTTGAAAGTGATTTTCTAAGAGGTGCGATTTTTTTGACGCCGAGTGTATTACGCGCGCACCGCCCGTGACCGCGCCAGCAGGCACCCGCACGCGACCTTATCGCGAAGAGAGTAAGGTCGATATTACATTGAACGGTGTGTCAACAATGTGCGTCATAATGCGATTAATGAGCTTAATTAGGGAAATAAAACTAGGACATTAGGTGACAAAATCGGGTTAACGGCAGTATTATCAGCTACGTAATGATAATGAGACGGTATAGGACACTGTCATATAGAACTGCTGAAAGCAAGGTGAAGTATTAATTTGTGTCACGATGGAAATAACGTTTCTTTTCAATGAAGCATACACTGCAGTCAGACTAATGGGCAAAACCATAATAATAAATAAAGCGACAACATTTCGGTTAAAAACTAAAACAGGAAAATACTGTAAAAGAATCCAAAAAAAACAAACAACTGAAACCAAAAAAAGTATCTGTTTTTCTGAAAAAGTAAAAAATAAACAAGATAACGTTATGTTAGTATGGATGTTAGTAGGTATGGAGTTCGTAGCTATAGGTTTGCTCGAAGTTGCATTAGCGTTAGTAGAATTACACACCGTACCTTTATTAAAAGTAATTGTATGCGGATATGGAATATTCACTCTTTGTGAGTACTCATGTAGAGTATTATTCACACCTACCTAAATATGTTAACCCATTTCAACTCCTAAATGGACGCAAATATTTGATGAGTTATACACATATCCCCAATGCTGCTACCTAGGTACGTAGGCATTCGCAGGTACCTACTACAGTTGTGTTAATTTTTAGTTTTCCTGACAGCATTTAGTTTACAATGCCTCGTGTGCAAGCTATTGGCACTGCGCACCCAAACAACATTGCACTCGATCCGAGCCATGCGCTGCTTCACGGCGATAGGTGATAGATTACATTAGATGCATTTTTTATTTGTTTCTTTTATCTCATGTTTGAGGCTATATCTAAGTACGCTTTTTGTGTGAAAGTTAAGTCCACTAAAGCTGCGTATGCAGCCTCGGAGGTGCGAGTCCAAAACAGCTCGCGAAAACGTTTTTACTTTTATGCAGAGATACTGGTACATAAGGTTCATCATATCCCTAAGTTCCTAAACAGCGCAATTGTTGGCCTTAAAACGATGAAAATAAACAAACCACTAACCGCAAATACCTTTGTAGATAATTCCGTGTCTATTTATGAATTAAGTATTTCCCGCGGGACGAATCTTCACCAGGAAAACCAATTTGTCCTGTCAGAGTGCTAAATATGGTATCGTGACCTAACGGATATTACACACTCTCAAATAAGGGGAATTCTTCAATAAACATAAAGACTGATAATTTTCACATTGTTAGTATAGTTACTTCCATACCTAAGCGCGGTATGTACAATTGTACATATCCATTGGATCTGGATCGTTCTTACGACTATCAGGGATTATCTACATAAGTAGTATTCTTCATAGTTCGATGAAGCTAACTGTATAACCAACAACTGGACAACGATATAACTAGGTTTTTTTATTTATAGTGGAACTAGTAACGCTATGTAGATAGAAACAAGAATCAATATCATTTATTCAGGTTAGGCCATGTTTAGGTTACATTACAGCATTATGCCATCGGTTCGTAAGTCTAGATAAGGGGCGGGAGCCTTGTACTGAGAAGAACCGGCAACAAACTCAGCAAGGGCATTTCTTTTCTCCCTTTCTTTTACAGCGTCAATTAGAATTGAAAAATGATCTCTCCCTCCCTATCATAGAAGGGCACTTTCCATTACAATAATAAAAACATAAAAACTGATAAAGGCTGTCATATCAGAGTAAAATGAGAAAGTTATAAAAAGAAAATGGACTTAAGAAAATATAATGTGATTATTTTATCATTACCAGGCTGTTCTGTCTTCTAAATAAGTATTCCTTGATTGTATAACCTTTCTTAAGTAAATAAGATTTACATGATTTTTAAACTTATCTAAAGGTAACTCTAGTACAGTACTTGGTATTTTATTATAGAGAACTGAGAACCTTCCGTAACCTGAAACACAGTGGTGTCCACAGGATTCACATTCTTATCTTAAATGTGTACACAAGTTGTTACCTGCTTAAGGGGAGGTATTTCGAGCGCTTCCCTCTCGTTCTCTCGACGGTACAACGGTAAGGGACGGGTATAACAGCGAAGCGGCGCGAATAATCGCGTTTTATATTTTAAAAAATTGATAGATGTAATAAACAAAAAACCATCGGTTATAAAAACTCAAGTTATTTACGAGCTTCATTTTGGTAAAAGACTCATAAAATCAAATCACTTATTTTAAGAATAAAACCTGGAAAAGAAGATAAAATGACACAAAAATATGTAACTTTGTGAATTTATTCTATCGAGCCAACTTTATCAAATCGTGTTTCCATCGGGTGTATTTTACAGAATAAAGCCTCAACAATATTTCATAATTTTCGCAGATTATAGTTTTACTGTTTACTACTTCAAAAAGTAATTCTAAGAACGTGTTATTTTAATTTTTCACTAACACCTAGCCCATTAGGCAATACAAATCTTACACATTTGGTTTAACCCTCGTTTAATAGCAAGTTATTTATACTAAACCAGTGAACAATCATTGAGATCGCATTATTCACATCGTCATAATTTGGCTGTCGTCGTTTCACTTTGAATAAAAGTAAAGTATCATCAGCAAACAATACTATCTCATTACTGTCTATTACAAAATAAGGTAAGTCATTTATATAAAAACCAAAAACGTGACTGGACCAAGTAGTGAACCCTGCGGAAATACTCCCATTGTAACCACTGAAGGAAATAAGGAAATAAGCAGTTAAATTAACACACTTTATTAAATCGACAAGATCACTTGGAATAATTAAAATTAAAAACCTTTTTAAAAACAAGCTTTTATTAAAATGAGCTAATAAGAAAAAAATAAACTTTTACTATCAAATTATAACGTCATTGCACAATTTATATGGTATAAAAGGTTGTCGCGAGACTTAAACCCTTAGCTGGTTTCGCTAAAATGGGCAACGTAGTTGGTATTGGGGGTAATAAATGACCCCATGAAACAACCTAAGAAAATATTTATAAAGTTTAATATTTTCTTATTTATTTTTCCTATTGAAACAACGTGTATCGTTCTTGGTGTCGGGCGTGATTTTTAACCCCAGTAGTGTGCATACCTCCGCTTCCAATAATGTTAGAGTGACAACAGTCCGTCGTTCGCCGCACCCCGCGACGTAAAGAAATTACATGAACAAACAGGAGTGAATCTCATTAAACTGCAAAGTTATGATGAGAAATATGTTTCTCTGGGGTGATTTTTGACCCCCGATACCAGTTAAGGGTTAAGTAAGTACCCGAATTTTCTTTGATTGAAAATTTTGATACTTAAGTAGTTAAAATTAATCACATCAAGTTATTTAATTTACTTGTTTATTTACACATATTAGTACTTAAATAGTAAATCTCGCGACAACCTTTCATACTTGTTTCATACCATTTAATTTGTGTAATGACGTTATAATTTGATAGTAAAAGTTTATTTTTGTCTTTTTAGCTCATTTTAATAAAAGCTTGTTTTTCAAAAGTTTTTTACTTTTAATTTATTTTTTACTTTTTAGTTATCCCTGGACACGTTTTTCATCTGTTCATCTCACTTAATACAAATTTTTATGTTTACAAAATTTATTCACGTCCACCACTCATAACCCATCAAAAACGGTTCACCCATTAAGACGAATCAAACTCGATGATGTTGTGTTGCTTAATTACCTACTGAGTTCTTATGGCCACCTTCCAGCTCCATCATCAGAGGTTATTGGTTATATCTAGCACCAAAGTACTCGTCAAGACGAATCAAACGAGCCCATACTCGATGAGGTTATGTTGTTTAATTACTAGTTCCTATGGCTATCTTCCAACTCCATCATCAGACCATGGTTACCATCTAGCACCAAAGTACTCGTCAAGACGAATCAAACGAGCCGAAACTCGATGGGGTTGCATCGTTTCATTACTGAGTTCCTAGGACCACCTTCCAGCTCCATCATCAGATCAGACCCTGGTAACCATCTAAAAACAAAGTCTTCGTCAAGACTAATGAAGCGAACCGAAACTCAATTGGGTTGCGTCGTTTCATTACAGAGTTCCTATGACCAGCTTCCAGCTCTATCATCAGACCCTGGTTACCATTAAAAGACAAACTATTCGTCAAGACGATTCAAACGAGGCCAAACTCGATGAGGTTGTGTTGTTTCATTGCGAAGTTCCTATGACCACATTCCAGCTCCATCATCAGATCAGCACCATGTCATCATAATATTGCATTGTCACGCGATTTACACATGTATGCAAAATTTCAGCTCAATCGGTAACCGGTAAGTGGGTTAAAATTGAGTTGCAAAACCACCCGAACATGACATACCTGCATACATACATTGCAAGTTAAATAAAAACTTTTAAAAAGACGCGGCAATACGAGTTGACATTAGCAAGTGACAGTAGCGCCACACACGGCCTAAAGGAAACAAAATGGTTGCGTTTCATTTCACTATTACTTACAGTTTTAAAACACTTCGCTTTTTTGTAACTGTTTTACATGTTATACTACAGTTCCACATGCGTGCTCGCTACTCGCTTCGCCAATCGACGATATGTTCGACGAAACATTCGCCTTCCTTAAACTGAGACGAGTGCCTGTTTACACATTCGCGTGTGTTCTTTTCTACTTCAACTTGCAAGAATGGACGACGTCTACGTTTTAGCAGCATCCGCGTGTCAATGATTATTAATAAATAATTTTTTGCTTATTTTTGTGTCAATCATGTTTTGGAAACCAAACCAAATAACTGGTTGAGCTTGGTAAAGTTCCCAAAACGTTAGAACTCAGTCGTTCCTTCAATCCATTTTTAATATACAGTATATGTCGCTTGATCAACAATAAAAATACAATGAGCGAGAGAGCGAATGTGGAAACACTAAGTTCGCCTCGTCACTCGTGCCCTTTGACTCGCGTCCAAAAAACCGCTCCGAACGCGAGCGTCACGAGCGGCGAGACGAGTCGCGAGGCGAGTGACGAGCGTGCGTTCACACAATCGCGCACGCACTTCGCCTCGCCATTCGACTCGCGACTCGCGCGAATGTGGAACTGCGGCTTTACAGTTTTAGGCTCCTCTTTAACATCAAAATCATAGATTATCTTCAAACCGCAGGTCAGACGTAAGACTACTACTAACTGACTTAAATACAGGGTCAGTCTGTAAAAACATTATCGAGACAAGTGGCCGAATGTGAAGTTATTCTAGTGGTAGTTATCCCCATATAGGTACTAAAACAAATTTATTTTTCAATTTTATCCTCTGAAGTATGTCTTCCATTATTGATTCGATACACCGAAACTACCGGATGGGGGTCGGTATACACACACTATTACAAAGCCATTACACTCTATACATGATAGCTCAATGGTATGCTCTACTGAAAGGCCTACGATATCGTTTCGTTCTTTAGGTATACATATATATTATTTCTTACTAGTATTATAGAACCACTGTGAATAGCTGTACTACGCACGTACGCTTCCTAGTTGAAAATTATTAACATGCAATGACGTGTCATGACTTCTTAGCCAATGCTCAGTTATTCAAATTATATAAATACAAGCGGCCGCTCGCGGTTTCCGTTCTCGTTAGAATATCGGAATAAAAAGTATCCTATGTGTTAATCCAGGTTATAAATTATCTGTATGCCGAATTTCATCCAAATCGATTCGGTAGTTTTTACGTGAAAGAGTAACAAACATCCATCCATACTTACAAACTTTCGCGTTTATAATATTAGTAGGTCTACATTTCCATTATTATTGAAACCTACGCCCTGAAGTGCGAGAAAAATTAAAGCGAGAATTTGTGTAAAAGAGAATTAGCGATACGTGGGTCACTACGAAAGTTTTGAGATACAAAAAAAGTATAAAAGTTATTCAATTTTTTTTTATTACAGTTTCTCAAAGTACTCTCCATTAGCTTCTATGCATCGATTCATCCGCCTAAACCATGATTTATAGCATTCCCGGTACTCTTCTTTAGGGAGGTCTTCTACGGCCTGCAAGTAGGCATACTGTGCATCCTCAGGACTGTTATATCGCGTGTCACGAAGTCCGAGTTTGATTTTCGGAAAGAGGAAGAAATCGCAAGGAGCTAAATCGGGGCTATACGGAGGATGACACAATTCTTCAATCTCTGTACTCTTCAAAAAATCCTTGGTGACAATGGCCTTGTGCGGTGATGCAAAAAGAGCCCCCTCAAACCAGTTTTAAGTCGTTTTTGTTTTAAATTATTAAATACAGTAGGTAAACACACTTCAATATACCACTTAGCATTCACAGTTTTTTGGTCGTCTAAGAAAATTGTGGCCACCATTTTTTTCTCAACACTTCGCCCGCGTTTCACCTTCGTTGGAGGTTCATCATCAGGAAACACCCAATTGTCGAATGCCGTTTAGTCGGTGTATCATATTGGTAAATCTAACTCTCGTCTTCAGTAATAATGTTAAAAATTGACAGTCCTTCTCCGTGATTAAATTTTCTGAGCATATATTTGCACCATGTCACACGAGCTTCTTTATGTTCTGAAGTCAGCGAGTGAGGCACCCATCGTGAACATAATTTCTTGACTCCAAGCCGGTTGTGTAAAATTTCATTAATAGCTGGCGATGAAATCTTCAAGACCTCTTCTATAAGTCACTTTTGGGTCTTTCTTAATATTTTTTTTCACAACTAGGACGTTTTCTTCTGTAACTGAAGTTGCGGGCCGGCCACTTCTTTCACCATCATTTAAGGAGAAAATCCCTCGTTTAAATTGAGCAAACCATCTAAAAACTGTTGCACGCGATAGTGCATAGTCCCCAAACGGCGAAATTAATCGCTCTTTGCACTCACATTCATTTAATCCAAATTTATAATCGTACAAAATCATCGCACGAAAATGTTCTCACTTAAAATCCATAGTTGACGATGAAAGCCCGCGGAATTGAAACAAAAATCAAACGTCATTTTTTTATTTTTAAATATTTGATCAAATGGTTTTCTATGTTCGAATTACAAATAATTTATCTTTAAAAAAAGGTTCAATCTAGTTGAGTTCTTTTTATAAATTTTGAGTAGGTATCTCAAAATTTTCGTAGTGACCTTACGTATTAAGGGCTTCGGCGACTGTAGTCGGTGGAAGTTAAAAAAAAACCTTAAGCCCTGCATGACTCAATTTATCAGAGAACGAAAGTGTTTTTCTTACTAATTTACCAACATTGTTTTGAGCCAAGTGATTTAAATCATCTGTAGGTGTAATTGGCATTTCTATACACACCGTTAAAGGACTGGGATTCATGTCAGACAAGTTAATTGACTTTGACTGAATACAAGACTTTGACTGAATACTAGATACTTAGTGGCTCTTCGTGAATGAATAGTTCAATGGTCTACCGATTAAAAACCTCTAGCCCCTCGAAACCTTTGTCAATCAGTGTTACGCAGTCAGTCTGGTATAGCAGCGGCTGATTTCAATTGGATTAACAAATCCAGTTTAAACTAATCTTATCACTATATCAAGCAAGCGGAGTTTTAGTAATCAAGATGTGATTGTACTTTTTGCACATTTCCAATATTTTCCGTTTCGCATTTATCGACCGATGACGGCCAGCGCCTTTGTAAAGGTACTCATGGTTCATTTACATTTTTCATGTTTCTCTGATAATTTTTTTTTTTTTATAAAAGAGGGAGGCAAACGAGCAGGCGGGTCACCTGATGGAAAGTAATCACCGCCGCCCATGGACACCCGCAAAACCAGAGGAATCGCAGATGCGTTGCCGGCTTTTAAAGGAGGAATAGGTTTAAGGAAGGAATAGGAATTGGGAGGGGGGGGGGGGAAGTGGCCTCCGGAACCCTCACTGGTCGGACGAAATACAACAGCACCAAGTGCCGTTATTTCACGCCGAATATTCGTGAGAGGGTGGTATTACGCCGGGCGAGCCGGCCCAATGCGTGCTGCAACGCAGCGTGGCTCTACCACTCAGTCAGTGTCACTCATTTAGCACCACCCAGGGGTCACGTGTAGGGTCTCAAGGGTAAACCTACGGACGCGAGTAACTTTAACCCCCCCAAAATGTTGGACAGTTTATAGTATTTCTTTAATTATTTACCAACCAAAGAGGTTTCCGTTTGTTTATGCTAATAATGTATTATTTCATTCGATGATGTAAGTTCTGCAGTAAATTGATTTTCCGATACAAAATAGAATACGAGCCAAACGCTCTATTTAATATCAGCGGCGAATATAAATTGAAAGGCTCATCTGCTCGGTAGCAGATAAACCATACGTGTATAACTCGTAATAATCGATTGCCATTTCAATGATTCAAAACTAAAAGGAACCCCACTGCATTAGAATAAAGTTGATCTTCAGGCGCGGCTGTAGTCGTCTGCTGGGCTATAAAGACGTCGATGCCAGTTCTCAGCGAGCGAGCTCAATAATATTCAATAAAACCAATCAAATATTTTGGGCTCTGAAGTGCAGCTGGATGCGGCGCTGGCGATGCCCTCGACCTTGATCTTGGCTAAACCAAGGCGTGGCCGGTGGTTATCTGTTGTTTGCCACCGGCCAATGCCGCTGATTTGAGTTGGAAGGATTTTGTGTCTCATGCCGGCTAGCTAGCTCTTTCCATTCGGTTTTATGCCTGTTTTGGATGACCACATCCAAAAGGTGAAACGCCTTGTTGATGGTACTTAATAAAGCTGCTGTATTTAATTTCTTTATGCACATTTCAATGTTTGATGATTATTTATAGCACTTTATTTGAACCGATGATTTCAGCAGTTCGTGGTTTCATTGACGCAATATTTCGGCAATGCCTGCTTCTACGTAATAATAGCTGAAACCACAGAATAAGTCTTCGTCAAACATGCAAAACAGGATAATGTCAAATAATTTACAAACAGCAGGCGCGCACCGAATGTTTTGAATCATTTAAGCCATTACCGACACTATAATTACACCGTGAAATGTTTTATTAACGATTTAGTTAAAGAAGATTATTCCCTTTCTTTATAAGCTTATTTACTGTTTTTTAATACATTTATTTCAGCAGTTAGAGTGTATTTTTGTCAGTGGCGAGTATCCTCAATCAGTTCCAATAGAACAGACCATATCGCGACAGAATCCGTTTGACGGAACGCCTGTCGGCGTCCCAACGCGCCTCTGGGGGCTTGATAAATTCAATCTGTCCTAACAACAAAGTGAGGAGAAGGTACACGTGGTGGTATAACAGGCACGTATTAAACTGTTGGATATTTCCCACGTATTTTAAAATTCTAGTAATCCATCACCCTTGCATTTTGAACAGGACTCAATTGAATAGGTAATCATTTGAGCATAGGTTAGTATCACCATATCCCAGTAAAGAAAACTTTGAAATAAAAGTTTGGACTTACTAGTTTTATGGATCTTTGTTGCTCATTGTAAAATATTTTTTGTTTTTATATACCTACATGTTTTTATATAGAAAATATTTACATGATTTAAAAAAACGCAGGAAATCATTAAAATCATAACAAAGTAAACGTTCAAGGTTTTTACATAAGTACATTCGTAGAGACTTAAAAGCTTATTTATTTAATTATGAGGACAACCAACAAGACAAACACAAATAAATACATTCAATACAAAAATTACAAATAGGGACTTAAAGCTATATATGTGTCATCTAACTTGTTTGAAAATAACAATTATAAATATTAATTGTCATGCGGACACAATGTTGAGTAAGAAAAAGCCATATAAAATATACACAAATTACGAATCCAGGATATACAAGAAAGACATTAATTTACCGCTACTAATCATCAAGTTTTTCCAAGTTTAATCGATCAGTATTATTAATATCGAAACTTTAATGAAACTATATTATACACTCGAGAGCAATGAAACCTATAAATCTCGGTAACAGAATGCTAGCATAATGAAATAAATGGTGTTAATAGACATTTACTAACTCCTTAAATAAAAATAATAAAATTTATGAGTCACTACATTTTATTTACAAAAAATTACCTAAGTGAAGAAAAAAATTGCTGATCTTGTCTATTTTGTTGAATTTTTATAACTTCCTTCCGCGTTTGCGCGGTTTGGCACGCGCACGCCAAGTTCCCGAAGTCTCCCTTTTTCAAATTTGATTTTTTAAGACGTAACTCTACAATAGCTATGAAGTTTTAATATCTTAATTTAAGGAGTATTTAATTGTATATAAAACACAATTTATTTAATTATGCTAGCATTCTTAGTTTCTGAGATTTACTTATTGGTTTCTATAATAGGTTTGTTTAAGTGACACGGATTCATTGTTCGCAAGTGTATAAGTATAAGACGGTGCGATAAAATCACAGAAGAAATGGTCTTACGGCATGCCGAGCGAGCAGATGTTTGGCAACAGATTTTATGCGCCCGCGCAGATGTGCCGACCGCCGCCGGCCGGGGCGCAGGTGCCGCCGCACCTGTGGCACATAAACAATAAACAACGCTATAAAAAGTTATTTTTTGTTATTTTTGGGCAGAACTAGATTAGTTTGTACTTAGTTTACCATCTTAACTTATATTTTTGCATGGTTTTATAGAAAAAAAATTCAATTTTACAAAAACAAAATTATGTTTGCTAAAATTATCATAGTTGGAATTGATTAAAAAAAAATCATTTTTATTTACCCTCTATCTTTTTTTTTATTTCAAAATCTTCTCCATAAGTAGAACTCTCGTCTTAGCTTTTCCCGTGTCATATCAGGCTATCAGTAAGAGCGCGCACAAACGGTCAAACTCGAAGACACCTGTCATCCGGGCGGCCTGAATGAGCCTCCCACCCGGGCCGGCGGCGGGCAGCCGCAGGCGCAGCAGGTGCCGGCCGGGCCGCAGTCACCCCGCGCTCGTCTGCCAGCTTTCATCGGAGAGCAAGTGCTGAAAAAATGCGAAATTATTGCGAATTCGCGTAGGTAATCCACCTAATCCTGAGTGCTGAAGTTGTGAATGTGAGTTGTCTGTGTTATATAGTGCTCCGCTAAGGTTCTAGTTGATAAACACCATGATCTAAATCACATCAACCAAAATTACAGACATTCTAGTTGCCGAATTGTTTTTTTGTCGCCACGAACGACGACGGTTTGCATTAATGGTAAGTTTAAAAATGGTAAATGAATTGACGTCATAGCATTACATTAGTGGAACAATTATTTTAAATCAATTAGGTCATAGAACATTATTTTCCTCAAATTATTAAACAATTTATTGGTAATAATTGAAATAATATGCCTACCTACTTCATAAAATTTCTGAATTAATTACTTACCGGGGCGGGTATATACTTAATAATGTAATTTAGATGAAATAGAATTTATTTGTGTAAAACTAGCAATTAAACTTATTAAAATTAAAGAAAATATGTATCAGTTTTACTAATTCATATCCACCGAGCCATTTGAGTGGTTGTCTTCCCGCGGCAGAACGATTTACCTTTAGTATTAAGTACTATCGAATCATGCAAGTTATTTTTGACAAAAATGACAAAAAAATTTTGACCTCCCATACAAAACGGTCCGATCAGCTGACGACATTAGTATGGGAGGTCAATTTTTTTTTGTAATTTTTGTCAAAAATAACTTGTAAGATTCGATAGTACTACCACATGAATAAATACTCATGTGGTACTACTAAAGGTAAATCGTTCTGCCACTAAAATGTCTCGGTGAATAGGTATCTACTTACTGTCTTCGAAACATTCTTATTAATAATAAGTGTTTCTTCTATTATAACAACACGTACAATTAATCTCATTTAATTCTTCATTGGTGATGATAACGACACAGATTGTGTTAAATTAAAACTGCTTTGACTAAAAAAGTTGTTGTGTTAGAGATGAGATTGCCAGTTCTTGGAGTGATGATTGTTTCTCGGAGTGGTGATTACTTGCGGGTGAAGTGCGCTTCCATCTTCGGCCCTATCCTCATTCGTCACAACATTATGAACAAATAATATCCAGATAGCCTAAACTGAAGTTCCTAAAAATCTTAATTCATAATATAAAATTAAAACAAAATCAATTTGTTAAATATTTATCTGTGATTTGCACAGTAACCATCAGTTAAATAGGCATGACACGTTGTGATTACCATACCAGCAGATCGACATCATGCCAAATGTAAAAGAGACTGTGACAGACGGACAGATAGGTCACCATAAATCATCACGTAGCAACTTATGCATGCTGAACCAATAGTTCCATAACTAAATAACAAGTCGAGCATACTGCGCGTACGCAGACTGCATCACAAGCTGAAATGCTATTGCCGTTATATCATCAACAACTCAAGAGTCAAAAGTACAATGACATGTTCATATTTATTAGCTTCCACCCGCGGCTATTTATTAATTCTACTTCAAACAATAAATTACAAGATTTAAGCCTTATTCACACATATCAGTGAAGTCACAGTTCCGGCACAGTACCGGCGCAGTGTTTTTCATACATTCTCTATGAACGTATCCCCACCTGTCAGTGATAATGCTCTTAAGGTGCCCCACAAACGATCAAGCCTGCAGTTATCGGCTTGTCAGTTAGTAGTAGTACAACGCACGGGCGGCGGCGGCGGCGGAACTGACAGGCTGATACCTGCAGGCGAACTGCTATGCAATTCTCTGAGTGACACATAGACGCTGCGTTCATGGCTGTGTTCTGCTGTCTCTTTCCAATTCTATGGACATGAAAGAGACAGAGTACATTCTCAGCGCTGAGGCAGCCGCTGCTACCAAGGCTTTAACTTAGAGAATCGCACTGCTGATCGTGTTTGGGGCCCGCCGGCAGGTATCAACCTACTGACAGGCTTATACCTGCCGGTGTGCCGGTGAACTGATCGTGTGTGGGGCCCACCGGCAGGTATCAACCTACTGACAGGCTTATACCTGCCAGTGTACCGGTGAACTGATCGTGTGTGGCGCCCGCCGGCAGGTATTAGCATGTCAGTTAGCACTAGCCGCCCGCCGCCCCGCCGCCGCCCGTACGTTTTACTACTCAATAACAGGCCGATACCTGCAGGCGTCCTGATCGTCTGTGGGGCCCTTAAGAGCATTATCACTGACAGGTGGGGCCTGTCAGTAGACAGGCTTATACCTGCCGGTGTGCCGGTGAACTGATCGTGTGTGGCGCCCGCCGGCAGGTATTAGCCTGTCAGTTAGCACTAGCCGCCCGCCGCCCCGCCGCCGCCCGTACGTTTTACTACTCAATAACAGGCCGATACCTGCAGGCGTCCTGTGTCTGTGGGGCCCTTAAGAGCATTATCACTGACAGGTGGGGATACGTTCATAGAGAATGTATGAAAAACATTGTGACGGTACTGTGCCGGAACTGTGGCTTCACTGATATGTGTGAAGGAACCTTTACACATTTAACGGAGTTTCTCCCGTGTCCTTTTACCAACAACACGTGTTGTGAGACTCCATTTTAACTCAATCTACCATACAATACTAAATGTACTTTTAAAATATATACCACTTGAACGAAGCCATTAAATAAGTTATAATAATAATACACATTTAACAATTCTTCTATTGTACTTCAATATTACTTGAATACATTTTTTTTATAAAACTACAACTTTAATTGCAATAGTGGTAGTGACTGAAAGCGAACATTATATTGTAAATATTTATTTATAATTCCACGACAGCTAAGCGCTTGACCGTCGTCGCAGGTCACCCTTATTAGCACAAATGACGATAAGGCCGTAGTTGGAGGCGCACTTTATCAGTAGACTGCGGTGATAAGCTTTGAGATGTAGAGGCGGGACATACTCAAGTTCAATGTTACATTGTCTTTCAATGGCAGAGTTTGTTTATCAATGCGTCACTATTGGCACAGTATTAGTGTGCTATTGGGGATACGCACAGTAATAAACAAACGACTACCAATGAAGTAATAAAAATACTTCGCCTGTGACATTTACTACATTATTATACCATTAATAGTGGACACGTTTAATTCTATTAATAGTACACTTTCGGTCCGCGTGAAACACCCCGTGACGAATTCCCAAAAATGTTCTGACAATAATAATTACGAATACAACGAAAAAATAATTAGTTAAGTAAATACGAGTAGGTGCTTGCGGCCGTCTTGTAGTGAAGCGCGAACATGCATTTGGTAGCAATTTATTTATATTTATGTAAGTAGATATTATTAATAATGAATGCGCTTTATAAATAAATGTATGCTGCAAATATAATTAGAATAAAAGTTCAGTGCACTTCGTAAAACCATTAAGTAGTAATGAAATGCTCACCGAATGCACACAGCGACACAGCCCATCGCTTGCCCGTGCGGTTCGTATGCGCGCTGGCCACATGTAGTAAGTACGATTCTCTAAGCGCAAACATCGTTATGAGGCCTATTACATCTCGACTGTGATTTTTGTGTAAAATGCCCATTTTCGCATTTTGTTTGAATTTTGCAGTTGTATTTATCGTTTTTATCGAAATAGGATAATAAAATCATGCTTAATATTACAAATGTCCACACTGCGAGGATAAGCTGTTTTCGGACGGCCGGCACATCGCATCATGAAGTAAGTTTGCAGTTGTATTTATCGTTTTTATCGAAATAGGATAATAAATTCGTTATAAAATCTTTATTCATCATGAAGTAACGATTATTCTGGTATACATTTTGCTCAATAATGTTATCGTAGATAGGAGAAATTCATAGTTAAGTTAAAGCGATTTTCGAAGTTTTTTGGTTTAGAATAAGATTTTTTTTCTAAATAAAATCAATGATATCTAAAAATTCCGAGGCCGCTACGCACTTTACGACTATACAAGATATAACATTCTATTGTTTTATTTTATTTGTTCTGAACAGTAGTTCTATCTAGGAGCTCAAAAAAGTGCCTTCGCGCATTTTATGAAAATCTTTCTCTGCAATTTTGGGTTTAATTTAAAAGTTAAGCAAAATGTACAAAAAGCGAGGCCACTACGCACTATTCCAATAGCTATTCTACACTATTCAATAAGTCATAATTGTTAGTGTATTTTTGTTTCTGAGATCAATAACGCAAATATTGGCCATTTTACGCAAAAATCACAGTCGAGATGTTATAGGCCTCTTAAATAAAACTATTTATTTATTTAATTAGGACAGTTAACAATAAAAACACTGATACATTTATACAAAACGTATATTTTTAAATGTCTTATCAATTATAGGCAGCCACAGCATGCTTATTATATAAACCAGAAAATAAAAACAATAAAAATCACGTAATACATAAACAATTCAATTGTGTCTGGTTTTGTGGCATAGTCAACGTGTTAAAGCCTTGGTAGCAGCGGCTGCAACAGCGGTGAGCGTACCAATTGGTATTCTTCTAAATAATTTTCAACGCTGTTCGACACTAGCTCCGCACGGCTGTAAGCGGCGTGATAGGGAATCACTTCTTTACCTACAAGAAATGTAAAAGAAGTAATTCCCTCGATAAAATCGTTATTCTGTAAGTAAAACAGCCTCAATTTTGACCACAGCCGTGACTGCAGTGAACGATGTGACGGCTGTAACATCTATGATCACAGCCATGCGCGCAGCGTCTAGTGTCGCTTAGAGAATCGCATAGCTGTAGCGAGCCGGGCGGTGCCGAACTAAAACACCTTATTTTTTCCTTCTACTGTGCATGGAAAATGTTTTTTCAATTTAGGCATTTGGGCACTTCATCATCATCACATGTCTAATGTTATAGGTTTATCAACGATCCACTGCTGAGCTCAGGTCTTCCCATATTTTTATCAATAAAACGTGGGGACCGATATCCCCATGGCCGATTATGGCCCGATGGCCACAGCTCTCTACGCTGGCCCAACGCAGTTTGTACTAACAGGGCTTTACTACAGAACGGTGTCATAAGTTTACCAGGAGTTTTACGGTGTCTTTTTCTTAAACTACTTATTGCAGAAAATGTGCAAGCAAACACCTACTACATACATGTAAACACGACTATTATCCACTATAGTCAACTTTTTACCAAATAGGAACACATGTGCTCAGCGTGACAGGTGGTGAGCACATCGCCGCTCTATGCTGTTGGATGTATGTGTCCTTTAGTCCTTTAGTCGCCTTTGACGACACCTAAGGGAAGAAAGGGGGTGGTATTATTCCTTCACCGCCACGCGACTCGGTTAATGACTTGTTTTATTCATTGCCACTATCTGCACTATATCTAACTTTATACATAGTTTTGTGGTACAACAGTTACACTCTAGAGAAAAATCGCCCAACAATCGAACTCAACAAATCGTAAGCGCCGATACGGGCATGTATGCACACAAAAGCAACAGTTCTATCAGTAATTAATATTCAAAGAAAAATATTTTCCACCAGGAACTACCCTGGGGAACTATTGAATAGACGTCACATTAAAGGGCCATCTTTGCCTCGCGATTGATGCCTGATAAGATAAGAATATAGTAGTAACCTTCAGACGTTTGCGGTGACGGCCACGGCGCTAGTGCCAATGAAAGCCGGCTAATTGCCGCCACTTTGCTCAATTACAAACACGAAACAATGTTGCCAAATACTTAGTTTATGGCTGCAACAAACATTCACGGCAATTGATTTTTAAATTATTTAAGATGCGGTGCCCATAAAATAATAACTAAAGCATTATTATTCTGAGGCGGTGCCTAACGTAACATTTACGTATAAAGTCTTCTGAACGCTGAGTGTAAGTTTGTAAATGTGCAAACGTAACTATCGCGTTTGCGTTAAGTTTTGACAGATAGATCTTAATGCTAAGTAAATAAGATCGAGAGTCAAAACTCTTAACTCAAACGCGATAGTAACGTTTGCACATTTTCAACTTACACTCAGCGTTCTGTTGATCGAAGTACCTACGTTTATAAAATACAAGCAGCCGCTCGCGGTTTCACACGCGTGGTTCCCGTGCCCGTGGGAGTACTGGGATAAAAGGTATCCTATGTGTTAATCCAGGTTAGAAACTATCTGTTTGCCTAATTTAATCCAAATCCATTCAGTAGTTTTTACGTGAAAGAGTAACAAATATCCATCCATACTTACAAACTTTCGCGTTTATAATATTAGTAATAAATAAATAAATAAATAAATCTTTCCTACAATCACACCAATTATCTAGCCCAAGAGAAGCTTCGAAGAAACTCGTTAAATGGTTACTAGACAACGGATAAACATACATAAAATACTTAAATACATACTTAATAAACATAGAAAACACCCTCCCCGAGACAATTTAGAAAAACAATAATTGTTATTAATTAGGATTCTATGTATTAAATACTCTCAGAATGACAGGCATAGAGTCATTAACCTTTTTCCATTTTATAAAAACGAATGCTACGTCCGTTTGACAACTTGTCAAATGTTGTCAAACGTATGCAAGTCTGAGGATGAGGATTTTAAATTGTTATTTTAATGACTCCTTCAATGAATCTTTATAATTGGCACACGAAAAAAGTTTATCGCGTCGGGAATTTTAAGTATTGCACAGGTAGGCATTATAAACTGATTTGTGTAATAACAATTAATCATAAAAGTTTTTACGTTATTGGCTGTAGGTTAATCTAAGTTTAAGTACCTTGCACCCGTATTCACAAACATTACTTGTCCAAGCAAAGTAGAACATTTCTCAGTGCGTTTCGTATGACAAGCCTGGCTACCTTAGCCATAATGCCCATAATAAGGGACGCATAGCGCCGGTGGCCACTCAAGTACTGTTTATGAATAGGTTTTTGATACCCTATGTTTGACCATTATAATGTTTGTGAATACGGGTGTAAGTATTCTTCCTAAGCCTAAGTATTTTCCCTTATTCACTTTGTAGTAGATTAAAACTGTCTTCATTACCTTTACCATCATCATGACGTATTATAAAGTAAAGTCGCCGATTTCGTGCCTGCATGTGGCTCCGCCATTCTTCTAAACCACGCAAGGGATCCTTATGCGGTTTTCACTTATAGAAAGAGCGATAACGTGGATGGTTTTTAGGGTTTTTGTTTATAATTTGTAGATATTTTGTACATAATGGCTAAAGTATGTCGATGTATCTAAGTAAGCGTGGACGGAGGCGCGGGCGGCCGCTAGTTAATCTCTACACCCTCATTTTTTTTTATCGTTTTAATGAAATTAAGGGTGAGTTCCACCCATGAAACTGATCAACTTTCTCCAAGAAACCTATGTGCAAAAATGACAAAATAAGTGTCTTCTACCGGAATTTCTGCGGAGAGTGTTCTGAAGAACTTTTTGATCTAATCCCGCCCTTTCCTTCCCTCCCCCAGACTGCACGTGCTGGTCTTAGGAACAACCATCATACTGTGCTGAATATCAGCACTCTTACCAAAAAAATTGTCAAGTCGTTCTTTTGTAAGACCTTTCGGCTTTGGAATTCTTTGCCGGCGCATGTGTTTCCCAGCTCCTATAGTCCCGGGTCTTATAAGAGGGGCGTGAAACGGCATTTATGCATGCCGTCAAGAAAGGATCGTCGAAAAATGTAACAATTACCGCACCTTAGCCCTAATTTCTCATGCCAGCAAAGTACTGCTTCATATTATCAATAACCGCATCCGACACTACCTAGACTGGCAAATACCGCAGGAGCAGGCGAGTTTTGTAAAAGGCAGAGGTACGCGTGAGCAAATTTTAAACGTCAGGCAGGTTGTGGAAAAGGCCTATGAATATAACACACCAATCATCATGTGTTTCGAAGACTATAGTAAGGCGTTTGATTGTGTCAACTGGGGAAGCTTATGAACAGTGCTTGCAGAGCTTGGTGTCCCCGACCACCTTACTGCACTTCTTGAAAGTCTTTACCTACTCTCAGAGTCAGAGAGTGGTCAAGGTGACTGGGGTAACCTCAAAATCCTTCAAATTTGAAAAAGGCGTTCGGCAGGGCTGTATTTTGTCTCCTGTTCTATTTAATGCGTACGGAGAATACATCATGAGGCGAACTTGCGACGGCTAGGATGGAGGAGTGTGCATTGGTGGAGTGAAAATCACCAACCTCCACTATGCCGATGACACGACTCTCATAGCTGCAACTGAAGCTGAAATGGTCGCTTTACTGAGCAGGATGGAGACTTTTAGCAATGAGCTCGGCCTATTTGTCAACAGATCCAAGACAAAAATTATGGCGGTGGACCGCGCGAAAAAGCTAGATCTCAGTGGGACCTTACAACTGGAAGTCGTTGATAACTAAATACCTAGAATCAAGCATCAGCAACAATGGTTCCAGCGAAGCTGAGGTACGGCGGCGTATAGGAATGGCCAGGAGCGCTATGTCCCAACTCCACAAGACTTGGAAAGACCGCAGCGTTTCACTGAGTACTAAAGTCAGACTAGTGCGTACTCTCGTGTTCTCGATTTTCTTATACGGTGCTGAGACGTGGACGCTAAAAGCATCGGACCGAAACCGTATTGACGCGTTTGAAATGTGGTGCTGAAGGAGAATGCTTCGGATTCCTTGGACAGCTCATCGAACCAACGTGTCGATTCTCAAGCAATTGAAAATCAAATCCAGGCTCTCATCCATATGTCTCTTGAGAATCCTAGAGTACTTCGGTCACATTAACAGAAGAACTGGTGACAGTTTAGAGAAATGAATTGTCACGGGGAAGGTAGAAAGCAAAAGAGCTCGCGGCCGCAGCCCGTTGCGTTGGTCCGACCAAATCCGTACCGCGCTGGACACCTCTATGCACGATGCACTACACGTTGGCGGCAACCGGTCCAGATAGCGCTCAATCATCAAGCGTCGCATCTAAGATGGAGGAGGTCACGACCCTCAGCAATGAAGATAACGAAGCACGAAGGAGGATATAATTATATCCCTATTAATATAATTATATTACGGCTTTAACTATCATACTACGACATAATATATTTCGTACATGTGCTATTTTGAATTATGTAATGTAATCAGGCCTGCGCCTAGCTGTGGTGCATTACTTATACATTAAATATCACATGATAATTTACTTCGTAATGTATGTATTCGAAAATAGCAACAATATGATTTTGAGGTTAATTAACATTAATAAGGACAATGCTGTATAAAACAGTACCAACTAACGAATTGGGACACGTAAGGCACATCTTTTGCCGAAATATTTAACGCGCATCAATTCAGAACGACTGTACCTATATTGGAATAATTATTTTGTTGTTGTTTTTGTAATAATAATTGTCAGGACCAGGTTTGTATACAGGGGTTTTTTTTTGGAACTTCGTCGCGGGATACCGGACGGGATGACGTCGCAGGCGAGCCGCTAGTTTCACATAAATATGTATCTTGGTATATTTACTAACCTTAATTTAAGAAAACTTTGTAGAACGAAAATAGCACAAATGATATGTATTATGAAATAGTTTCCGCCACAATATTGCAATATTATATTAATACCTTGGAATTTCTGTTCTATAATTAATTAATATCAATAAAATAACACAAACCGCAGTTTAGTTCTAATTACATAACCGACTGGTGGCGTGGTGTCTCGGCTCGTGGGCCGCTGAACTACGGGAATACCATGTGCTAGTTATTTCACACGTTTATATAGGTAACAGGAAGTTAAGACATCGCAATAGTAAATTATCTTTTATATTGTTTTCTGAGGTTTAAGCGAGCACTACACATTGAAATGAAACACTTTTTACGGATTAACTCGCGTTTAATTTACTATTTACATAGTTTTTATATTATCCTGACGTTTCGAACCCTTTACAGGGTCCGTGGTCACAGGGAGACTGTGACCACGGACCCTGTAAAGGGTTCGAAACGTCAGGATAATATAAAAACTATGTAAATAGTAAATTAAACGCGAGTTAATCCGTAAAAAGTGTTTCATTTCAAATTATCTTTTGTTTAAATTATCTTAATATTCGCTGTCGCGTTTTTCAGGTATTTCGATTTTTTCATTATAGAAGTAAATTTAACATCCAACCTGACCAACACCTGATTCGATTGCCAGTGGGGGGTGCAAGCAAACATTGTCCACCATTAAAATGTTCTAAGTCCGCCTCCACAGCTGCTGCTATCTTATCTATTACTATCGCCATAAAACATTAATATTGACAATTGTTCTGTTCCGACATTTAGAGATAAGGTAACCAGTTCTAGTCACGGATTCACTGATAGGTGCGCTTTCTTCGGCTTATACCTTCCTACCTTCGGCCTGGTGATTAACTGATTAGGTCCTTAGGTATAACGGGGTTCTCCCTTGTTTTACATAACACTTTTGAAATAATTTATCTTAAGTATGTTATTGTATAATATCGGCTCGTATAAATTTATTTTATGATAGCCAAAATATTTTTGTCATAAATGTTCATTTCCTATAAATAAATTACAGCTTATTTTTATTTTAATTAATATTATTTGATTTCATTGTCATTTAAGGGAGGCACTGGGGGTACTTGCATTTACTAAAAGTATGGACCCATAATCTTATTTCTTATACCTTTTGAATAGTAGCGTAACCGTTGTTAGATTTAACAAATGTTACGTGAAACAAAAAATATGAGAACCAGAATTATGTTAAGTAATTATTATACGAAACCTTGTTAGTCTAAGCGAAATTTCTAAAAGTTATTATGTAAAACAAGGGAGACCCCTTATACGTCATTAAGTTTTTTGGGGTTTACGATTTCCTGCTCCAATTATAATAGTATGTCTCATTACAGGAATATTAATTAAATAATATTAATTCTATTAATTCATGTTTTTCCTTCTAAATCGTATATAAACCCGTGTAGATAATACAATGCGAGTTATATTGCTTACAGATGTGAGCATAACATGGTGTGACGTCGGTGATCACTCGTGCGCTTCGGTGGAAGATGACAAGGCTGGGCCGGACAGAGCAAGATGGCTCCGGACGCGGCGGACTGCGAGCAGGGGGAGCGGCTCAGCGCAGAGGAACACCAGGCGGAGCACCAGGGCCGGCGCGTGCTGCCGCGGGAGCCCGCGCCCGCGCGCGCCTGGGCCGAGGCCGAGGACCGGCCGGACAGCGCCGGCAGCAGCCCGGGCGAGAGCCGCCGCCTGCTCAGCCCTCCTAGCGCCCCCCCGCACAAGTCCAAGTTGAGGCTCCAAGCTGGCCTCACGCTAGCAGTCTCCGACGCTCCCAAAAGGCCAAGCAAACAGTTTCAAACCATCAAATACGAAAAACCAAGACAGAAAACGAAGTTCGAAAGACGAAAAGAGAAGCTCATCGAAATATTGAAGCCACCTTACTTCATAGTCTCAATGATTATACTCATCGTAAGTTCTTATCGCCTTCCAACGTTAATTATTATTATTCGGTTTACCGCTTCATTAAATAATAAGTTTTATAAATAATTTTATGGTGATAACCAAATGATTGGTTTTCCATATAATTAGTTATGGTTATATCCTTTGAAGTTAAATAATGCTGTGTGAGTAATTTATTTATTGATTCTTTCTCCCGAATCGTGTAAGACGAACTCATGGCAACATTAATCATGAGCTCTGTGTTTGCGCAGGTGTGCATCCACGTGTGGCTGCCGGCGGGCGCGCGCGCGCGGCTGGAGTGGGCGCCGGGCGCGTGGTGGCGCGAGCCCTGGCGGCTGCTCAGCTACGGGCTCGTGCACGCCAGCAGCGCGCACCTCGCGCTCAACGCAGTCGTCGCGCTTGCCGTAAGTGCAGCCTCCTCACTAGGCAAGCCGTTGATCTGTGTATGTCGGCTTTGGGCTTTTTGCGACCGGTTCGGGGCGGGGCCTAATGCCCGAACCCTCTAAGCAAGCCACTCATGAGAACGACTCGCCTAACGTAATGATACCCCAAGTAACATTTCATTCGGGCCTAGGCTGTAAAAATGCATTAAGTCATAAAAAGGGTAATGTTTTGTTATCTGGTCATATTATGTACTTGAAAATGATTAATAAGTCTTAAAACTAATAGTTCATTATTACAACCTGAGAGCCATTGTCAAGAGTTAAAATTAAATTTATTTTGAATTGTGTTACAAGAGCATACAGCGTGTTTCTTGTAAGGTGTCAAGCCGATGCGTGGTGATAGGGAACTACCATACCTATCCATTGAACCCCCATGTATGTTCTACGATTTTTTGTAGTTTTCGAGTTAGAATTTTTTTCGTTATATTATGATTCAACGAGGAGACGGTTCTAAAAAAATAATATCTTTTTTTTAGGTCGACTTTTCTTCGATGTTTTTTTTTTAATACAATGCTTATTGATTGCACTTTAATGAGTAAAAAAATCTCCTTCCTAACTTTAACCTAAAGTACTAAAATTTAGATCCTAACTTTAAAAATTGGATTAATCAGAACAGAATGGAATTTTTAACTTAAATAAAAAAAACTAAAAAAGATTTTCTATAGCTTCTGACTAGTTTTAAAAACTGCCCAACCAAATATGCTTTCATACTAATACAAAAAAAGATGTACTAAATGGGACTTTTTTTTACTTGTAAAAGTGCAATCAATAGGCATTGTATTAAAAAAATAACATCGAAGAAAAGTCGACCCAAAAAAAAGATATAAATTTTTTCTCATCGTTGTATCATAAAATAACGAAAAAAAATTATAACTCTAAAACTACAAAAAATCGTAGAGCATACATGGGGGTTCAATGGATAGGTATGGTAGTTCCATATCACCAGACATCGGCTTGACACCTTACAAGAAACACGCTGTATATCCCCAGGATCATAAAGTTGTCTCAGACTCTTGAATAAGTTTGGAAAGGCTAATGTAAAGCGAAAGTGAGATCTAAAGGTTTAGTTTTTAACTTTGATACAACCTTAAAGTCATGGGATGTTGAAATCGCTATAAGTTATTTCTAAAACCTGTCTTAAATCTTTAGGTTGTATTCCAGTTAGCTAGGCAAACAAATTAAGGCTGAGTAGCAAAAACCCAAACCTTATGTAATTGTTTAGGAGCTGAAGGCATTAACTTTTAGCTTGCAGTCCTGAAAAGGTTAATCTTAATAATTTCTAGTAATATCCTAATGAGAGCCATTATTATTTTTTTTTTTATAGCAGAAGGAGGCAAACGAGCAAGCGGGTCACCTGATGGAAAGTAATCACCGCCGCCCATGGACACCCGCAAAACCAGAGGAATCGCAGGCGCGTTGCCGGCCTTTAAGGAAGGAATAGGCTCGTTTCTTGAAGATCCCTAAGTCGTAACGGTCCGGAAATACCGCCGCCGAGAGCTGGTTCCACAACACTGTAGATCGAGGCAAGAAATTTCTTGAAAAACGCACAGTAGTAGACCGCTATCCATCAAGGCGATGTGGATGGAATGACAGTCGATTGCGTGTTGTGTGGTGAAGGAAATTAGCGGCAAGGATCAAGCCGAACAATTCCTCAGAACACTCCCCATGATATATACGGTACAATATACAGAGAGACGCAACGTCTCTCCGAAGAGCCAGTGGATCGAGCCGACCTGAAATAACCACGTCGCCGACAACTCGAGCAGCTCTGCGTTGAATGCGGTCAAATGGAAGGAGTTGGTATTGGGGTGCTCCAGCCCAGAGATGGGAGCAGTATTCCATATGCGGCCTGACCTGTGCTTTATACAGTTGTAAACGGTGGGCCGGCGTGAAATACTGACCCGCTCTATTAAGCACACCCAGCTTTTTCGAAGCTAATTTAGCTTTACCTTCCAAATGACCACGAAACTGAACGTCACTCGAAATATCGACGCCAAGGATTCCAATAATCGGATTGGTATCAAGGGGAGCTCCCTCAAAGTTCAGAGTTACGACGAAGGGATGTTTTTTCGCGGTAAATGCGCAAACTTGTGTTTTGGAGGGGTTAAAGCGGACTAGGTTATGTCGGCCCCAATCCGAGACATGACTTAACATGTTCTCGGTGTCAGTCACAAGTTTATTCCGGCTCTCGATGACGCTTTCCAGAGAAATATTAGCTCGTCCGGTGTAGAGCGTATCCCCAATACTGTCATCCGCATAGCAATGAATGCTGTTGTTATGCAGCATGTCATTGATATGCAGAAGAAACAAAGTAGGGGACAACACACACCCCTGCGGGACTCCAGCATTCACGGGCTTCATGTCGGAGCACGAACCGTCGACTGCGATTCTGATGCTACGCCCAGTAAGAAAGCTGGCAACCCATGAACACAATTTCTCAGGAAGCCCGTATGATGGAAGTTTAGAGAAAAGAGCCCTGTGCCATACCCTGTCAAAAGCTTTCGCTACGTCCAAGCTAACTGCCAGTGCCTCCCCTTTACTCTCGACTGCCTCCGCCCATCGGTGAGTAAGGTACACTAAAAGATCACCAGCCGATCGACCGCGACGAAAACCATACTGGCGATCACTTAGTAGCTGGTTCTCTTCTAGGTACCCTAAGAGCTGGCGGTTTATAATGGACTCCATTACTTTGGAGAGTAAAAGAGGTAATAGCTATTGGCCTGTAGTTAGACGGATCTGAGCGATCGCCTTTTTTTGGAATCGGGTGGACAAGGGCTGTCTTCCAAGAGCTCGGGACGACGTCAGTGGTGTAAGAGAGCTGGAAAAGGCGCGTTAGAACTGGTGCCAATTCAGGAGCACACGTCCGAAGCACAATGGGTGGAACTGCATCTGGCCCACTCGCCTTATGGATATCAAGGGAAAAAAGAGCCTTACGAACTGACCTTTGCAGGAACTGAACGTTTAACATTGTACAAGCGCAATGTGGTATGGTTGGTGGAGAGTTTTCCCCATCGTCCAAGGTCGAGTTTGATGCGAAAAGAGAGCCCAAGAGATCGGCTTTCTCCTTTGCAGTATAGGCCAGGCAGTCATCAGTCTTGTGCAATGGTGGTAGGGATGGCTGACAAAAATTCCCTAAGATAGCTTTGGCGAGAGACCAGAACGCACGCGTCCCCGAAGGAAGACGCACTAGCCTCTCGCCAATTCTACCTATGAATGATGACTTCGCCTTGGCGATGTCCTTCTTAAAGGATCTGGCGGCAAAGTTGTACTTCTTTCTGAGCGCACTGGTGTTTGGATCCTTTGATGACACCGCATTAGCCCAGGCTTGGTAATGCTGTCGCTTTTGGCGAGACGCCATTTTGCAGCAACGACCAAACCATGGTTGGGACTTGCCGCCAATGGGAACCACAGAGTTTGGAATGAAAAGTTCCATTCCCTGCAGTATCACATCAACGACAGAGTCAGCGGCGACATCAGGATCATCCAGCGAGAAGCAAACTCGCCACCACGGGTAGGACGCAAAGAAGCTTCGCATCCCATCCCAGTCCGCCGACCTATAATGCCAGACTCGACGGCTAGCCGCTGGTTGCGGTTTTGAAGTTTCTGTGAGAGGCACAATGCTGCGAATCAGACAGTGGTCTGATGAGCCTAGTGGTGCATCAACAGAAACTTGATAGCCGTCTGGGTGCGAGGTCAGCAGAAGGTCCAATAAAGAAGGTGCATGGCCCTCCACATCTGGAACCCGTGTTGGCTCGGTTACCAATTGGGACAGACTGTAGGCCAAAGCGAAGTCATGAACGGCTCTACCCGCGTGGTCAGTTGTGCGTGAACCAAGCCATTCGACGTGGTGGGCATTGAAGTCTCCCAATACCACAATCTCGGCCGAGGGGATCCGTTGGAGAAGGGAGTCTGTCGCTGTTTGGACGGTCTCGATGAGTTGGTCAGTTCCGATGTTACCGCTGTGGGACCTATACAGGCACGCGTAGACGCGAGGATGACGTCCGCAGTCGACGTGCAGCCATAAGATGGAGAGGTCCCTATCTTCAAGATTGCCAAGGCGACGAACGCACATATCCTCCCTGACATAGGCACAAACACCGGCTCGTGGCACAAATGCATGTTCCAGGTTGTATCCCGGGTAGCGCAAGTACGAGATGTCAGGAGGGGGGGATATCTGCGTCTCGGTGAGGAAGAGCAAGGCCGGTTTCGCCGTCTCGAGGTGGTAATGGACGGCGCTCAAATTAGAGTGGATTCCCCTGATATTGCAGAAGTCCACGCGAAGCGTAGGAGGGGGTGCCAATTGTCCCGCCTTTCTCCTGCCTGCAGCATGCCTTGGCACGGGCGAACTTTTGCCCTCCCCAGAATACGTAGGGCAGCCTGAGCGAGAACGCTCAGGGGGGGATTCTCCGACACTGGATGTGTCGGTACCCCCCTGGGGTAAATCTAGATTACAGTTCGCTGCCATACCAATTGTGAGGGGGGGGGGGGAGGGGTCTCCGGAACCCTCACTCGCCGGACGAAACACAACAGCACAGAGTGCCATTGTTTCACGCCGAAAATTCGTGAGGGGGTGGTATTACGCCGGGCGAGCCGACCCAATGCGTGCTGCAACGCAGCGTGGCTCTACCACTCAGAGACATATATTTATTTATTGAAATAAAAATAAAATCGTAACAAAAAGCAATAATTTAATTAAAAAGGCATAATTTAAAATATATATATTGTTTATATTAGTAAAAGTTTTGCTTTAATGCGATTTACCACCAAAAATCTAGTTTAATAATTTCTAGTACAGTAAAATATCATGAAATTTTTTAACTTACTCAAGGCCCGTCTCGTATACAGCACTCTATTATCCTAAACTGTCACGACAAAAAGTGCCAGACGCATTACGTTTTTAAGTTTTTCTGATTTCAGCAAGCTTTCAGCAAGCTACTTAAGTATATAATATAAAAATTTATCTAGCCATTTTGAATCTTGGTGAAACAAATAGCGTCATTATAAATAAGTATTGACATTTGCTATTTCTGTGTAAAAAAATCTTTCATAGAAACATTTTAAAACTCCAAAATCCTGGAAAGGCATTTATTCATGCCCATCAAAAAGGTTTAAAGTTATCAAAGATTACATCCAAATCTAACTTAATTTCATGGTTATATTAACGTTATATTTAGGTTGTGTAGGTTATATTTGGGTTCTGTATAATTAGTTCTAATGGTTCTGGATTTAATCTATAAGTTTGGCCGTAGCTTTTACAAAGGTTCTACAACGTGGGCCCTTTTTGCATTTAGGAGGTTAATATTAGGTAAATATAAAATTATTGAGCGTAAAAAAGTAAAAAAGTGTTTCATTTCAATGTGTAGTGCTCGCTTAAACCTCAGAAAACAATATTATTGAGCGTGTTAAGGCTTATGATCAAATTTCCATACAAAGGTTTTAAAAAACCCTTTTAAAACCTTTCTAAAATCTAAAATGTTACTTCCTCACGCTATAGTGGAGCTTATGAGATCGGTATCGAGGTATCATTGTTTTTGGAACTGCAATGTCTTGCGAAACATTACACAGTTTTTTCGATTAGTGATATTCTGTGGTAGGCTAGAACGGTAGAGCCTCGAGATCTTTCCAGATGTTTTGCTCTTTGATCTGTGTTGAGCTGTCCTTCCACCCAGACTTACGGACATTCGTTGGCAGGTGGGGTGGCGGCTAGAGAAGGAGCAGGGCTGGTGGCGCGTGGTGGCGCTGTGGGCGGGCGGCGTGGCGGCGGGCGCGCTGGGCGCGGGCGCGCTGCAGCCGCGGGTGCGAGTCGTGGGCGCCTCAGCCGCCGTGTACGCGCTGCTCACGGCGCACCTGCCCAACGTGTGCCTCAGGTACATACTTATCTAATTATTACTTGGATGATCGAAGTATAATTCCTCACGAATATCCGGCGTGAAATAATGGCACTTGGTGCTGTTGTGTTTCGTCCGGCCAGTGAGAGTTCTTAGGCCCCTTCCCCTCCCACCCCTCCTCACAATTCCTATTCCTTCCCCTAACCCTATTCCTTTCTTAAAGGTCGGCAACGCATCTGCGACTCCTCTGGTTTTGCGGGTGTCCATGGGCGGCGGTGATTGCTTTCCATCAGGTGACCCGCCTGCTCGTTTGCCTCCTTCTCAAATAAAAAAAAAAATCATCTTATTTTCCTAACATTTTTAATTAATTTGAATCTTCCCATATAAAAAAGTATGAGCAAAGTTATCAGTTTTAATAAAATATTAATAACCGTTAATAATTTCTTAATTTGTGTTTGTAGGTTTGGTCACATCCCGCTGTGGTGGTTCCGGCCTCTGAGTGTGTTGGTGCTGGGTGCGTCGGAGGGCTGCTGGGCGCTGATGCGCGCGGCGCCGGCGGCTATGGGGGCGGCGGGGGCGGCGGGGGCGGCGGGGGCGGCCGAGGCCCTGGCGCACGCGCCGCAGCCGGGGGGCGAGCAGGTGGCGTGGGCGGCGCACGCGCTGGGCGCCGCCGTCGGCGTGCCACTCGCTTTCCTTGTATTCACTGGTAAGGCAATGTCCAAACCCCTTCCGATATAAAACAAACCTGTGACTTCTGAATTCAAGACTCGGTTTGATAATAACTAGATCACATAGAGGTGGTGCAAGTTCCTAAAAACTATAAGTGCTGATTTTGGGTAGAGCAACTCGAGTGAGATTTTTAGCACCCCTGCGATAGTTTATCTTTTTCGCCTGTAGGTTACCTTTCCAGTCTTTGCCTAGGCAGTAGAATGGTATACATTATTTGAAAACCTTTTTCTATCTGTACGTTTCCAGGCGAGAACAACTCTAAGCCGCTGATGCGGGCGAGCCGCAGGGCGTCGCTGGCGCTGCTGGTGGGCGGGCTGGCGGCGGCCGCGCTGCACTACTCGCTGTGGGCAGACGACGACCCCTACTGACAGCCCCCATCAGCCCCCAACAGCCCCCCAACAGCCCCCAACAGCCCCCAACAGCTCGCGCTCTCAGTGATCCAACTGCCGACCGAGGAGGTGGCTGAGGACATGGCGAGAGCGAATTGAGGGCTCTTAGAGAGAATCGTAATTAATACATGTTTGTGACGATACACAGATGCGTCCACAGACTTCTATATAAGACTGCTTTCATAATTATTCAGGGTAACAAGATTAACATGATGTGCGTCAAGGTAAACGAATGTAGATATTATCCTCACCTCTATCCAGTAACCTGACTGGCTTATTGTAACTAGCGTTGGCAGTCATTACCGAGTGCCAATTGTGAAGGATTAGTTAAATTTTGCGAATAATATCTGCTGACTGATTTATCTCGATACAAAGACACAAAACATACAAAATGATTACCGAACTCCTGTTAACGATGGGCGGTGCGTTAGTGAAGATAGTTCAAACGGCTGGAGCCCTGCCGAATGTGACTTAATCGAGGTGTAATTTGTATATCCGTCCTACTAGGATAGTTTTGATGGAATATATTTTTGCTCTTTTACGATTTTGTACTCGAACTTAAGACTTCTGCAGAATACTTTAAAAGGAATAAGGTCTAAACTAATAAATAACTTTTTGTCATTCGAATGTCAATCACGCTAGCAAAGCTTTTTGTTATGAAAATTGTTGAAGATTATCGTAACGGAACTCAGCCTTACAGATTTACTTTACCAGGACCACAATAAATTCAGATTACTTCTGATGAGTAAAGGTTAATAGTTAGGTAGAAGAAAACGAATGAAAAATTGATTTTATTAAATTAAGTCGATTTACGTGCCATAGGAATAACGAGGTATGTTTAAATGAGAGATGCATTTTTTTTAAGCTTGATTTAGTTTAAGCTTGACTTTGGTGATAAGAGTTTACCTTAAAATGTATAAAGTAATTTAAGTGTTAATAATATTCGATAAAGCACCAAAGAAGTTGTTTAGGATTCGATTTCGATGAAATCTATTTTATTGTTTTGCATCAAAACATTGGCTAGTGATTTAATTATTTAAAATAATTAGACTTAATTAATGTATACACTTGTATCTGTTTGATTTAATTTATTTTAATTTATTAAACGATAAACTAAATTTTATAACAATTTCACTAACAACACAAATTCCTTATCGGATTTATTTGCGTAGAAGAACCCGTGTATCTTTAAAGACACCTCAGGCAGTGAGACAATTATAGTACTGTATGTACACATATCTACGTATAAATTGCAATACATAAGCATTATTAGGAAAGGGGATGCTGTGCGCTAGCTGATATTCTTATTAGGTACTTAGTAAGATAATAATATGACTAACAGGAATTTAGGAACTGATGTAATTATATAGAAAGTGATTTTATTACGTCATTATTATCTTTTGAATTAAGAAAAAAAACTTTAGTTATGTCTTATAGTTAACTACGTTTGTTTTGATAATTGCATATTTATACGAGATTTGTTTGGGAAAGGGTATAGAAAAGTGTATGGAACAGTGGAATTCTTTTTCGGTATTTTATATTGGTGGGTTATTTCCTGCCTTCGGGGTGTTATACGCTTTTTCAGACCACCTGCATGCATTCAATATGTTGTAGAACCATGCAGCGATTTTCTGAAGTATGATTATATCGCTGTACTTTAAATATGCCCACAAAGTATGTTGTAGGTATTTGTTAACCGTTTTGCGGTTCAATCAGAACAATTTACAAAAAAAATCTGCTTTTTTTCTGACCTTCGATACGAATTGTTTAAGTTAAATTATGCATTGGTATATGATTTTTAATAAAATTAGATGTGTGATACAACTCAATTAAAATCTTACCAAATATGTGTTTCTCTAGTCGTGAATAGGTAAGGCACTATTACATGTCTGTGTATCTCTTGACCTACATACTACTACTACATACACAATTGTATTTCTCTATATAAAAAATAAGTTGAAATATTTCTGTATTCAGTGATCCTCTCTAAAATGTGATAAGAGTTGTTTATTGTAATGTTAAATAGACACTGGAAACTGAGATAATGATTCGAAACAACACAAGTAACGTGTACTAACGGATAGTGCTTCATTCAATAATAAATTGATCAAATTGGAGAATGCTGAAAAAAATATTTACTTTGCCCATTCAATGGCAACAACTACTTGATCAACATTCGATCATAATATTTTTAAAAATATTAAATCATTGGAAGTGCATCTCACCCGAAATGTCAGAAAGGTGTGGGTTCAAATCCTGCTCGTGGAAATTTTTTCAACATTTTCCAATTTGTATTAATTTTTCGCAAAAAAATTTGCGTTCAATTACTTATATTTAAAATATTTATCATTTATCAGTTATAGGTAATGAAACCTAATGAAACATATCCATTTAGTCAATAATTTACTTAACTAGTCTTATTTAAGTCATTTACGTCTTCCTAAGCTCGAGCCACATCTATTTAGATAATCGCCAAAAAAAGTAATGTTTCGATTTGTTATGATTTTAACGAATCGCCAATGCCTATATGCATTGTCAAAAAATGTATAATACCATATCTCAAAGCTGTAAAAATGTATGTCTGTTTTGTATCATTGTGTATGTCTACATAGTAGCTTCGCGTCGGTGCAGTGCTGCGCCGTCGCACTGCCTTGTGAAGGGATTAGTGGTTCTATGAGTTTTGTTGATGCTTGTTAAGAAGTAATCTATGTCGCTTTGTGATATCTACAACATTAAAATGTAACAAACAAAAACCTATATAATTTTCTTTGCTTTTCCTATTAGTCCTAAGTACGTTTTTACTTAAGTAAAAGCAGTTTTAAAGACTAAATAATTCGAACTTTAATAATTTCAACCAACTTTAAATAAAACTGAAAACAATTAAACAAATTAAGAGAACCTAGATTACAAAAATGTGATATTACGTTGAAAAAAATCCACGTGCAGGATTCGAACCTGCACCTTTCTTCTGACTATCCGGGTCAGGTGATCTTCCAACTAAGCTAAATTTGAATTTAAATTAAATTAAATAAATTTTTCCTACACTGACACCAATTATCTAGCCCAAGAGAAGCTTCGATATGAAACTCGTTAAATGGTTACTAGACAACGGATAAACATAGTTAAAATACTTAAATACATCCTTATTATACATAGAAAACACCCAGACCCGAAACAATTTAGAAAAACAATAATTCTAAATTGACCCGACCGGGGATCGAACCCGGGACCTCAGAGATGGCGACACCATGATAACCGGTGTACAAACCACTCGACCAAGGAGGTCGTCAAGCTACCGCCGTCTTTGCTACCGTGGTGTTTGTTCGTAACAAAATTTGCATTAAAATTAGATAAAAAATATTTATAATGAAGCTTGCCTAATTCTAAACTATTCTTAAATTTTTGTAAAAATATTATGATCGGATAATAAAAGGGTCAGTGACGACCCGTCCACCCAATGGGCATTCCCATAGGTGGGTGGACGGGTAATTCACGATTACCCCTCTACCCACTACGCTGTGTGAACCGATTTTTTTTTATAAAGAGAGATAATTTGTTTTTTTATTTAATAAAATGAAAGCAAAGTAAATGTTTAAATTTATTATAATTTATAGAATTTTAAATTAATGGATCACTGACGTACTTAATTCGGTTCATACTGGTGTAGTGGGTAGAGGGGTAATTGTGATATACCCTTCCACCCACCAGCGGGAATGTCCAGTGGGTGGACGGGTCGTCACCATGTCGTCACCGAAAGGGGCGCCTTTGGCTTTCAAAGTAAAATGTGTTGATTTATTTGGGCGGGCTGGTTAAGTCCACGGCCTTTAATGAAAGAGCACCTGACCCGAAAAGTCAGAAGGGTGCAGGTTCGATTCCTGTTCGTGGAATATTTTTAACATTTCCTATTTTGTAATTTGCTCGCAACAAAACAAAATCTACAACGAGAAAGCATTCGCCTTACGATACGGCATATGACAATGCTATAACATTGTTGTTATGGCGCTACATTTATGAATATAAGAGTGGTAGCTAGACAATTGCCAGGCGGAGACCTAGCAGAGTCTGGACCGGTGGCTAAGGCGTGACAACGAAAGAGACTTCTTGATGAATGAAGAGATACAGAAAAAATAAATGCATTTATTAAAAAATAATTTATTCCTTACATATGGAGCAAAATAGCTCTAATTAAAATAGGATCTCACTTAATTCTATGTACTCACACTCAACGTCAGAGCTAGCTTCCTGGAAACAGTTCTAAAGTCTTAACTCCAGAGTGAATTTCGGCTGTTACGGTTAAGCTCGATCTGCACTTGATTGTAAGTACCCATAACTTATCCTAAAATCAAATTACTATTTTGATGAGGCACGCAGGTATACTAACGGTTCTAATTTATGATGCAATTAAATTTTAACACTTAAATAGGTATTGTGAATTTTACTAAGTGCTGTTCTATTTTTAATATCAACTTGTTCGTGGCAGTCAGTTAAGTGTCTTGCTATTGTGTTTTCCATTTATTAATTGAAACTCCAAGGCCTACTACACTTTTAAACTACAAAGGGTGTAGCGGACCAATTAGTACTTGGTATTACACTAACTATCATTCTAATACACTGATTAATAAATGGGTGAAATTTTCTAGAAAATTATCTACATGTTGAGCAATCGGGATACTAAGCAGGCTAACCGCTGGGCATCGTGCACGGCGCAATAGACCACAATGTCAAAATATAATAATAAACACTACGGTGTACTATTAAATTGTTAATTTTCTTTAACGATACTATTACTCGTATTTTTATGGTGAAGTTACCGAATGGCAAAGGCTCTCGGTAAAATGGAGAAAGTCGGTGTGGTAAGCACGTGCATGGTACTTCATCCGCGTATGAGATCGTACTCCGCTATTGTAACTTGTCAAAATAAATACTATTTAATTAATCATTCATCAGTCTTGCACACAATCACACTATGTACAATAAATGCAAAGCGTCCCGGTAATAATACAGTACGGGCAGCTGGGTACCGAGTTCTGAAACTTCTGGAATAGTTTTCTAGGCTACTGTTGTATTTACTAGGCTACTTCTTTGAAAGCACAACCGGGATGTAGATGAGCAGTTCCCTCAGCACTTGAGCGAGTTGCACTGCACGCCGAGCTCCGTGCACCAGCACTCTTGACAGGGCGTGGACAGCTCCGTGATGATCCTGCCCACGCGGTACATGCGCCCGTAAATGTTGCAGCCGGCCAGCTTCAGGATGCCCGGCAGCGGCAGCGCGCTGGACGCTGGCCGGGCCTCGTGCGCGCTGGAAGTAGGACGGACATGATGCGTGTTGAAAGCTGGAACGGCGTCATGCGCGCTGGAAGGCGGCTGCACGTCATGCGGGCTGTAAGCTGGCCGGACGTCATGCGCGCTGGAATGTGACTGAATATCGTGCGCGCTGTAAGCTGGCCGGACATCATGTCCACTGGAAGGTGACTGAACGTCATGCGCGGTGTAAGCAGGTCGAACATCATGTGCGCTGGAAACTGGCCGGACGTCCTGCCCGCTGGAAGTGGTCCAAATGTCATGCGCGTTGGAAGCTGGCCGGGCGTCATACGTCTGCGGGACGCGGTTAGACACTTCTTCCTCCCTCCTGGTCGATTCTGTAACCCTAGTGCTCACATACGGTCTCTGCGTAGTCGTATGCTTAGGTACTGGCTTGTATGAAACCATGGGTTTGAATTGAGTGGCTATGGGGCGGGGCGTGGTAATTTTAATCGCCGTCGCTTCCCCGAGTACTAGGTGGTCTATCCTGTTCACGGTGTTCTGCGTGTAAGATTTCTTCGGCGGCATGTAGGGGTGCGGCATGGGAACGAATGGTACCATCGAAGCCTTGGAGGGTGGCGTCTTTGTAGTTGTTGCTGGTGACATTGTTGACGTCATCGCAGTTATTGACATTTTTGGAATGAACGTGGTGGGCTTCTTTTTATACGGCGGGTTCGTGGAAGTCTCATAGTTGTCACTTAATAATAACTTCAAGACACTCCCAAAGGAGAAACCTTCGTCTTCTTCCTCCTCGTCTTCATATTCTTGGGAATTAATTTTAGTGTCGCTTTCAATTGAAGCCGATATTTCCGTTGTGGCGATTGTACTTGAAGGCGTTGTTAATAATATTTCTGTTGTATTAGGTAGTTTCGAATTAACTGTAGATATGTTTACTTTTACAATAGAAATGTTCCAATTGTTATTGCCAATATGATGAGATATATCAGGCAATGATATATTTTCCTGGGAGTTGTTTTTAGAAGAGAGTTGGTTCACGTTGTGGTTCGAGGTTTCATTTCTGTTGAGCGCTTTTGTCTCATTCGTCAAGATGTTGATTAGAAGATTGGGTTTTGATGTGGTTTTGTTACCTAGAAAATGTAGTATTTTATGTCATTAGTATTTTTAATCTTTGACATGTTCGAATTTTAAATAAGTTCAAAAACAAATGTTTTATATAGGGTAAGAATTTAGTGATAGCTCTTTTCTCTTCCTAATTATTGTAATTATGCTTTAAATATGTAATTGTCCGACTGTACATACATCCAACAGCATAGAGTGGCGATGGGCTTACTACCTGTTACGCTGATCACATATGCAATCGCTATTTGTTGAAAAGTGGACTATGGTAGAGGACTGCTTTTGCTGTCATCATTGCCTAGGCTCTGACTAACCCTTCGGGAATAATAGTCGTGATTATAATGTACGTATGAATGTAATGCAAGCCCTTTACACACTGCAGCTTTTAGCAGTACGATTTTTTGTGGCGATAGCGATGCAGTTAAGTTTTAATACGGACCCCGCATTAAAGGTGGGCGAACCCGCTAGTAAAAAGAAGTTAGTAAATCATAATGTGGTAACCTTGGCAAACCAGCTCGCCGCAGCACAGGTCGGCGGAGCTGGTGGCGGCGGGGCGGCGGCGGCAGCCCGGCGGCGCGGGGCAGGGCCGCGGCGTGCAGCGCAGCGCGCCCCAAGCGCACGCGCACACCGAGCACGCCAGCGACACCGAGTCGCCCTCCAGGACGCGGCGCCCGTCGCCCGATACACACTCCCCTGGAATCATTCATTACAAGTCTTTTCACGTACATTTCTCCTCAGACTGAGCCCAAATGTTGAGAGAACTCATTTAAGGTGACATAAATGTTTTTTTTTATATAAAAGAAGGAGGCAAACGACCAGGCGGGTCACCTGATGGAGAGTAATCACCGCCGTCCATGGACACCCGCAAAACCAGAGGAATCGCAGACGCGTTGCCGGCCTTATTGTAATTTACATTTGTATTTAAATATAATGAAATATCGTCGTCACCTTTTTTAATGTCCAGCTGCATAGAAGTTGTTAAATGGGGTACTGGTGGTCCAGGGGGAGTACTGGGATAGACAGCGTAGTACTCTTCAATAAGTCCTGGACCCTTTGGTAGAAAACCTCCTGAATAGAGATAAGAATTAGCTATTTAAAATTTTAATTGAAAAATAACAGTTGCATAAATTATAAAGTCATCGCAAGTACCTTCTGTTTCCACAGGCGGTGAAAACAAATTCCCTGATGGTGCCTCCATAGAATACGTGGAACTTGTTGTAGGTGACTTCGTCACAGATTTGTTGGCTATAGTGATTCTTATAGCAGGAGAGACCGAGTAGTCATGCTGTGGAACAACTAGATCGTTGTGAGCGGTTGGGTAAGCTAACTCAGAAAGATCCATTTCATGAGTGAGTGATGGATATTTAGGTGATTCCGCCTTTGCAGATACAAATACTGGGTACTGGGTTGGAGGGTACACGTCTTCTCTTCTTGTGGCATATGCAATGTCTTTGTTGTCAACAGCAGGATAGTACACAGGGTATTTATCTTCTCTTTCCAGCATGGGATAAGTTAATGTTTCTTCCTTTGAAGTAATGTCGTCATCCACAACAGCGTCGGCTGCTACGAAGGGAATAATCCTGTAAAAGAGCATAATGTAAGTATTCATGTAGTGTTTACTTTTAATTGTATAAAAAGAGTTATTATGCATCACTTACTTTAGGTTTGGCAGAGATGGTGGTAATGTAGGTTCCGTGTAATCGTAATCATAATCTCCTTTTGTCTTTTTCGAAGTGTTCACAGTACCAACCACATCTATCGGTGTCACTACCTTGGGCGTCGTGGATAACGATGGCCCCGGAGTAGAGTAGCTGCTGTTGGTTCTCAAAGAGCTTGTCACGTTTATAGTAAATGTCTCGTTTTCATCGAAATCTTCATTAGCACTTCTGTCCGTAATGATGTCGTTAGGATATTCTGTATAAGCTTCGATATCAACTTTGTCAACAGGCGTTCTAAGGTGTCCCTCAATTTTAATCTTATCAGTGTCATTTAATGAAATATTGAGAGGAATAGATGTTGAAGACAATTCTGCCGTACAGTTAATCGTGCCGTTGATCATAATTTTAACAGTTCCTTCAGGTTGTTCTGTCGGCATCACTTTCTCGAGGGTTTCTGTTGTAATAGTCAACTCTGTGGACGTTAACGTTTCATCTACCGTCATAGTCGTTGTGGTTACATCTTTTTTGGTTGTCGACATAGTGGCTGTAGTTGCATTAAGCATGGGCTTTATAGACGTACTGACAGGTGGTGGATCATTAGTTTTCCTCTTTACCTTCGTCGTGGTGATTGGCTCCTTGTCCGTGGCGGCTGCTGCAGGCGTATTTCTCACAATGATGGAGCTTGTCGTCATTATGTTAGTTGTTGTTTCTTGCTCAACCAGTTTGTCCGAGTGAAGAGAGCGATCCTCGTATCTTGTCGATAATAATCCGTTATCTGATATCGGGACGATATTTGGTGTTACTAGACCTGTAAATATTGAAAGCAGTTTCTCATGATCTACTTAGTGATTGCAGACATAGCAATCAATGATTAATTAAATTAAGATTGCTAGGCTTTTACAATCATAGTTCTAATGAGCGCAGAATTAATGTGAGTTTTATTTTTATCAACTACGGTTAAGCACTTTCATCTCATCTGATGGTAAGCGAACGATAACGCCGAAAGTGGAAGCGCGCTTCATCCGGGATTCTCAACCAGTGAGGAACTGCTTTTTTTTCTCTAAACTGTAGGAATACAACAATTTAGCTATTTACCTTGTTGTTATGGCGCCAGACTTCAGATAAGTTGTTTGTAGCTAGCCGGTCGAATTTAACAAGCACTATTATCAACCAAACCAAACACACAAGGGAGTACTCTCCGCTGTGAATGAAACTCCACTAGACTACAGAGGCGGTTGAAAGATGTATATAGATGAGTATGAATGAGTACCATGTTGGGCGTGGTCACAGTGGTACTGGTGCGGGCAGCACTGGCCGGCGCGCAGCAGCGGCCGGCAGCCGTGCAGCGGCGGCGCGCACGCCAGCGGCTGGCAGCGCACGGCGCCGCGCAGGCAGAAGCACTGCGTGCAGTTGGCCGTGCGCTCCGCCGCCACCACTCGCTCACCCTCCACTATTCGCTCGCCGTTCACTTGACAATCTGAAATATTTGATATTTTGATCAGGAAAGGTACCCAAGGAATTAATGACATAGTTCATTTAAAGAGGTCGTTGGTTATAAGGTCTTGCTTTATGTCTAACGATCATAAAGGTGAAGTTACATTGGGCGTGGTTAGGATATAAATGGGTACACAAATATTTGTTATGTACCGTTTGCTACTCAGAAACTTGAATGGGCCCGAACTTGAATTCTGGTAGGAGCCCAACATAACATACCTTATTATAGCGGTAGATAGACTCGATTAGAAAACATTTAGAATAAGTATAAATCTATCGACACGTAGGTACTGTATATTTAACATTTACTCTCCGTTCTGGTCTGGTCCCAATTTACCTACGATCATTATTTTTCTTCTATTCTTCTATATTAGCCGTCACTTGAACAATTAATCCATTTTCATGCATGTTTGTTATATATGATATTATTGGGATACCTTTCGTTGACATAATGTACTTATTCCAAAAACAGTTTGGCATAACGAACTTGGCATATTATTATGTTTTTTGCATAATATTTTTTGCAGCATATGTATTATGGCATAATTATAATTAAAACGAATATATTTATGCATAATTATAATTTGCATAATGTTTTTAATATGTATAGTCGTATAATAGTATTTCATCATAAAGGTTAATAGGTATTGTACGGTCTATACAACCGCACAATGGCGTTACATCGGCGATTCAGCATTTTTAGTAATTTACTTCATTCTATTATAATGTTTTTTAGTACTCATTCGATCGTCCGGATTTTTACTCGTATCAAACATTGTATCAAATATCAAGCATAATAAATTCAGACTGTCGTCAAGACTTCTTATCATTTCATAAATTAAATATTGTACAGCACCAACTCGTACATGTTTATGGTCCTTCGAGCATTTTGACGTAATGCGCGGAAAGGCCAAAAAGCGGGACCACGCGGTTCGCCGACCACGCGGTTTGACAAAGTGACTGACTCGACAACGTCATTTTCTGTGACTTTCCGATCATCATCAAACTTTATCAAGAATCAAGCCATCAATGCAGTGTTTTCGTGTTTTGGGCCCAAAGTGTGGTAGGTAATCGGTCAAGCCGGCCTCCCACCAGCGGGTCTCAGCGGTAAGATTGAGATGAGCACGGCGCACATACCGCACCGCGGATATCAGGCACGTGGCACGTGAAACCAGCGTGATTTAAAAGCGTGTAGTTACAGCATCATTTATCAACTTTATCAAACACTAATCTTCAATCAAGGAAGATATACTATCAGTTCAGCATCAGCTCATGGATGCCATGCGGCAACTCATCGCCAATTTCAAGAGGGATGGTTCAGAACGAAAAACCCCTTCTTATATCAACTGACGCTTGGAAACTAGATCAATATTGGAAAATCTCTCCAACATTGATCTAGAGTTAAAGAAAAGAAAATCATATCAAATTATGTGAGGGTGTCGACTATACGCATTTTTGTAAAAAGCACTACGAGCAAGCTTCGAATTTCTACACTGAGAGCCAAAAAATCATCCAAAAATATCAAGTGGACCAGGAACCCAAGGGACTGCTCCGACCAGCAACTCCGTTAGGTTGCATGGAGAGTATGGTAGTAATTGTACAATGTAATACGCCTACAAATTTTATTAGAGCAATGTTTACGTAATAAATTATTGCGTAATATCTTAGGAGTCACTTATTCTGCGTAAGATGATTATGCTCATATTAACTATGGTTTGATACCATTATGCCTTTTTAAAATTATGACTGAATTTTATGCTTAAACATAGTTATGTTATGTAGATAAGGAACAAGAGTGGACCCAGTATGCTTCCTTGCGGTACTCCACAACTATTCGGACGACTACTGGACCTGAAGACAGTCTTGGATTAAAACAATTATGCTAAATTTGTTATGGCTAATAATATTATGCCTAATTATCATTAGTATAAATTATCATATGCCAAAATATTTTATGATATTTTATCGGTTCATCCAAAAAAATATTTTTTATGCAAATGAATGTTAGTGTAATGAGACTAATGAGTGATAGTGAACCGATACTATTATGTCCCTTGCACATTCCATGTGCATTTCATCTATCAATAACTTGTAAATCGTTTAGTTACCGTGACGATTTTATATTTTAATATTTAACTTAAGTTGTATTTTTGGCAATCGTAACGTATGATTTAAAATATAAGGCGTCTGCTAAAACCGCAAGAAACTTCAAGGGCTGGTCAGGTCAAGTGTTTTAAACATGACAAAAATGACTAGAAAGAAATTCGTTCTATTCTCATTTTTAATTAAATTATTTATTTTGTAATATTTAATTAATTCATTTTCATTAGACAGTATTTGAGTTTCTAAGTTATTTTAAAGCAATAACATAAGAAAAATAAAATTAAAAACAACAAAAAATAACGATTATTTACAACGCGCGGGCAGCGGCCGGTCGTTGACCTAACCGTCTGTTGACCCGTCCGCGTCAGCCGGGCGATAAGTACCTACGTTGGTCTGCAATGAGACCCCTATTTATTTTCCTATTACGAAATGTGCGTATTTTTCTTATCTGCGCACGAAGCTGGACTAGGGAGCGCGCGACAAAACACGCTATGTTAAACAAGGATAGCAATACAATTGAACTGCGTTATACAAGAGAATATTTACATTAACAAGTCGACCCTTTTTTGCCGCCTTATCGACCCGCCGATTTCAAGGTCAAGAGTTCTTAGACTCACTGTGTAAATAAAATGTATGAAGGATAGTAATTTTCTAATCAGATTATTGTAATTCAATGTGTAATGTTATAATAGAAACAAATACTTCTTTGAAAAATGGTTTTATTTATACAGTCTTGGGGTTTTAAAAAAATCGGAAAATAATAAATTAAAAAAACCTTATTTTTAGCTCATTATTGACGCGCGGACAGCGGCCGGTCGTTGACCTAACCGTCTGTTGACCCGTCAGCGTCAGCCGGGCGATAAGTACCTACGTTGGTCTGCAATGAGACCCCTATTTATTTTCCTATTACGAAATGTGCGTATTTTTCTTATGTTATTGCTTAAAAATAAATTAGATACTTCCGAAAAGACCATCCAATTAAAATTCGCAAAATGAATTATATAATTAAAAAAGCACGTATTTCTTTTTTGTCATTTTTGTCATGTTTAAAACACTTGACCTGACCAGCCCTTGAAGTTTCTTGCGGTTTCTAGCAGTCGCCATATATATATATATAGGGTAACAGGGATTTCCTCTTATCGATAAGAAAGTACTCACCATGTAGATGTTTGTGGTGGGGGGGCTTGGTGGTGACGTGGTCGCAGTAGTAGCGCTGCGGGCAGCAGGCGCCGGGCGCGGGGCGCGCGCGGCAGCCGGCCGGCGGCGGCAGGCAGCGCGGCCGCACGCAGCGCCGCGCGCCGCCCAGGCAGAAGCACTGCTCGCACGCCGCGCGCGCGCCCAGCGCCGAGCCCGCCGCGAACACCGCGCCGCCCTCCACGCACGCTGGGAACACTCGAGGGTCACTACGGTACTACCAATACTAAACGAAAGCCAGCGATTGATGAATGCGGTGCGCGCTCGGCTGATGCTCACCATGCATTAAAGATGCCGGTGTCACGATGTCGGCGAAGTCATCGTTCTCGAAGCGAGCTGAAGCGCCGTGCTCCATTAATTTTATTCCATCTGTAATTACAATGAAAATACAACTAAATATAAAGCGAAACTTAAATTAATGAACAAAAACAATTTGTAAAAACAAGCTTTTATTTAAATGCACAAATAAGAAAAATAATAAACTCGGTTGGTCCCGGGAAGTGGTTCAAATCTTCCTTGCAAAAGGACCGAACATACATACATACATTGCAAGTTAATTAAAAATAGCTTGTAGTTATCTATTGTATATTTTTTGTGTACCCGGGCAGTGCAGCTCCGGGCAGCAGGCGTCGCGCTTGTGCAGCACGTGGCAGCGGCGCGGCGGCGGCTCGGGCAGCGCGGCGCACGCGCGGCGCCGGCACGCCAGCGCGCCGCGGCCGCACGCGCAGCGCAGGCACGGCTCGCGCGTCGCCACCGCCGAGCCCGCCGTGAACCAGCGCCCGTCGTACATGCAGCCGTGGGGCAGCTCCGGAACACCTTCGATCGAAACTCTTGTTCAAAGTCAAAAGCATTTATTGGTTTTGCTTTTTGGTCAAAACAGAATTTTATATAATATCCTGCCAATAATTTTTTTTTTTATCCTGAAACCGAACGTAACTTATAGAATTATTTGCAACTTGTATGCAACTTGTAAATTAATTATGAGACGATGAACATCTTCGGCTTCCTGTGACTACGAAAACTTGTAAAATGTTCGGTAAACATCATGATAAAGAATATGTAAAAAGTAAATGCGAGTAGTGTGTAAAAAAGGTTTCAGTTCCTTTCAGCTATAGAAACAATCTTTCGATAAGTTTGTCGCTACAGGCAGCGATTATGTTCAACGTTATATTCGGATAGTTGTCACACAATCCGTATCGCGAGGGGCTTACTCACCGAGAACTCTGACGGCGCGGTTGTTGTGGGAGTTAAGCCCGCCTTGGATTTCTATAAACAGAAACATTTATGTTCAAATAACAGTAGATTAGTTGGTTTTCCTATAAATGGCGACACTCCGCGAATGCTTTGGATAGACTGCGATAAAGTCTTTCGTCATCGATGCGATTAAGAACTATATTTAAAAGCTTCAAAGTATTCTTGAGTATAATGAATCATTCTACTAAATGTAAAGCTTGATTTATTAGTGTTTAAGTTTTTACTAAACATTTCATAAATAAAGAGGTGTATCGGCTACCTTAATTAGTTTGCGTTGTTTCTAGGCCATAAGCTCCTGTGATTATGATTCGAATTAAAATAAGTATTTATAACCGATTAACAATTCAATGCCTTTAAAAAAATCAATGTAATTATTTAAAAGTGTAAGTTTATTCAACTATTACATCTTTACTAAACTTAGTATGACCACGGTTTGCCGTGGTACGACTGAAGCAATGAAAACATAGCGCAGCGTTATCCCGCCGCCGCTACGCACTGCATTAACTATGATAATATAATAGGAATCGAGGACATCAACACTATAATGTCCTGCGCAGGATCGCATCTACGCACGAGTATAATGATCTTATTTTATACTTATAGGCACCGCCAGCCAGCACCGCCGCTAACAGCGCAGGCCGGTGCCGGCTGCCCAGCGGCGGCCGGGATACGCGTGGGAACGCAGCACATGAATGGGCCACCCACGACACCCGACCCGACCCGCGGCCCATGACAGCACGCGGCGATACTCGTACACTCGGCTTTTTACTGAAGGTAATCTTACCAGTCCTAAGAATATCCATGGGTACATAACGACCATTTAGGTAAGGATTAATACATTAGATGGGTTTTGTATAGACACCGAGCTCCTGCCTAATGTTGCGCTACATACAATTTGAGAAATTCATAATACCTACCTAAATACCTACTTGTTACTAACCTGCGGTAATTACCTAGGTTCAGAGACTAAAAAATGTGGGATTTTCAAGTGAGGTTTTTTTTGGCAGTAGGTGTTGAATTTAGTCGAGCAATTTGGAGTTCCTGTGTGCAGGCGGCCTCTTAAGTTCGTGGTCGTTCACGTAAAGAACCCATCATAATAAAATGATGCTTGTCTGGTAATTTATAACTGCCTAACCTTGAAATAAAGTCATTTTGTTCAGTAAAACATCACTTCGATGATACTTGTATAATACGTGGCAGCGATTTTAAAGTTATTACCTCAGTGCAGCGTTGTCGAGTGAAGAGACGCGCCCGACGCACCACATAAATGCGGTAGGTGTTGTAATTTATGTGATATCCTGACATTTTTCAAGCAAACTTTTAGGAGAACTACGTACAGCAGACAGTATTGAATAAGTACATAGTATATTAAAATTTAGTTTGGTTTTACTCATAACGACTCTATTTAGTGCAAATTAAAAGGAATACGCCTCATTCGTCACAAACGTGTCAATAAATTTTAACCTCAGTATGTGACATCTAGGCTTTAACGCATTAAACATTCAATGACAGCCGTAGTAACAACTGTTGAACCTAAAAACATCGCATTACGAACAGATTCGTCGAAAATAAATTGTAACAACAAAGCTCTTATGGTAGTAACTTCAGCCCGCGCCGTGGCCGTAACTGTAGATGGAGCCAACAATTGACGCTTCCCATGCAGGGCGGCTTCCGGTCTGAGCGATGACCCGCCTGGGAACCGCTGACCATTGTCTGAGCTGCAGACGGTGCCGAGCTACTCGGCCCAGCGTGACATACTAACGCTAAACAAATGAGTGTAATTCACTTCCATGTCAGGAGAGGCAAATGACCCCAAAGAGAAAATGGAGTCGAAACGCGAGGACCGCTCAACCGCTGATCTGGCATGGCGTGCAGCACAGCCCGCGCCCGCAGCTGCCGACCCATCTCGTCTGACAGACCCGAAGTTAATAACAATTATTATTTAAAATAACCCATGATGTAGGAAGGTGACGTGTACAGGGAATGATTCCATCAAAAGTCACCTTTGCTTTGTTCGCGTTGGAATGGTTTGCAAAATACCTACTACGTCAACATAAGTAGTATAATCATCAAAGTTAGCTTTAAAATGAGCTCAAAGGAGCAAAGTTAACTTTTACTGTATACATTTTCAAATTGTCTAAAATAATTATTGAATTAAGGTGGATGGACAATGGCCGGACACGCCATGGCCGGCCTGGTCGGCACCGCGCCCGGAATGAGGGAAAAAGCCGCACAAAGTAGCACACTGCATACTTTTCGCATGAATCCATCTGCTAGACTTTTCCCACGGAATATTATTGTAATTTCCATTGTTCTGTCAAGTTTTAAAATACATTTAAATTGTATGCTACAGTTAGTAGACGTTGAAAAGTTTATTGATTCATTTATTCATCAAGTTTGTCGTGTTACAAATACAACTAGGGAATTACATTAACATAAAATGAAAGTAACTTCGATTCATTTCTTGGTTTACTTGCGTGAAAAAAGGAAATCAATATTTTATTAATTGCATTAAATAAGAATTGAAAATAATATAAGTAGATATTTAACAAAATTACATATAACACTAAATTATTAAATTAACGATGAGGCCTGTTGTTTGCATATTTATATGTATAAGCGTTTTAAATAGTATGATTAATGCTACAAAAAAATTAAGTGAAAAACGTCCATATTCGTGGAGCTTTCTAGGATTTCTAAAAATAAAAGTCATGCTTAAGTTGAAGTTCGCGTTGTGGCATTATAGCGCCTATGGAATTATTTGTAGGCACTGTAAAAATAAAGGGACTTTGTGTATTTCCTATCAACCCTACCAGGTTGTTTACCAGATTGTTTATTTTTGGACATCGACATTCTCGCGATTGATAGTCAAAACGATATCAGCGCTGCGGAACAGCGAGTCCAGGCAGCAAACGGCACACGACAATATTAGCATTAGGATTCCGGTTCCGAGCAAACACTCACTAAGTCAGCGTCGCCGCTCATTCAGCCGCGCGCAGCACCGGCGCGTGCGCACGCCCCTTGCCGCGTCCTTATCACTGGGTCATACGGTGCCAAGTCCCTTGCACGATGGCTCGCTGATCGCTCAAACAAACTGAGTGGTGTGTAGCGGGCCCTCACATTAACATACATTAGCGGTAGATAGTTCAAAACACGCGTCACTTGACAAATTTAAAGTAATTGTTACAGATTTATACAATACTTAGGCCGAGCATTGAAGTGGATCCGTTACAGTAAAATAAATAAACAAAATAAGCTTATCGTTCTAATCTTGGTCACAATTAAATGCGAATAAGACTTTGCCACCATTTACCGTTTTCATCTATCTACCCCTTTAGATATTTAGTCATACCATGTGACTCAACTCAACCAACAAGTCAGAGGCACTTTCCATACAGCTCACTTCCATGACGAGGCGTGTTTTACGAAATCGTATCTAATGTTTGTATTGTCTACGTAAAACGCAATTATTATTTTAGGCAGTTCATTTTCTGGGATTACCAACTAATAACGTTGACGGTATGTTAATATATCACAGTCGCGTTATCGACAAACGCTGGGCTTGGCACAACTGTTTATTTCCGTCAATATTTGTATTTATTTAATGAAAAGCTTGTGTCACTCTTATGTTCTCAAGGTATTTGCACAGCTGCTAAAATGGTTCAAAGGCAATGTGTAAGTACAATTTCTCCCAATAGCGATTTGCGACAAACTCACGTACGACATAGAGTGAGTTACAAGCTGCATTGTCGCCACGCAGAAGGGGTTTGTATTTTTTTAAAGATTATTATTAATGAATTCAGGGAAACTTTATTTACTCAAAAAAGAACATAGTTCACTTAAATGAGCTTATAGGATTTAACTTAAAAAGTAAGTACAATCCAGCAACACGTACTTTAAAGAATATTTTTATTTAAGTACTAGCTGACCCGACAGACGTTGTCCTGTCGTAATTATGAATATTGCAAAAAACATTTTAAAAAAAAGAATTTATTTTAATTTTTTCTTTCATAAGAACCTTCTCCTAACAATAACAAACACAACAAAAAAAAATCAGCCAAATCGGTCAAGCCGTTTTCATGTTATGTCGTGACAACGGAAAACGGGTTTCATTTTTATATACATATATAGATAAACTGTTTCAATTTTAATTTGTAAACGTTTAATGATTCGCACTCTTTTATATAATTAGGTAAGTCGTTATATAGTTGTGCTCCCTCAAACATTATGTTCCTTTTGCCGTGAATAATTCTAGGGATATGGATTTTAATTTTATTAGTGTTCCTCAAATTCTGTTTAAAAGTCCTCTTAGTGAAAGTTATTTATGAATGTAATTTGCCTGTTAATAATTTGTATCCATAAGCCGATCATATTTTAATGTGTCTTGATCAGTTTGTTTTTGGGAAGTTTGTACACTTTATGAATTTGATTCAGCAGCACATCCCCACACTTCAATAAGGTATTCCAGTTAGACTTTACTAGCGAGTTATATATGGTCATGCGAATCTTGGCAGGGATACAGCCTGCGGCCTTACGTAATAGGCCAGTTAGTGAGGTAAAACTTACCTTTATAATAATTATTGAATATGATTTCTTCAAGTGAGTTTGTCATCTAAATTTAGTCCCAGGTATTTCTCTTTGTATGAACGCTTAATAATTTCATTATTGATGATAAGTGATGGATGTGCTTGAATTTATTTATTTTTTGCCAAGAATATAACATTATTAACTTTTGTTGCATTTATGGTAAGGAGATTACTTTGACACCAGCCGTTATAAATTTTAATGTCATGTTGTGCTTCTCTGATAAGACTTATGATACGCGGATCAAAATAAAAAGGTAAGTATGCATACATGGTAATATCCCCCGATAGTCCTATGGTAGTAACATTGTTGACATAGATCAGGAGTAGTAAAGGTCTCAAGATAGAACCTTGAGGTATGCCTCATCTTATTTGTTAATGATCACTAAAACAGTCTTCTATTTTTACGATCTGTACCCGATTTTTCAAGTAAGATTTAAACATTTGGTGCGCCCTACCCGTAATACTTCTTCAGTCTTCTAGTTTTCGTAGTATCAAACGCTTTTTTTTAAGTCAGTGAAGATACCTAAGCATACATTTCTTTTGTCGATGTTGTTTTTTATTTTTGTAAGAAGATCTATTGTAGCTGAAAGCGTATTTTATTTGCTTCGAAAACCATATTGTTTATCTGCTATGAAATATATAGTATATAAGTGATCGTTAACTCTATTGTAAATAATTTTCGGGATATCACGGGCAAAACAGAGATGGGCCAATAGTTCCCGGGTCTGTTCTACTGCCAGATTTGTATAGGTTTTTATATAGGTGTTAACCCTAGCTATTTTAGGCTATCAGGACACACCAATAACTAGACATTGATTGATACATTTTGTAAGGTCTACAACAATAAGATTGGTTATGCAATTGAATGATTTAGTACTTATTTCATCAATACCTGTACTAGTCTGCATTTAGATAATTTATAATTTTAGTAACTTCATCTGTTGTGCAAGGTTTTATCTCAGACATATTAGTAGTGTTTTTTATAGTCCTTTATTTTATCATTATACGCTTTATTATAGTATTTGACGACCTCCTTGGTCGAGTGGTTCGTACAGCGGTTTTCATGGTGTCGCCATCTCCGAGGTCCCGGGTTCGATCCCCGGTCGGGTCAATTTAGAAATTATTGTTTTTAAAAATTTTCTCGGGTCTGGGTGTTTTCTATTATAATAAGTATCTATTAAGTATTATATGTATGTTTATCCGTTGTCTAGTAACCATTTAACGAGTTTCATAATGAAGCTTCTCTTGGGCTAGATAATTGGTGTGAGTGTAGGAAAGTTTATTTATTTGTTTATTTATTTATTATTCTTTAGTAATTTTAATCGATGTTCTTAGTCTATTTCTTACAGCTTTGAATTTTTCTGTTTTAGCGATGTCTGTCTTCTGTTCCTGCCATAGCAAGTTTCTTTTCTGAATTCCTTAAATTATGCTATTATTTAATTAATGCGGCTTTAACACACATTATAGTCCTGTTAACCCATCCAGATATCTATAATGCCTGTGTAGGAATAGGTACACGTCAGTAGTGTGACAGTACTATGCGATTGAACCGCGATAGCTTGCATTCAACCTGACTTATAAGGATAAAAAAGTCACTCGAAAAATACGAATTAACTACAGCTTCCCAACTCTCACAAACATGTTGATTATTTTTAGTTAAGATGAGAGAAGAACTTGTATATATACTCAGTATCTTTTTAACTCTCGACAAGCAAGTCTGTAAGTTGTTCTTTTTTTCAAGAAAAAAAGCCTGACCCAAACGTAAAACCGAAAATATGACACATTGTTAACTGTGTTGAAATAAGCGCAGAACTAAATGGTGCCTAGTTGCGGTACCGGCCTTTGTGATGGTGATAGCTCCCGGCGCTGATACTCCTCAGCACTGACGTAACACGCTCTCGTTAGCCATTACTCAAAAACGGTTGAATTTTTTTTACGAGCTTTTTCTACGGTTTTACTACAAGCGAGTATCGTTTTGAATGTCAATCTTGTAGAGAAATTTTACCCTTATCGCGATCACACATGAACTGATGAATTATTAAGGAGACCTTCTCTATTATTCATTACAAAAAAGTGACATACTCCTTAGCGTTTTTCTGTATTGTAAAATGAAACAGGAAATTCAGAAATAAATTAGATTTACATAAAACAAAATAAAACTCTGCAAGTCTTCTACGAATTTAAGTGTCACTTATAAGTGTCATGTGTCCGACATACTTAAAAACCAATCCTCTTGTCTCCCTTCGCAAATGAAGAAAAACGAACAAGGAAAAGGCTCGCGGGCGGCAATCACAGGACCCGCTCTCCCAGTTTTTGCGGCCGCAGGATCCCACGGCCTTATAATCATTTGGATAACTCTTTCTTTCTTTTGTCGCCGAGTTCCAGCTGAGGCATTACCCGATCGAGTTCGGTTTATTCAACCGGCGGCGGCGGCCAAATGTTTGTGGAGCGCCGTCGGCGGCAGGGGCACCCGCCGGTGAGCTCAGCCGCCGAGCTGCGGCCACAGGCTTTGCCACCACTTACTGGTACGATAAATTAGAACACAAACTGGTACGACAAATTAGAACACAAACTAGTAACAGTCACAGGCAGGGTATGATATTCTGGACGCAAATGAACAAGCGGAACTGAAGAATGACTACGTCAGGAGGGTAGTCATTCTTTTCAACGTTTCAATATCTTATTTATCTACTCTTTATTGCACTAAACATACACATAGAAAAAAACCTAATAATGGTGTGCAAAGGTAGATTTATCTCTTATAGAGATCTCTTCCAGACAACCTAAGGTGGAATGTAAGCGTGATGATTATTGGGAACAACAAAAGTGCAAATTTATGCAAGGAGTACATTTGAACCTTAGTAACGCAAAAAAACATTACTCATTACAAGTTAACAACTGTCATGTTGTAATCAGCATTACACTCAAAGGTCTTCTTCTTGTAAATTATATTTCTTGAGAATTATGTAATGTTCTGAACGATGTTCTTCGTGTTTTAATTTAGGAAGACTGGAAAATGTTAGCATGTTTAATTTAACTAATAGGGGAAATATTTACATATTACCCAGTATTCCATTATTAAGTAAACGGTTTGTATTATCTACCTACACTCATATAATAAATACAATTATATAACACGGGCCAGTTTAATAATTAAAAATAGTTGCTCATTTAGGAATACGCTAAGTGTTGTAATTCCACAAGTATACGATTCTTAATATTGTTGAATATTCTCATGTAATTAAAAGAAAATTCCAACGCTTTCAAGGTGACGCGTAAAATGCCTGTTAAATATAATAAGCATTGACCTCAGCGCGGCTCGCATTGTGTCATTTGGAATCCTAATCAGATGCCTAACGAGCCATCGCGGGTAAAAGCTCTATCGCGCGTTGAACTCTTATCGCAGCGCAACATGCCAAATTAAAGTACACATTATACAAACCTCGCATATCGCACACGAATTATACAAGTTATAACCAGCATTTAAAGACTGACAATAATTTCATATTTAAGAAGGACAAATTGCACTTGAAACCAGCGAAAAAAAATAATGGCAACTAGCAAGTCCCTAAATCTTTTTTTATCAATGTTATCCTGGTATATTGTTTGTATGAAATTCAGAATATTTAAAAAAAAATTACCTTGAGTTTTTTCGAAAAATCGCAATATAAAACAATATTTGACCAGTATATTTACCTGCATATCGTAAAATATATATCGTAAATATGACTAATAGCAAACGAACTTCAACATACTCAAGAATTCGCCGTAAATTAGCTCCAAAAAGGCTTAACCAGAAAAGCAATAAAAATCGAAAACGCGTCCGCGGTTTATCCTCGCATATATCACTGGGGTCGTCGACCGGCTATTTGCATGGACGGACCTGCGCGGGCGAGCGCGAGCGCGGCCAGCAGTGCGGCGGCGGCGGCGACGGACGCGGAGGCGGAGGCGGGAGCGGGCGACATGGCGGCAACCGGCGCGCTCCACGGGCAGCCACACACTGCCCGCCGGCGCCGCCAGGGACCCGCCGCCGCCTTCCTGCGTCTACCAAATAGTAGGGTTAATTGAACAATTTCAACTTCAGCCTCTTCAAGGCAGTTTTGAAGTGTTGTCGTCCAGTTGTAGGGCCATAAAGGGGCCATATCAAATCGGTTACAGACTTTTTGTCAGAACTATTAGTTTTTGCTGTCTTTGCGATCGTTTAAGTATTTTTCATTATTTGGTGTTTGTTGTGGAACTTTCTTCTATCTTTTAGTTTATATTATAAAAACAACCTGTGGTTTCTGTAATTAAGAAAGTGATTTAATTGTACTTAAGCAAAATAATTTCATAATTAAGTCTTTACCTATGAAATTGGAGATTTGTATGAAAATTTAAAAATATAAAAAATTTGGTATATTTTTTATTTTAGCTAATCAAAGTACTGGCCCAAATTATCTATACAATTTTGCCGTTTTGATGGCAGTTTGTTTATCCCTTTACTGTAGAAATCTGCCGGACGGGAGGCGGTGAAGTCTAATAAAGCGTTTTGTACTGCCTCTCGGGTGTGGAATTTTTTCCCACTTAAAAATTGTCTGAATTTTGAAAAAAATAGAAATCTGTTAGGGCAATGTTCGGTGAGTACGGTGCGTGACGGAGAGCTTCCAGCTGTAACTCTTGTAGCTTTACGATGGTCTGTAGTGAAGTGTGAGCTCGCGCGTTGTCGTGGAGAAGCAATGGGGGAAGAGCGATTGACCAGTCTTGGTTGTTGAATTGCGAGCTTCTCCATCATTGTTTGCAATTCTTGGCAATAGACATTTGCCGTCACTGTTGTGCTATTCGGTAAGAAGCTGTGATGTACAAGTCCGGCACTGGTCCACCAGACAGTCACCATCATCTTCCTATGAGTAATCTTTCTTTTAGCGCACTGATTGTACCCGGGTCCACCCACTGAGACGATCGCTTACGTTTGTCATCTAGGATCCACTTTTAATCGCAGGTTATAATTCGATTTAGAATTCCCTCGTTTCTATGCCGATTCAGTAGTGCTATGCATGCTTCGACGCGTAAGTCTCGCTGTTTGTCGCTTAGTTCGTGTGGCACCCACTTATGTAGCTTTTTTATCTTTCCGATTTGCCGCAAGTACTTCAATGTTGTTTTTACACTAACTCCAAGGCCCACAGCAAGCTCAGCCGTAGATTGAGTTAGATCCGTTTCCACTATCGCCTTCAATTCGTCGTTGTCCACAATGGTAACAGGCCGACCGCGAGGCTCGTTCTTCAACTTAAAATTTCCTGATTTAAAACGATTGAACCAATAATGGACTGTGTTCATGCAAGCTATGTTAGACCTATACACGTCTTTAATCTTTCGTGTTGTTTGCGCAGCGGTTTTTCCACAAAGGAACTCATGTACGAATTTTCAGTTTATCCATGGCATCAAAAACTACCACAATTTCACAAAAACAAAAAACTATCTAAAAACAAATGACTGAATTTGTAATAAAATTAAAAAAGCTTTCGAATAAAATTCAAAATTCAAATAATAAAATTTATTTGAATTTTGAATTGTGCGCCAATCCACAGATATTTAAATCTGAAAATGCCGGTTGTAGAATCTCCAATTATATAGGTAAAGATCTATTATTTAAAAGTTTAGAACTTTATTGTTTGATTTTTAGCTGTATCACTTAAGTTTTCAACCTTTCAACAACACGAAAAAGTGATGCAACAAATTGAACTCTTCGATGATATATGTATAACAAAAAAGAGTATCTCGATTAGGTTTATCCTCATCCAAACAGTTACTAGCGTCTCGAGACAATGTGTTCGACTCTTGTGGTTTTCATTTAAGTTCACCTGATATGGCACAAACATTTTCATCAAATCTGTTAACTGTACTTTAAGGGACGTTGTATAACTTTAATAAAGAAACATGTTAATCTGTTATAAACTTACAAAAAAATGTAAAGCAACATTCTTGTGCAACCTCCAGTTCATATTTTCATAAAGGTTTACAATATACGGTTTTTTGCAAGGGTTGTTAAGGCGCTTTCACACGGTAGCCAGAGCGCGAGACCCGTGCGCCGGTGGCGCAGGCGCGCCACAGGCTACTGTAACAGTAGAGCGATTGTGTAAAAAATCTAACTTGAATTCGAATTCACTCAGATGACGGAACTCACTTTAACAGCACCTTTGTCCAAATAAGCGTCACTCTCGTATCTCTCCTATCTTATCTTAGTGGGGCCTGCAGAGGCAACTGAACGTTGACTCATTAGGATATGATGTGTAAAAATCCTTTACCTTACATGCAATGTCTAAATCTGACTTAACTTAGTTCATTTCGCCACTGCGTTTGTCGTTGGAGAGCTGTTATTTCACTGCGGATTCAAGTTTTAGAGGTTCGAAATGAGTTTACAAAAGTGTATGTGTGGTGGCACGTAAGTTGATTGCTACTTATACCACTATAAAAAAAACAATCAAAACGTGTAGATAAATAGATACCTACCTAGATCCTTGACTTAAATGAAACAAGTAAACGCTCTCAGACTAACATTATTAGTTATTACGGCAACATGCGGGCTTTTATTGTTGCACAAGTAATTTATAGAAAACATCTAGCACACCTCCTGCTAGAGGGGTTAAAGCTAATTGCTGGAAAAACCTGGTTGCGATCAGCTTAAAACAGAAATGAACGGCATAATATGGAAAAGGCTATGCCACTGTGGGTGGATACGGGCTAAACATGATTATGATTCGTTGTTTGAAAAGTAGAATGTTATTAGAGTCCCAAAAGTAAAAACGTGTGGGTATATGTACCTAAATGACGAGTTGGAGGTCCGCACAGATATAAAAGAAGACATTTAAAACTAGTCCTTAGTAACAAAACTGAAGTGCTAAACGTTTCCGCCGTACTTTTCCGCCCATTATTTGCTAACGTCGTCTGCAGGAACCACTTGAACTTTGGACTTAAGTACTTTTGGTATGCTCGTTGTTATAAATTCGAGTTTATGAATATTTCTTGCATGTGCAAGCCTCTCTAAGGTTGCGTGTGTAAGTAAATTTCAACACACTAATTACGGTGGCGAATTTTCATATCCACTTTTCATGATTTTCGAGCTAATATAATACTTTGAGAGATGTAATAACAAGTCATATAGTAGGGATCGAAAGATAATAATTAGTTTTTGCGATATAGCTATTTAGAATTTTCTAGAGCCACCGAAATTAGTTTTGTCCCACCGGAATTTGAGAGCAACCCACCAAAATTGATTATTGTCACCGGAATTAGAAATGATAAAGACAGTTTAATAGAAATAGTTTAATTTACTAGATTTAAAATAAAATTATAAAAGAAATGATAAAGACAGTTTTTATCTATAATGTATATTTCAGTTTAGTAAAAATGAGATTGCTAAGAAGTATATGTGGAGTACTTTGAAAGATCGAATAAGGAATAGGGTGATAAGAGAGAAGTGTGAAATGAATGAAGATATTGTAGTAGCAAAAGTTGAGAAATGTATGTTAAGATGGTTTGGTCTAACTGAAATGAAAAAAAAGGAACTATCCCTTATTATTTTAAAAAAGTTCCTGTCAATTCCAAAACAATAACTATCAGAAATAAAAACCTAGTTAAAATGGAAAAAAGAGGAACGATCCCATATTATTTCAAAAAAAATCCTGCCAAACCAAAAATAATATCTCCTACTCAATAGTTAGTTAGTTCATGGCAGTCCTGATGAAATAAAAAAGAAAAAAAAAATTCGAGCCTGATATAAAAAATGTTTTCTCAATTTTTCACCAAAACATCCAAGGTCTTTGCTCGAAAAGGGAATTACTGGAGATTACGTTATTGGATATGAAAATTAAACATGATATTCTGTGTTTTACAGAAACGTTTGTTAAGATGGGAGATGAAAAAAACATAGTTTTAAATAATTTTCAATTAGCAGCTTATTACTCAAGGCCTACAAAAAGAGGGGGAACGTGTATTTTAGTTAAAAGGGGAATAGGACACGAGAAAATTGCCGCATTTGATAGTCTTTTGATGATTAGTCATTTCGAGTTTTGTATCACACATCTGACTAGCAACAGCATTATTGTTGTTTGTTTGTATCGAATTCCGTCAAAGGTGAAGAGAGAATTGGAGTATTTTTTTGAAAGATTTGACTTATTAATTTACAAACTTATTCGTAAATTTCAAATAAAAAACTAATTATCGCTGGTGATCTAAATATAAACATGCTTAAAATCAGTCCACAATCAACCCGTTTACAGGACATCTTAAAAAAATATAATTTGTTATCGCATATCACCATGCCTACCAAAGGTAATACTTGTATCGATAATATAATTAGTAATATAGAGTGTGCGACAAGATGTACGCTTCCCCTGGGGTTATCGGATCATGATACCGGCCAAATACTAACATTCAATGTAACACAAAAAAAAGAGGTCGCAAAAAAAGTTTTCATATCAAAGAGATGTTACTCGCTGGACAATATTTCTTGTTTCAAACACCATCTGCGAAGCCTTTCATTTTTTGAAGTCTATAGACACACAGAGCTCAATGCTGCCTTTGATGAGTTTTATGAACTTTTTTGTTTACTGTACAAACTTTGTTTTCCTTCCGAAAAGCTACAAGCAAACCTATTATCTAAGCCACGATGGATAACAAAGGGTTTGAAACAGAGTTGTTGGAATAAAAGGTTATTGCGTTTTAGGTACTACTCAAATAAAACTGTTGTTGACAAAAACCAATACCTTAATTACAATAAACTACTGAAGAAATGTACGAACACAGCCAAAAGAATCGCTAACGAAAAGTATGTTACAAATAGCAAGAATGTATGCAGGGCTACGTGGTGAGACGAACGGAACATATGCTACAGAGTATATACACAAAATAAAAGATGATAACAAGGAAATTACAGAACCTAAAGATATTGCAATAACTTTCAATAATTATTTTATCAACAATACAACTCCAATCAACAACAAATTAGAAAACACTTCAAAGAATTATTTACCGAACTCTATTTTTTAGCACCAATAAGTGAAAATTACGTTGGAAAAGTTATAGGATCATTAAGTAATACGAAGTCTGAAGGGTATGACTGTATCAGCACCCAGGTCGTTAAGCAATGCAAGGATGAAATAAGTCAGGTGTTAACATATTTGGTAAATCTCTCTTTAGAATCTGGTACCTTCCCAGAAACTTCCCTAGACCTCTGTGATTTTCCTTAATATGACTAGGGCTTTTGACCTTGTTTTACATAAACAACTACTTTCCAAACTCGAATACTAATACTACGGTATAAGAGATACTGCACTAAGCTGGCTTAAGTCATATTTGCAGGACAGACTTTAAAGAGTAGAAGTAGCGTGCATAAATAAATTCAATTCTAAAAAGGCACAGCAGTCGGAACTCCAACGCAATACTGGGAGTACCACAGGGCAGTGTCCTGGGGCCACTGCTGTTTTTAGTTTATATAAATGACCTATCCGACATTATAAAGCACAAAACGTTCTGTTTGCGAATGATGTCTCGATTTCAGTTACAACAAACAAACAACAAGTATTGGAACAGCATGTATATGACATTAAAACGACATTAAAGCTAATAATAGATTGGCTTGAAAAAAATAATTTAAAAATCAATCTTTCTAAGACTAATATAGGTACTGAACTTTAATAATTTTAAAAATAAAAACATAGTCATTGAATACAACGGAGAAATCCTAATGAATCCGGATAAAGTAACATTTTTAGGCCTAGACATTAATTCCAAACTTGACTGGAAAGAACACACAGATAGAGTTTGTAATAAAATTAACAGTTTTGCATCTGCGTTATACAAATTAACAAAGGTGGCAAATAAAGGCACTGCTTTAACTGCTTATTACGCATACGTGGAGTCAGTACCCAGATATGGTTTGATAATCTGGGGAAATGCCACGGACATCCACAAGGTTTTTGTTGCTCAAAAAAGATGCATACGAGCCTTATGTAGCATAGCGCCAGATATCTCATGTAAACCTTACTTTAAGACTCTTAAAATATTGACCCTTACTTGTGTCTATATACTTGAAATTGGAAAATTTGTTAGAAGCAATGGACACTTGTTCTTACAAGCAAAACAAATGACAGCCAGAAGTCTTAGACAACCTAACAAACTTATCCTAGATGGTGTTCCGAAAACCAAGCGTTTTTTGAGGAATAGCTATGCTATGTGTAAAATAATATATAATAAAATACCGGATAACATTAAAGAACTCCCAGTTAACATATTCTACAAATCATTGCGTAGATGGCTACTTGAAAAAGCATTCTATTCTATTAATGAATTTTTAACCTATAAATGAGGGGAATATTAATATCATTTTAATGAAGTCGATGCATTTATTAGTTTTTATTTATTGAATTATTATTTATTTATTAGTTTATACTTAGCCTGTTTTAATTTAATTGATTAATGATATTACAAATAAAAAGGTATTGTAATTTAATATACACTCTTTTCTCATGTAAGTAATTAACGAACGAAAATGAAAATGTTAATAAATGTAATATAATAATAATAATATAATAATGTAATAAATGAAAATGTTACATTAATTTGCATGTCATGATATATATGACTAAATAGGTTTTAAGCTACTTTACATAATGTCTTGATAACATCCACATTGTAACCACCCTATTTAATAGCAAATAAAGTATTTGTATTTGTATTTGTCATGTAGAGAGGATGGACAGAAAAAGAATTATTAAAGTTGTTGTTATCCTATTCTCAAGTCCAATATACGACACTAAATGTTTCAAACTTTGGTTTTGCAACCCTGACATTGTGTTAACAAACATTTAATTTAACACTAACTTGGTTACAACATCATCATCATCAGCCTAGAAATGTCCCACTGCTGGGCACAGGCCTACCACATGGACAATAGCACGTGGGGATATTAGGCCACAACCAACCACGCTGGCCCAATGAAGATTGGTGAGTTTTAACGACTGTCATCTTACGACAACAACCAACCAACCAACGGGTTAACGTGCCTTCCGAAGCACGGAGGAGCCCGAGATGTTTGTAATTTGGTCTCCTATCCAGCGACTCGGCATTGCGAAAGTTGCTTGGCGGGCAAGATCACAAGTCGCTGCGCCATCGAGCTCCTCATTACAACATAATGTCCGCAAAACATCTGTTGTACCTTTTATGACGATTAGGCCGATACTTTATCCGGAATCCCAAACTGCTGGCTGTTTTATAAACACATGGCAGTGTTTTCATTAGTCAAATTTTTTTCCTAAATGAATTAATTGTGAAGGTTGGATCTTATCTTATCTTAGTGGGTCCTGCAGAGGTCTCCCTCTCGCAGCAGCACGTCAACCCATTGGGAACCTTTGCGCAACCTCGTCCTATCACTGTCTCCTCAGTGAAAATGACTGCCATAAGCTTGGCAATGTATTTTGGTTTTACTCAGGGCTATCACTCAGGATAAATAAGCTAAGTTCTTTTTAGCGCAAAGGAGAATTCTGAAAGTTTTTGCCGGATATACAGTAGTTAATTTTCCCATACTCTGGCTGTGCTTGAAGTCATTATTAAAGATACCTGTTCCAGTGCCCAACTCCATTTTGGATCCGTCGGTGTACCAGATTAGGCTGTCTTTCTCTGGATACGGTGGCCTCTGTTTCCATTGGTCCCTAGTTGGGACACTAAATTTCTTTTCGAGCATGTACTTGGGAGAAATCTTATCACACCTTATTTCTATGATCCTATCAAGGGTATCAATAGGTTCCCATTATGTGTGTATCTAGTCAGAGGTAAAGATGTGTCCCACAGCCACACCACAGCGTACAAATTGGATTGCTTTTTATTCATTTTTTTCTTTCTTGCTCTACTAGCAGTTTTTTTCTAAATATTCTGCTATGCTCGCTATTCGACAGTTTGTATGAAGACTAAATACTGGGTGATCCATTTACCGTGGTTGTATGGTTAAATAATATATATTTGTAATTCCTAAGTAACCATATCAGTTCCGGTGGCACTGTTTAATTACGGTGGCTCTTTATTTCGCCACCGGAGCCACGGGAATTGCGCCACAGGACTTAGAATCAGTAACAACACTTAAAATATGAAGAACATTTTTTTTCCGGAACTATTTTTTATTTTATTTAGGTACTGCTACCTTGTTTCCCTATTACACATGCAACGGAATATAATGAATTTGTATTTCTGCGCCACCGCAGCACGTACTTACATGTTTGGGGGGAAACAGCACAGCCCCAGAACACAGCTGCTATGCGATTCTCTAAGCGACACATAGACGCTGCGCGCATGGCTGTGATCTGCTGTCTCTTTCCGATTCTATGAATATGAGAGAGACAGAGCCAATTCTCAGCGCTGCGGCAGCCGCTGCTACCAAGGCTTTAACTTAGAGAATCGCACTGCTGAACGGGGTGGAGAAGGATGGCTTGATATCTCCCAAAACAAGTAAAGGAGTTATCAAATTGAGCCACCGTTAATGCCTTTTAGGGCAGGGCAATTTAATAAGTAGTTCCAAATACTATAGTATTTACTTAATCTACTCCTTATAATTCATATCAATAGCTTCATTTAATATATTTCAAAAACATTTAGTTGAGTCAATTTCAACAACTGGATTTTTATCCTAATTTCCGTGGTCATTTTCATTTTTAGGTTTTTTGACAAACTTTAATATTGAAGCGCAAAACATCCACATTTAACATTTATTTTCTAAAAGGGGATTATATAATTATATTACTTAGAGATTTATTTTGGCCACCGAAATTGGCGTGCCACAGAAATTGTCAAAATTACTTGTTAATTTATTTTTAACATTATGTAACTAATTAAAAAACAGACATTATACGAATCATTTTAATAAGCATTTATAAAAATTACAACGGTGTGTACATTTACTAAATCAGTCTTCAAGTCTTCATTCAATCCTCAATCAAGGAACTGATGTTTATTTACTCCTATGATAGGGTTAAATTTACTTATAATTATTTATTAAACTTACATTACAAAAATAATTGTTAACGAAACTAAAAAAATATTATCTCTGCAGAAATAGTTTTAACTTAATAATATAAATAACAACATTAATGTAACATGAACAACTTGAAATGAACTAAATCTGATTAGATTTTAAACTAATCCAAACAAAACTTAAACAAAATAAATCTTTGTAGACATAATTTTACTTAAACTATAAATCAAACATAACATTAGCAATACTTAAGTACTTTACTAATTAATGTTTTATATTTTAGCGTTTTATTAACGCTTAAATATACTTAAGCAAAATGTTAAACACTGAAAAAAGACGACAACCTCAGGCGGGAATCGAACCACGCACCTTCCGCATTCCGGGCGGCTGCCTTAACCACTTGGCTACCGAGGTCTGGCTTTCAACCGTCGAAATTTGTCAGTGCTTGATGCTTAAGTTTTTAGTCAACATTGCTTCATCAAATCTTAGAAGTTTTCACCTCTGAGATCTGAGCTTCATCTTATCCGAATGTTCAAATATTTGTAAGTAAAAATATTTCTTTCGGATCTCAGAGGTGAAAACTTCTAAGATTTGATGAAGCAATGTTGACTAAAAACATAAGCATCAAGCACTGACAAATTTCGACGGTTGAAAGCCAGACCTCGGTAGCCAAGTGGTTAAGGCAGCCGCCCGGAATGCGGAAGGTGCGTGGTTCGATTCCCGCCTGAGGTTGTCGTCTTTTTTCAGTGTATAAAATTTTACATTACTAATATTCCGTGAGCATTACTTTTAGTAAGTTTCAAGTAATATTAAAGTATCATGTGTAGTTATTATTAATACCTATATTCTAAGTATCAAAATGAGAAATTAACAACTAATTTAATAATCATAAGAGCAGCCCAATAAGATCCATAGCTCTGAAGCTACTTATAGATAATGTTTAAAAAATACTGATGTTTACATCAGTCAACGTTTAGGTAACAAAGACATTGAGAATTATTATGTAAATCAAACGATCACTAAAATAATTGAGAAAATTATTTCGTCATCACTATCAAATATGTTTATATAACTTCTATTATCTATTTTTTTGGTTTCTTCAACGTTAGCATCATTATCATTCTCAATGGTTTTTTCAAATTTCGACATTATATCACTGTTAATATTTTGGAAAAATAAGGCTGATGGAATTAGATTGTCATAGTCTATATTGTCTAAGTCGTGCAAAGCGTCAGCTGATACGATGGCCTTATCTTGAGGTAAATTCTTGGTTTTCAAGTAAAATAATTCAGATCCTCTAAATCTGTGAGTTGTTGATGGCTTATTACTGGAATCCTTAATATATTATGCTGATTGTGTTGCAGGAGAAACGACCGATGCATAATCCTGTATTTGAATTGGAAATTCATAAAAACCTAAAAAAAATTTTTGTTTCTATATTGTGCTGACGGAGAATCAGATATGAGATGAGCTTATATATGAGGTGTAGTAGCTTCGATTTCTTGCAAAATTGGTATCAAATGGGCCCATACTGCAGACGCGTCGTGACGCAAAGGTTCACTCACAGTACAGAATGACAGGGATTTGATTTTGTCCTTTACGCGATGATAAATTACTGCACTGTCACGGGTTCGAATCCCGTTCGAGCTTTCTAGAGACTGGTTGTTTTTTTATAGTAAACATTTTATCCTATAAAGTAACTTCTTGCAAAGTAATTTGGGTATCAGTAAGTACCTAAGTTCTCAATAATAATATAATAATTGATTGATACAATTTCTGTGGAATCTTGCAATTTCCGTGGACACTCAGAAGCCATGGAAACCACAGAAATTGGCCCACAGAAATTGTTTTTTATTAAATTACAAAAAAATATCAAGGTTATATCTATTTTTCTCTGTTGTCTTAAACATGTACATAAAGGCTCATTAACATGCATAAGAGTCATATTTTTACTTCAAAATAAAAACATTTTAATACTGACCACAGAGATTGCAAAATTTAGTTCCGAGTAAACTGAAATCACGTACTTACATTTTTGGCGGGAAGACGCAGCGAGATAGTACACAATCGTTCCCACTGCGCGTCAGCGCACGACTGATCCTTGCTGGGCAGGTATTTATTGTCCGTATATACTTAACAGTAGAACGTATAAACGGCGAAACAAAATGACCATAGAAATTGCTACTTTCGCTCGGACAAAACTAACTTGACATGTATTTAATATAACTATAGCGATTACAATAAGGCTTTAACTCGCTACAGCAGTGCGGTTCGTAAAGCAAAAAGATCGGCTTGGAGGAAACATCGTGAACAGATACAGTCTGTTCCTGAAGCAATGAGACTAACCAAGGCAATCTCTACAACAAAGGCGATTCCACTGTCTACAGTAATGAGGGCAAATGGAACTCGAACAGGAAATGGTGAGAAAACACTGAAGGTCATGTTTGATACCCACTCCCCTGGATCAAGCATCATTCAAGACGAACATGATCCAATCAGCTGGAAGGAGCAGCAAGTAAAGACCTCCAAGTATGATTGGATAATAGCTAAAAAGGTGGTGGATGAATCTAAGGTTAAATGGGCACTGGGTAGCTTTCAACCATATAAAGCACCAGGACCTGACAATATTTATCCCATCCTACTACAACAGGGCGTTTCCATTCTGGGCCCCCATCTCTGCAGATTGTATAAAGCCTGCATTGCATTTGGTTATATACCCAGAACATGGAGACGTGCTAAGGTAATATACATACCAAAACCGGGTAAACCAGATTATGAAGAACCCAAAGCTTTTAGGCCAATAAGTCTCCAATCTTTTCTTCTTAAGACCCTGGAAAAGATGGTAGACAAATTTATCAGAGCGGGACCGTTAAAAAAATTCCCACTTCACGGACTTCAATGCGCTTACCAGCCAGGGAAGTCAACAGAAACCGCTCTTCACCATGTGTTGAGCCGAGCGGAATCAGCCCTGGAGAACAAAGAGATCTGCGTCTGCACATTCGTAGACATTGAAGGTGCATTTGATCGCACAACCTTTGACTCCATCAATGTGGCAGCCAGAGATCATGGCGTGCCACAACCGATCTGCAAATGGATTGAATGCATGTTTAAGGGTAGAATAATCTACTCAGAACTGCTTGGGGACAGTTTACTCGCTCAAACAACTAGAGGGTGCCCGGAAGGGGGGGTCCTTTCTCCTCTGTTATGGAGCCTTGTAGTTGATTCAATCATAGCAAAACTGAACCAAGGACCACTATATACGGTTGGTTATGCGGATGACCTGGTCATCACAGTCAGTGGAAAGTTCCCTCCACGGTATCGGAGCTAATGCAACGTGCTCTATGTTTGCTGGAGGATTGGTGTAATACCAATCATCTATCCGTAAATCCTGGGAAAACAACCGCTATCTCTTTCACGAGGATGAAAAACCTCACGAAATTGGGAAGCCTAAAACTTTACGGCACCCAGCTTCCCTGGTCCAGAGAAGTAAAATATCTAGGCATAACACTGGATAAGGAACTTACCTGGAAACAGCACATGGACACGACCGTTACCAAGGCCTATAGGGTATTTGGTATGTGTCGGTCCACCTATGGCAAAACGTGGGGGCTTAACCCCAAAATCATAAGGTGGATCTACATGATGATGGTGCGGCCGATCCTTACATATGGCAGCATCGTCTGGTGGCCCAGGACCAGGCTGAAAATCTGTAAGAATGCTTTAAGCAAACTTCAGAGGACAGCATGCATGGCGATTACTGGGGCATTCAGAACCACACCGACGGCAGCTCTGGAGTTCCTTACGGACCTTCCACCCCTGCACAGTGTCATAGCAACAGAGGCAAAGAAAGCGCTACATAGACTTAAGGTGGCCGAACTGTGGGACGCATCTAAGCCACTGACCAGACATACAAAATGGGAACCTAATGATTCCCTTGATAGGATCATGGAAATGGTGGAAATGGTGTGTGACAAAATATCCCCCCAGTACATGTTCGAAAAGAAATTTAGTATTTTAGTCCCAACTAGGGATGAATGGAGCCAAGGACCACCGTCTCCAGTGAAGAACAGCTTAATCTGGTACACCGATGGATCCAAAATGGAGTCGGGTACTGGAGCAGGTATCTTTAGCAATGACTTTGAACATAGTCAAAGCATGGGAAAATTTGCAACTGTATACCAGGCCGAAATTTTTGCAATTCTCCTATGCGCAAAAAAGAATTTAGAACTCGCCCCTAAAAAGCGAAACATATTCATCCTGAGTGACAGCCAAGCAGCACTCAAGTTACTTATATCGCCCCGTATCGACACCAACCTTGTACTTGAAACCACAAAAGCTTTAAACAAGCTAGGTGGTCACAACAGGGTGAGATTGATCTGGGTACCAGGCCACATGGGAATCCATGGCAATGAAATAGCTGACGCACTTGCCAGGGAGGGCTCAGAGACCCCACTCATTGGTCCTGAGCCGTTTGTTGCACTGGCACCGAGCACCATCAACAAGGCCTTTAAGGACCAAATCCAAAACAGGCATAAAACCGAATGGGAAAAGCTACCCGGCATGAAACACTCAAAATCCTTAGGTGGAGACGCCCTAGGACGGAGTAAAATCATATGCGGAGGTAGCAGAAGGCAGGCACGAACAATCATCGGAGCCCTGACGGGGCACTATGCCACAAAACAAATGCTCCATAGAATGCAACTAGCAACAGACAGCTTGTGCAGGGCATGTGGGGAGAAAACGGAGTCCATGCAACACCTACTGTGTGACTGTGACTCCCTTGCTAGGAAAAGAATGAGTCTCTTGGGATTCGCCTACCCGAAACCAGAGGATTTTAGGCTCTTCGCCCTCAAAGACATTGCCAAACTTATGGCAGTCATTTTCTCTGAGGAGACAGAGTGATAGGACGGGGTTGCACAAAAGATCCGAATGGGTCGACGTGCCGCTGCGAGGGGGAGACCTCTGCAGGCCCCAATAAGATAAGATAAGATAAGATATAACTATAGGTCTAAAAATTCAAATTAATTATCTTGTTGTAGGTCAACTAATACAATAACATAATTAAAATACTTTTTTATATTTGTTGGGAGTTATTTCCCTGAGAGGTAAATATTGTGTATGAAAGTAATTGTGGACAAGACACAGAAATTGACAATTCGTCATTTGTTGATTTTTCTCATAAAATCTAATAGTGTTACAAGTAAAATTTAAGTGACTTCATCTAAATACATGTCTCTTTAATTTTGAGAAAAAAATTCGTAGTGTCATCTGTAAAGTAGTACTGCATTTTCAGCCCAGACGCGTAAAATTTTTGCCTGAGAAATTCACTCAGTTCCTTATTGATTTTAATGCACCAGAAACTTGTAATAAAACTATTTACGTAGACAAATGGAGTTCGAACTATACACCGTAATTAGATTTTGTGTCTTTTAAATTTATTTCAACACGAAAATACATAGCTTCTATCTTTGAAAGCTTTAAGATGTGTAGATTATAGTTTCAACTATGTACAAAAAAATAAACCAACAATGCTTCATAAACTTTACTAATCAATTTTCTGCTGCCCCGCCTTATAAAAGTACTTGGGAAATTCACCCGTGTTGTAATCACAATTCTGCGCCATTCCCAGTATTCCGACCCATTGTTTATAATGTCCTAATAATTCCGACGCCAGATTGATTTCTAAAGCATGATTTCCCGAATTTTCTTATTATCACCACGCCTGGCACGTATGTTGCCTAACTTTACCTTCAGACAAATCACGTAGGTAATAAATATTTTTTTTATATTCAGGATGACGTTTGTGTGACTTAAACAAAACAATGTTTAACTAAATAGTGCTTAAATAGTAGTTATAAGTAATGTAAGTGCCTTAATATTGTGAAATAGATACACCGTAGTCATCAAACGATTTAAACAACTCAAGTTTTCCCAACATGCTATTATTTTGAAGTAGATCGCAGTCCCGTTCAACCCCTCTCTACATTGTGTGGAGGTATCCCAGGTGTTTAACACAAGTCACAGCTCTGGTCTATAAACGCTGAAAACAATTTTTTAAGTTGTCGGAGGTGTAGAATGCCGGCGCAATGCGGCACCGGCATAATTAGGTGCGCGGGTGATTAGCTGCTTCCAGCGAACATCACTCAGTTCGCTCAGCGCGCAAAAACGCGCAAAAACCGCGCGTTCCCAGGCGAATGGCCGTCGGTTGGCTGATACTTTCCTCCAAAAATTCGTGTTGAGCATATATTGCAAAGTAATTATAGAAGTTGCTGTATCGATAATAGATAGATAGTAGTCTTGGACAAAATCCTAATCTTTAAAAATAACTATTCTGGTTTTCGACTTCATTCAGACCTAAACCTATATGAAGCAAACCATCCTAGTTATTATAAAAAAATCGCTTGAGTAACAACGGCTTAAACGTGAAAGTTTGTGTGACCCATAATAGTTGTGAAAATATTTATCACTGCATAGGCATGCGGGCCGCATTACTGTACTCGTACACTGAAATGCCTATATACTAACCGTCCTGCTATCCCTGAACTCTCATCTACGAATGTTAGTTTCAATTTATTGTTTTCTTCTGAATAGCAATATTATAGCTTGCTTAAGCTGCTCTCTGTCTTACTTTTGAGGGTTAACCTCATTTATTACAATTTTCCGCAATGAAGTTCGAGATTCGTTGAATTTTGTGAACCACTCGAGGTTTAGACTTAATTTTGACTTGAGGTATCTGGAATAATAGCTTATATTGACTAAAGAAATAAATGTTTTCTTTTATTTAAAGACAATAATCTAAGTACATGCTCCAAAGTCAAGTTAACTAGTAATTACATACCAAATAAACAATAATATAATATCTGGCGCTCGTCTAGTGGCTTTTTCATCTGCATAGAAACGACGAGAATCCATACCACTAATGATCCCTTTTTTTTCTTCCGCTTGTTAACTTCAGACAAGATTCGTTCCATCACATTGAAAGATGATGATCAAGATAAGGTCGTCAAAACCCAGTAGGGCTTGTAAGTCCGCCTGACTAGCTGCCACCATCTTATCTAAAGTCTGGCGCATTCACAACAATGTTAATAGCATTGTTGTGTTCGGACAGTTTAGAGATAAGATAGCCAGCTCCTCAGTGGTTAAGGATTCCCATTACACACTTAGGTACCATCCGGTGAGAGGAAGGTCAAACGGGTAAGCAACCCGTAGTGGTTTAAAAGCAGCTTTTCTGTAATTGTACTAATAAAAAAAATTAACTACTGAAGTATCTAACACTATATAATTAATTATAGACACGATGTTGATATTCTGGTTTATTTAACCCATTTTTTATGTAAGATGTACGAAAAGTGAATTGTAAAGCAATGAAGTATGTCGTAGTAAGATTTACCGCTCCCCCGGCGATGACCGCGTGAGATTCCGGCGTTTTTGCCCGAATTAGCAGCTAATTGTTAGCCGCCCGGCACCGTTACGGCCGCACTTACGCGCCCACAGCTGGGCACCGCTTCAAAAAAGCTCATAGAAATACAGGAGCAGGAAAAAATCACGGCTTTAGATATGTGCCATTAAAGTAATCCACTGGAGCTTTTCGCCTAAGAGAGTTTACGCATTCTGGTGTCCCATACAAACTATGAAACCGAAACTTTTAAAAACCATTAAACCAATTTTAATGAAACTTTGCATGCTTAAGTAAAATACAGGGATCTAAATAGTTTGTTAAAATATTTTAAAAAACGTTTATTTAGCTGAGTTATTGCGATTTCAAGTCCACTATAGAAAGTTTAAAACGCAATAACTCAGTTAAATAAACGTTTTTCAAAAATGTTTTCAACTGACTATTTAGAACCCTGTATTTTACTAGAGCATGCCAAGTTTAACTAAAACTGGCTCATTAGTTTTTAAAAAATTCAACTTGGAAGTTTGTATGTAAATCGTTTTCCTAAACGTAAATACGTAATAAAGCGTAAATCAATGGCACGATTTACAACAAAGCTGTTTCTTTTTGTAATTTAAAATCTGCTACAGTATATGACGCCAAAAGAGTCGTAGCAAAATGGCTCTCAACTCTTACTTACGATTCCACAGAAAAACTATTTGTAAAGCTGTCATAATTCCAAATTACTAAATTTTATTATATATAAATTTCATAAACTAATATTTTATTTGGTATATATCATTATTATTTTATTAATATATTATATACATATTCATCTTTATACATATTTTTTGTATGTTTGTTTTATATAATATAACTTGATAAACTTTATTTTATGTAACTTAAGGATAAGATGAGGCTATTCTTCTTGCTAATCGTACTGGCATCAACGTAACAAAATTTTTTTAGTGTTAAATGTCACAACTGCTGATATATCTTTACAACAAAGTAGGATGTAATTTGCTTTATGGTTTACTGTATAATCTTGTATTATTAGGATTTTTGTTGAAATAAATATTTATCAATAATCATTTTTTTTTTCAAATATTATACTACATTATTTAACATCCGCAGACTGTTTTCATGATCCAGTCTGATGATCAACTTAGGAAAGGAAATCTTTAATCTAATATTAATGTAATCTAATTTAACTTGCCATTTCACTGTAAAGTTGTTAAGTTTAATTTTCAATGTCAATGATAATAATGATAATTACATTTTTATTATACATATCCGTATACGTAATAAAAATATATTTAATTTGATCATCGTTAATAAAATTATAATTGTTAATGGGCGATTTTCCGAGATCAAAAAAAAAGAAATTGGTTCGTAAATGACTTCATAGATGGCGCTTAGCATAGATTAGTATGGCGCATGGTAAAAGGCGGGTTCATGAAGAGCACGTGTATGGCTGCGTAATATTTATTCTATTCCAAAATAGAAATAGGTTCTGGATGTCCTGAATATAAATAGGTAAGGACTTACTATTTTTTTATTCTTTTGGTAGACAAGTATAAGTGTAGAATTTATTACAGCCCTTAGGTAGGTACGGCTGGTGGCCGGCTTTTATAAAACGACATCTATCGGGTGTTTTGAACTAATTTTTACTTTTTAATTTGGGCTGTCAGAAAATCGCCCATTCTCTCTCTTAAATCGAAATTATTATGTTAATTTGATTTATTATTTTTTTATATTGTTTGAGTTGTGACCATATAGCATGTAGCAGGCGCATTTTATTGTGTTAGGGGCCCGCCCGCGCCTTCGTCCTCGCTAACTTAGTTTTCTAAGTGCGTCATAGTTCAGCCCTAGTGCTCTTAAACGTAGTGGTAATCTTGTAGGTAATTAAGTACATCACAAACATAATCCATTCTCTCGATATTAGTTTTTCTAGCATTATTCTGAAAATGAAGAAAATCATCATAATCATCATCACTTTGACGACCTCCGTAGTCGAGAGGTTAGCGTGCCCGGTCTGGAGACTCGCGCCATCTCTAGGGTACCGGATTCAATTCCCGGTTGGGTCAATTTGGAGAAAACTGTTTTTGTCAATTGATTTCGGATCTGAGTGTTTTTCTATGTTTATGTATATTTATCCGTTATGTAGACACGAATCGACCGACTGACACGACCGAGGGTAGACACAAATCGCAATCGGTGTAGACGTAAAATTTATCTGCTGTTAAAAAAGGCAATTTAAATATTAAAAAGTGTGCTTTTAAAATTATTATTGCCTTTGTTATATAGTATTTAGTACAAATTTCAACAAGTAGTGTTATTTTAATGATCTGACTGATTTTTTTTTGTGAAATAAAACCATCAACGGCAAAGTGACTGTTGATATCGAATTGTTACATTGAAGCGAAAATATCTTTAAAATATAATAAGTATAGTAACAACTGATTCTGAGGATTGCAGCATCACTAAACCGGGGAAGTATTGTTTATAATTTTGTATTACATAAGTACCTACAGTACCTATTTAAAAAAATTCACTCTAATATTGATTGGTCTATTTTTTTCCTTACTTTGTTACTACATATTCTTCACAATAGCAGCGTTTTTCCTGAAATAAAACGCATATTAAAATACTTACCTAATTCGAAGCTTATAATTTGGAGATAGGCACTTCCGTTTCCCGTAGTCTTAGTCTTTTTCAGTACTTTTTATGCCTCTTGATGACGTACTTCCGTTGACTCAACAGGCTTTGGCGCCATCTTAGTTTTCTTGTAGACGAATGGCACCAACCTTACTCATTGGCTCTATATTCACCAGGCAGAGTTAGAAAGCAAGCTTCGAATTAGGTAAGTATTTTAATATGGGTTTTATTTCAGGAAAAACGCTGCTATTAAAAGTACTTGACCGTAATTCGAAGCTTATAATTTGAGAGGTGTTTGTTATCGCCTGGTGAGGAAATGGAAGGACATAAATAAAAGAATAACGCCAATGTGATATAATTAACAAATTTTTTATTGAAGAAATTAAAGTATTATTATTTATTAACAATTTATTTAGCATTATATTTATTTCAACGATCCAAATGGTATTATGAATAAATTTACTTTTCATCAATTTGCTCTAATGCTATATTTAGTAATATTTATATCATTGAATAATACAAATAATTTTGTTCGCGCCACAGCGCGACGGATAACCGTCTCTGCGCCGGTCACTTAAGATGCATATTGGTGCAACGACTGGGCAACGAGTGATCGGCCAATCACAGCGAGTTGACAATTATACTCGACGAAGTGTCCGCCGGCGCCGCGCAACGACGCAGTGTGCTTAGAGCGTTCAAGACGAACCCACGCGTCGCCCGCGCAAGAATTCAGCCCGCGAACAACCACGACTACAGTGTTTGTGAATTAAGAGCGCTTGGTACCAGCTCAACTATTCCAAAACCGCCTACGACCAGTGCCTTCAGTGAACTGTGTTTGTGTGTTGCCGCCCTCAAGCCCGCCGCCCGCGCCTAGAGCGCCAGCCACCTTCAGCTCCAGCCAGCTCCAGCCCGAACCAGGTAAGCCCCAGATTTTCCCTTATTCCTGCCTAAGCCTTATTTCGCCGCTGTTACGGCGAACCGCCTTTCGCCGTGACATTTTTGATCCTTTACGAGCCGGATACATCCCAGTAACAGTCCACTAAATTAAACCCTACTACCTTACACACTTCATTTTTTTGCCTCGACTCGTGCCGCCACCCATACACGTCCACACAACACCCACACAATGCACGCCAGCCCAAACAGCCCTTACTGCCCTTACTGTAAGACTAGGGGGCATAGATTAATAGCGTGCGCTGACTACAATGCCCAGCCGACGCAGGGCCGGTGGGACTTTGGGGTGTCGCGCGAGCGCTGCCCCCGCTGCCTCGGACCGCATTACCCGGACGAATGCAAGTCGGTGAAGGCATGCCGAGTGTGTGGCATCGCAGATCACCACACATCCCTTCACCGACCGGACGATGCCACACAGCATTACCAGCCGGAATCGGCGGCGCGGTGGCTTCCGCCCGCGCTACGGGACACTCCGGCAAAGCGACCCGCCGACAGAACGCTGCATGCGTCCTCGCATGCACAGCGGTCGCATGAGGGGTCGCAGGAGTAGGTACCTGTGTTACCGTAGACATTCAGCCCCACATTATTAATACAGTCCACTATTATGTGTATATGGGATAACTATTTCAGCCCATTAACGATTTCATTACATGTTGGTCATTCGACCCGTTAAAATAATATTTACTCATATTTCGTAGTTATCACGTAGCTTAATTTTAATTTCTGATTTTTAAATTTTATCGCGTAACATTCCTAATTTCATTGCCTTACATGACCCTTTCTGCACGATAGACGTTGCAAAGTGCATTGCGAAATATTATTAACCTACCCACAAAAATAAATTAAGAACGTGTTCCAAGAACAGTATTCGATTCGTGTTATATTTTTACTTACTAATTGGGTTGCACATATAACTTTAGGTACGTATAATACACCCGCGTCTAGACGACGATATTGTTGTTTTTCCCGTTTTATTTTGTAATGAAATTTTTATGGTCGTGTTAATTTTATATTTTTTCTGCTTTTAATTCTTGCCTTGGCAATCGACTCAAACTCGTGCGTGCTCACCACAAGAGCATAGTACTTCTACACATGTGCACCCACACATCAGCCTGCAGCACATATACACATGCAGTCTGCTTTGTATTTGCTTTTATTGCGCCTTTGCTCTTTGCGCCAGAGTGCGCATTGCGCTTTTCTGTGCCTCTGTGCCTGCATGCTATCGTGCTCAGTGCACAGCCCTTTTTGTTGTTGTTTTTGTGCCTGTATGCTATCGTGCTCAGTGCACAGCCTTTTTTTGTGCCCAGTGTACAGCCCTTTTTTGTGCCTATATGCCATTGTGCTCAGTTCACGACTCATGTGACTACATAATGGTATGCCCAGTGTACAGCCTTTTTTTTTGTGCCCAGTGTACAGCCCTTTTTTTGTGCCTATATGCCATTGTGCTCGGTTTACGATTCAAGTGACTACATGATGGTAGGCCCAGTGTACAGACCTTTTTTGTTGTTGTTTTTTGTGCCTATTTGGTGCTGTGCTCAGTGCACGATCTTACTTAGCATGCAGTCACTGCGGCCCCCCGCGCTTCTGCCCCCCCCGCGCCCCCACGCCTTTGCGTTGACTGCGGCCCCCCCGCGCCCCCACGCCTTTGCGTTGACTGCGGCCCCCCCGCGCCCCCACGCCTTTGCGTTGACTGCGGCCCCCGCGCTTCTGCCCCCCCCGCGCCCCCACGCCTTTGCGTTGACTGCGGCCCCCCCGCGCCCCCACGCCTTTGCGTTGACTGCGGCCCCCCCCGCGCCCCCACGCCTTTGCGTTGACTGCGGCCCTGTGCGCCTATGCGCCTTCGGCGCTTTGCGCCCCCGCGGCCCCACGCCTCTGCGCTTACGCGCCCCGTGCGCCTATGCCCCTTTGCGCTTCGCGCCCCTGCCCCCCCTGTGCTTCGTGACACAGGCTTTCAGCCCTCATACAATTGTACTCATACAGTCACACACGTGCATTCCTCCCAGCTCATCATATACACACCCACTCGACATTAACTCAACACAGCACGAATCGGGGCTGTAGTTCCCCTTTAACTTCCATTCCTTCCCCCCCCCCCTCCTACCCTCTGGGGCCCGGGAAGATGTTCGCGCCACAGCGCGACGGATAACCGTCTCTGCGCCGGTCACTTAAGATGCATATTGGTGCAACGACTGGGCAACGAGTGATCGGCCAATCACAGCGAGTTGACAATTATACTCGACGAAGTGTCCGCCGGCGCCGCGCAACGACGCAGTGTGCTTAGAGCGTTCAAGACGAACCCACGCGTCGCCCGCGCAAGAATTCAGCCCGCGAACAACCACGACTACAGTGTTTGTGAATTAAGAGCGCTTGGTACCAGCTCAACTATTCCAAAACCGCCTACGACCAGTGCCTTCAGTGAACTGTGTTTGTGTGTTGCCGCCCTCAAGCCCGCCGCCCGCGCCTAGAGCGCCAGCCACCTTCAGCTCCAGCCAGCTCCAGCCCGAACCAGGTAAGCCCCAGATTTTCCCTTATTCCTGCCTAAGCCTTATTTCGCCGCTGTTACGGCGAACCGCCTTTCGCCGTGACAAATTTTACATCAACTAATAGGGGTAAATAAATGTGTCACACTATTGGAACTGTTTGCTGATTGAACCTCGCGTCTGTAAAATCTGTCGAATGTGTTAGCAGAACGGTAATTTCCTCGCGCTAGAACTTCATCGAGGGGATAAGATAACCAATTTTTAGAGGCTACAGTTGACCTCACACTGCCCGGACTAAACTGAATGTTTGCATCTTTAAGCAAGTGCTTTATCCATCCTGCTATAACAGTCCTCGAAGCAGGTTTAGGCGGACCCCTAACAGTCATAAATAAATTACAAGACTTTGCCATATCCCGTCTATTTTTTAATAAAGATATAGTTGTATTGATCCAGAATACCGGGTTCAATCGCATGTTGTCATTATTTGCTTTCAATTTCCAGCCGGACTGCATATATCCACTAGTGTCAGTTTTTGAACCAAACTCCGGCCAAAAAATCAAAGAGTCACCCGAGTCTAAGCAATGATCTGAATCTACTCTTAGTAACGTCAAATCATGGATCCGGCGTCCTGAGAATAGTAATAAAAGGATAGCTGTATGCCGGGATGTTTGATATATATTACTTATACTTGTATCTATTGAATAAGTACACAAATATTTAGAAAGATCGTCAATATCCCAAATTGGTGGTTTTGCATTTTTGGGATTCTTAAGCGATATAGATTTTAAAATATGTTTGACCATTACATGAGAACTAAGTTGGCTAGACATATCTGCATTACACAGAGAGGAAACCACCGCTTTATGTAAAATAATAGTATTATGGGATAATCCATAAATTAAATGCAAATCAGCTAAGAAACGAGCTAACTCAGATCCCGAAGGCGTCCGTACATTAACATGGTTCTTTTTTGCCCATGATAACCAACGTTTCCACGCTACCGAGTATGTTTTTAATGTCGAGTGCCGCCACGTACTTTTTAATAAAGATACTTGATTTCTATTCCAGTGTTTTATTTCCTCGGTCCACCCCCACATTTCCAAACTTCGAGAGTGAGATCGTTTACATTCGGTGGTGGAAGACCCGTCGATTTGTCTATTAGGCTCTTGTCTAGGTTCCTCAACACAAACGGAGCTTCGAGAGCTCTCGCTCGGAGGTCTGCTCGCCAAAACACTTTCTGCCACCGGGGTGCGATTATCAGAAACACCCCTGTCGATTGGTTGAGGTGAGATAGACCCTGGGTATCAAGAACGGTGGAGGAAATACCCACGCTAGAGGGTAATTCCACGGTATACTGAATGCGTCGTAAAAGAGCGCTTTTGGATCTTTCTGGTCCAACGACACATAATGCCAAATGATGTGGGCTCTCTCCGAAGCGAAGAGGTCGATCATCGGAGTTCCCCATTTCTTGAAAATTATTTTTATTTTTTCGGGTAATAGGTGCCATTCCGGTGGAAGCCGGTGGCGTGAAAGGTGATCGGCATGGTTGTTGTATCTGCCCGGAATGTAGTGGATAGAAAATATTATACGATGTTGGTCTAACAGTGTCAACAATTGATGGGTTATCTCCATTAATGCTAGAGATTTTGTCCCGCCCTCCTTTTGGAGATGAGCTACTACCGTTTTGTTGTCGCACTGTATTAAGATAGAACTGTGACTCAACGTGCGAGCATGTCTTTGAACAGCATGTAGAATGGCTAGCATCTCCTTTTGGTTGCAATGGAGATTTTGTTCCAGTGGCGACCATAATACCCTCAGAGAAAAGTTAACTAGCTGAGCACCCCATGCGAGATCTGATGCATCGGTTGTTAGAAAGTGCATGGGAGGAGGAGGGTGCAACATTGTTGATGAATGACAATTTTTGAGCCACCATTTGAGTTTTGATTGAACCAATTGTGGAAGCACAAATGTTTTCGTTGGATGAACTAACTGGGAGTTCATAAATCTCAGGAGGTGACGATGATGTAGTCTCCCTTGAGGGACCACAAAACTGGCAAAATTTAAGAGACCTACGAGACTCTGTATTTCTTTGAGGTTCACTTGTTTTTTATTTAAAATTTGACAAACCTTTTTTGTGATATTTGTAACTTTCTCTTTTGGCAATGACTTTAGGTTGTCCCATGTTCTCCATAGGATCCCTAAGTACGTTAGGCTCTTATGTGGGAAAGTTACCGACTTTTCTAGATTTACGCACCATCGTAGAGTGTGGAAAATGTTTAGGGTCATTTGGACGTGCTTTTGAAGAGTGACAGGGTCTTGATGAACCATCAAATAGTCGTCCAAATACACAAGAATGCGTACATTGCGTTGCCGCAGGATTTGTGCAACCCAATTGCTGAGAATCGAGAAGGTTTTGGGAGCCGTGCTTAAACCTAATGGGAGGCAGGTCATTTCGAGCAGTTCTTTGTCGTAAATTAAGCGTAGAAAGCGTCGGTTTGATTGCGCAAGTTTGACATGAAAATAAGCCTGACTCAAATCTATTTTGCACATCCAATCCCTCTGCTGCAGGAAATCGGGAACACGATGTATATTTACAAGGTGAAATTCTTCGGCTTTTACAAATTCGTTCAACGCTTTTAGGTTGAATATTGGGCGAAGAAAGCCGTCGCTTTTTGGTACGAGGAAGAGAGGTGAAATGAAACTGGGAGAAAACTGAACCGGTTGTAAAATTCCTTGATGTTTCATTTTTTGGATTATTGCAGTCATTTCTTCCGACACGCGAGTGCAGAAGTGGTTGTTTGCTTTTGGCATGTACAAGGGAGGTTTCTTGACAAATGGTATGCGATAGCCTTTTATTAATTTTAATATTATTTCTGGTGCTCCCAATTCCCTCCACTTCTCTATGTTACGTGTCAACTGCCCGGCTTGGAACGACCTCGAGTCATTGTTCAAAATTTTTGAATTGACCTCTAGTGACATAAGAGGAAGATTCTCGACATCTTCCCCCTCTCTGTGACCCACGAGGCCTCGAGCCTCGGTATTGAATTTAATCTGAATTGTGCCCCGTAATATTATGATTGTAATGTGGATTCATATGGTGGCCACCACCCCTCGAGGGTGGTGCACGATGGTGCATAGGTCTAGAAGAGCCTGATGCATTGCATGGATACCGAGCACCACTTGTTTCTGTAATATGTTTCTTGTGGCCGGCACTTCTTGTAGGTTGATTGGTTCTGTAAGCTCCCTTCTGAATGTTTTCAGATTTAAGAGGCCAAAAGGTTTTATGGACGCCACCTACTTTTTCCAAAGTGGTTGAAAAGGCAAGTAAGCAAGTCACGTATACTTTCTTGTAAGGCTTCTTTTTGTTCAAGGATACAAAATGATATAGCTGCATAAGCTTTATCAGCTTTTGCCGATTGTGTTGTGACATCGTAGGGTTTTATTTCAGGGTTAGATTCAAGATCTACAAAGCCTGGAGCATAATTGTACAGCTTTTGAGTATCGGCATACCTAATTTCGGACCATGATGGATTACCGAAACCTTGAATTTCGTTTAACATCTTAATAAAGTTTTCAGGTGTCTTAGGCACTGAAGGTTCCTTTAACTTTGTCTCAATGTCAAATGTAAATTGAGAATAAACAGGGGTATCCTGAACGTCTGGCAAGTATTCGTTACCAGCAATATCATTATAAAGCTCGCCACTTATTGCTGAATAAACGGATAAGCGATCTGTATCCATATTATTGTTATAATGAGGGGGCTGAGTAAAAAGGTTACGTAACTCACTGATTTCCTTGGACACCTGGTCTCGCCATTCCTGTATCCTAGTATGCCGACTTCTTTTACTTTTCTTATTTCGGCGGCGACGAGATTTATTGTGCTTAGAGCCTGCAGTGGAACTCGAACTGGAGCTGCTAGAAGAGCTTCAGTAGCAGCTCAATGGAACCAGCAGTAGCTGGTGCCATTATTGCGGGCCCACTTGCGGCGCTCCGTACTTGGACCAGCTTCAGGCATTTTTTCCGCAGGGGGCACATTGATAGTACTCATTCTGTAAATAACCGTACATTAAAATATGTCCGCTTATTATGTTACACTTGTTACATACGATTTAAAAGTACAAAAGGAAAATCACATAGGCGATACTAGTATCGAACGGAAAATCAGTTAAATAAATTACATTTCATAATCTATGTCAAGCATTAATATGGCCTTAGACAACGTTAAAGATTTTTCTTTTGAAGGTAGATTTTTTTCCGTTTTAAGTACGTACATCATTTACACTTATAATTTACGTATTACTGTCTTTAAAAGAGACACTTTTAAAAACCGTGTAAAAAGCAATTGCTCTTATAATGAACACTTACAAATAACGTGTAATAAAAACATGTACTCACGTTGTTCATCTTCACGTTTCCTCTTAACTCGTAATCCCTACGCGCGCGCGTAAACCCTGCGCTCCTGACGGACGTCAAATCGATATCGAGTCAGCTGTGCTTATCGGAATATGAACGCTCGGGTCACGAGATAGGTTTCAGTTTCGCGTGGGGGTCGTTGGAGGGTGAACCTTCTGTACGGTAGTAGTATTAGTTATTCTGTGCTTGTACCAAGACGAAAAACGAAACCATTTTAAAACACACAAGTTTATGCTTATTAATTTTTGACGTTTTTTTATGCTTAAGTTTTTATAAAAAAAGATATTTGAATGATTAAAAATGTCAACCTTATTGGTTAGGTACTAATGTTTTCCAAAACTCATTTCAGCCGCTACTTTATTTTACTTCAAAAACTCTCCAATTTATATTACTTACCACAGTATCAATACGATAATTGGAAATCATATTACACAATTCTATGACCACGGCTTATATTTCGGTTCGACGCGATTCTGTTTCGGCGTGCAGTAGTACTGGGGGTAGCAATGCGCATTTGTCTGGCACAGACTATAATAGCTCGTTAGATTAGTTATTAAGTCTTAACTATAAGTTAGTTAACTGTTTTTTTATTATTATTAGTATTGACGTCAATAAGTGCCTGTAAAGGTTTACATTAAATAAATAATTTGACTTTGACTTTGACTTTCACAAAAAGATAATGGTTCTGTTCACTTGATTCTTATGAAAAACGTTTTTTATCACTTTTACACTTTCACATCTATTTGAAAGAATTATTTGCGGCAGGAAACTTCTCTGCACGCGTTTATGCTACGGGGAATAAAACACCAATGAGTAAGGTTGGTGCCATTCGTCTACCAGAAAACTAAGATGGCGCCAAAGCCTGTTGAGTCAACGGAAGTACGTCATCAAGAGGCATAAAAAGTACTGAAAAAGACTAAGACTACGGGAAACGGAAGTAGGCACTTCGTCACACCTCAATTAAGATTTAGCTTGGTTAAACTCTCTTGACTTGACTTGTGGTGTATGTATTAAGTATGTACGTTTATAATAACGTGTTTTTGGTAACAGTGATTCAGTAATCAATCAGACCTGAGAGATTTTACTTGTTTACTTAGTAATCCCGAGCTCCCATCCTTACATGGCGACCCTGCCATCCGAGCCGGAGTTCGGCGTTCGGCGGCGCGAGTATATTTTTTTGTTAATATTATGTTATTCAAGTATTAAAAATGTGTCGATCGTCCGTTCAGAAAGACGAGGTATTCATAAACCAGAATGCCGTTGGTTCGAACAGCCAAGAGTACCACCTCTCAAATATCAGCATTGTCCTGGTACTCATCTGCACTATGATAGCTATTGCGGGACTTTTCGGTCTCTACATAATGTATAGACGGTGTCATGATGGATGGATCCAGAATGCGGTGTTGGCGCAATCCCTGAGGCGTTCATTTCGACGACCAATCCAGGAGGCTCGTGTTTGTTACGAGTGTCAGCAGCGCCCAGCTCCGGGTACAAGTGAGTGCAAATAGTGATAGTGTGCAAAATGCAGTGAAACGGCAAGAAAGTTTTAAGTGTATTTTAAAGTGCATAACGTACATAGAAACTCCGTGTGAATCTATATGAACTTTAATTTCTACTAATTATAAGATATTATTTTTTAGTCTAGCTTGGAAAATAAAAATTATAATCAATACTTTAAATTTGCAATATTAAGATTACACGTAAGTACAATATAATGTGTAACGTTTTCTTTGTTTAACTTGTTAAATTTTATAGTGAAACAAAATTTATTAACAAAATGGTTTCATGGCTGATAACATTAAAGATATTTGTGCCAAGCTTAAGAATATAAAAGATAATTTGTTAAAATTAAGTTACCCTAGAAGAACTAAGAGTATATTAGAACAGAAATTAAATGAGGCTATTCAATTACGTAAGCGGTTCGAGGAATGTATGTTATTAATTTTAGAGCAAGTAAAAAATAAACAAATAGATGGTAAAGTTTTAAAGGACTTGCAATCATTTTGCGATTTAATTAAAGAAACATATGAACAAATAGAAACTTTTTGTTCGAAAAGTTACATTTCTGAGTGCACAGTCGTAAGCGAAAGTGAGATTACAATGGCAGCGTTTGATTTCAAAACTGCGGTTTCATTGATCCCGGTGATGACAGGTGATGAGAGTGTCACTAAAAACCTTATTGACGCCATAGAGCTGTATAGCTCTACGCTCAATAATGACGGTAAAAATATGTTGATACGATTTGTTATAAAAACACGATTAAATGAAAGTGCCAAGTTACGATTATCATCGTCATATGATACGTGTGAGTCGTTAGTTCGGGACATGCGAGATCATTTACTTACAAAGAAATCAAGCACTTCTATTCATAATGAGTTAGTTATGGTGAGACAGAACGGTAATTCTCTAGAAAATTACGGAAGGAAAATCGAAGAGTTGTTCGTAAACTTGACGATATCGCAAGCTGACGATAATCAAGACGCATACAAAATATTAAGACCTTTGAACGAAAAGCTGGCTATTAAAAGCTTCACCGACGGTTTGCGAAATCGGCAACTAAGTACGATATTATCAGCGCGCAATTTTTCATCATTAAAAGATACTATAAGGGCAGCGAAGGACGAAGAAGCGTCATGCAGTCGTCAGAATCCGGAGCCCACGGTTTATTTTGGGTATCGTGGACGACCAACTGTCAGTAGATATTTCCGAGGTAACAAGAGAGGTAACTTTTCCAGGCAAATGGGGCACCCACATATGCCATTTTCGCGAGGTAATAACCATGCACATTTTTCAGTTAATCAAACTACAAGGGGCCAAGCTTCGAGTCAACCGCGCGGGGGCAATAGTTATAGGCAGGTGCGGACTTATCGCAGCGGCAAAAGCCGTGCTTATAATCGTGGTCATAATGTACATTATATGGATAATGACAGAGATTTACATTTTTTGGAGTCAGGTCATACATCCACTTCGAATTCGGATCATAATTCAAATGTAGCAAATAATGAGCCAATGCAGTTTTTTCGATAATAATTATATATTAGCATGTGATTACAGCAGTTCAGTGGAACTGTTAGTTGAAGATTCTAAATATAGTTTTCTAGTAGATTCAGGAGCATCGATGTCGGCGTTGAAATATGAAACAGTACAAAGATGGAACGTGCCACTACATAACGAACACATCCACATTAATGGAATAGGGAGCAAAGTACAATCAATCGGTTATGCTTATGTTATACTTAACATAAATGGGCAGGTATTCGAAAACAAGTTTTATGTGATCGATTACCTACCATGCAAGCAACAGGGAATAATAGGTAGAGATTTTTTGCACAAATTTAAAGCGATTTTAGACTTTGAAAATAATACTTTGTCAATTAATTGTTCCAAGGACAATCGTGTGACAATTCCCATGATTAGCGGATCTTTAGGTAAAAAAGGTTTTCTAACAATTCCACCGAGATGCGAAAAAATGTTTGTTGTCGATAGTACCATCACTGACGAATGTGTTGTTTTGCCAAGTGAGTTATGTCAAGGAGTTTTTATGGCTGGTAGCGTAAACAGGCCAAAAAATGGTAAAATTGGTATTCAATTAATGAACACTCGCGAAACGGAAGTTAGTCTTAGTTACTTCCGACCGGAAGTACACAAACTATCAGAATATGATTTATGTAATTTTCAGAAGAGCGATGTTAATGGAGAGAGAGTGCGTAGTTTGTTATCCCAGCTGAGCTTAAATCATTTAAATAGTGAAGAACGTGTGTCAATCGAAAATATCTGCGCAAAATTTTCAGAAGTATTTCATTTGCCTAATGATAAATTAACTACTTCGAATTTATACGACCAAACAATACAATTGAAATCTAATGCAGAACCTGTATATGTTAAACAATACCGTTTACCGTATTCACAGCGTTCTGAAGTTGAAAAAAATGCTTTCAGATAATATAATTGAACCAGCGAAAAGTGAGTCCAGTCCTATTCTACTGGTACCTAAAAAATCTAACGATAATTCTAAAAAATGGCGGTTAGTTATTGATTTTCGTAAACTTAATGACAGAATATTAGACGACAAATTCCCATTGCCGAATATAACGGACATTTTGGATTCTCTATCAGGCGCGATGTATTTTTCCCAATTAGATTTATCTCAGGCGTATTATCAGGCAAACTTAAGCCCCGAGAGCCGGAAGTGCACAGCGTTCACAACTCCGTCGGGTCAATACCAAATGACACGTCTTCCTATGGGATTAAAAATCAGTCCAAGTTCTTTCTCACGATTAATGACTGTTGCAATGTCTGGGTTAACATACGACAAACTATTTATTTATTTAGACAATTTAATTTGTTTTGGCCGAAATTTGGATATGCATAACAAAAATTTAATTGATATTTTAACAAGACTTCAAAAAACTAATTTAAAATTAAATCCTAACAAATGCGACTTTTTAAGGAAAGAAATGCAGTTTTTAGGGCACGTTATTTCCACTGAAGGTATAAAACCAGATCCAGAAAAAACTAAAGTAGTACAAAATTATCCCGTTCCAAAAATGCGGATGAAACTAAAAGATTTGTAGCGTTTACTAATTTTTATAGAAAATTTATTCCAAATTTTGCAGAGAAAGCTTTATCTCTGAATAGACTTTGCCGCAAAAATGTAGATTTTAATTGGAATTTAGAATGTCAAAAATCATTTTCTTCTCTTAAAAAAGCATTAATTTCTCCACCCTTACTTCAATATCCAAACTTCGACAGGGAAAATACTTTTATTTTGCAAACCGATGCTTCTGGTTTTGCCATCGGATCAATATTGAGTAATAGCGATAATAAACCAGTCGCATTCGCAAGTCGCAACTTAAATAAAGCCGAAATTAGATATCCAACTATAGAGAAGGAGCTACTTGCTATAGTGTGGTCTGTAAAATATTTTAGGCCGTATCTCTATGGTCGAAAATTCATAATAAAAACCGACCATAAACCCTTAATCTACCTTTTTAATATGAGCAACCCTAGTAGTCGTTTGACGAAATTCAGATTGTTGCTAGAAGAATATGACTACACAATTGAATACGTAAAAGGAGCAGACAATGCAGCTGCAGATGCTTTGTCTCGCATACAAATATCGAGTGAAGAACTGAAGGAGATGAATGAACGAGTGATGTGTGTTTTGACGAGGGCACAAACGAGGAGATTGAATGAAATAAATGATAGACATGAAATCGTCAACCCGGTGGTCGATAAGCGTACCTTAGACACTTGGTCTGATCAACCAAAGGTATTAGGGGCACTTAAAAAACCCGAAGGTTGCATGGAATTAAGGTTTGTAAATGGCGAAGAATGGAAAAAGATAGAGCGTACTGCATCCGAAAAATCTAATTTATTCGCCTTTGAATCAAACAAACAAATAATTTATATTAATCCCTCTTTCCGATCATATTGCGCACGAGAGGCCTTTGTGAGGAAATTGGGTGAATTGTGTAAACAATTAAATATAAAAAGTATGTGTATAATAAAAAACGACTATAATTATGAAGAAATAAAAGAGTTAACTCGTTCAATAAATGACACCCAAAATTGGTCCGGGCCACGTTTATATGTTTTAAATGGTGTCAAAAGAATAAATGATAAAGATACGCAACGCGTGATATTGAACGACTATCACATTTTGCCTACAAGCGGACACGCCGGCATTAGGCGCATGATAAACAACATAAAACGTCGATTTTTCTGGCCAGGACTTGAAAAAGATGTATCCGACTTCGTTAATCGTTGTGACAAGTGTTTACGACAAAAACACTTTAAGCACATAAAAGAACCCATGGTTCTCACGGATACCGGATATTCCTCTTTTGATAGAATTTATTTAGATTTAGCAGGGCCCTTAATTAAGGATAGTGATAGTAACTCATATATACTCACACTACAGTGTGACTTAAGTAAGTATGTTGAGGCTTACGCTATTAAGAATAAAGATACAGTTTCAGTAGCTTCAGCATTTATTAATAATTTTATCTTAAGATACGGGATACCCCGACAAATAATATCGGATCGAGGCACGTAATTCGTTTCTGCCGTTATGAAGAAAGTTTGCCAAATTCTTAAAATTAGGCAAATGACTTCATCAGCTTATCATCATCAATCTATAGGGAGCTTAGAAAATAGTCACAAAAATTTAATTTCATACCTTCGAATTCAAACTGATAATGAACCGCAAAATTGGAGTGTTTGGCTACCCTATTGGTGTTTCTCTTACAATACGACTGTACACACAGAAACGAAATATACACCGTACGAACTTGTTTTTGGAAAGCCGTGTATATTACCCAGTAATTTAACTTTTCAAATTGATCCATTATATAATAATTATGATTACCCTAAACAACTTAAATATAGGCTCCAAAAATCGCAGTATGATGCAAGACAAAATTTAATTAAAAGTAAAGAGATAAGAAAAAGTAGATACGATAGCTATACAAATCCTATTACATATAATGTCGGTGACCTGATACTACTTAGAAACGAACAAAATGTAAACAAACTCGATCCTCTGTACTTAGGACCTTTCAGAGTTATTGAAGATTGTGAACCAAATATAAAAATTGATTTTAAAGGAAAAGAAATGTTAGTACATAAGAATAGAAGTAGACCTTATAAGAAAAATATATAAAAATATATCATGTATTGGAAATTACATTGTAAGTGTGATATAATCATAAACGTATAACATTCTCTATAAATTTAATTATCAAGCCTGTATTCATTTTATGTACTTAATCTTTTGCATTTAAGAAAAAAAAATCTTTCATTATTATTTTTTTTTTTTGCCGATGGGCATGTGGTGTATGTATTAAGTATGTACGTTTATAATAACGTGTTTTTGGTAACAGTGATTCAGTAATAAATCAGACCTGAGAGATTGAACTTGTTTACTTAGTAATCCCGAGCTCCCATCCTTACAGACTATTAAGTGGAAGTTAAGTTGATGGTGACACTGTCTTGCTACAGACCTTACATACTACAACACATTAGAACCAGAACTTGACTGCACATTTAAAAGTTGCTTCTTTGCACAATAAGAAACAATTTAAGAAACTTTTAAAAAGAGTTTTTTTAATGACCTAAATTCCCTACCCACGCCATAATAGCTAATCTTTCTTTTATGATTTGGTTTGGTTATTAATAAATTAATTTTGGTTATTCGTTTGTATTATTATTATGAATTATTGATAGTCTCCTTGTTACGTGGTCATGTAGTATGTTAGGATGCATTACATGATCAGTATGATCATGTTTCTGAATACCGCGCTAAACTCAAGTGGCTTCCTATTCGTCTTCGCCGGAATACTCACATCCTCACCCTTCTTTACAACATACTGCTTAATGCCACCTATCCTTGCTTCCTTAAATAACGTTTTAACTTCCTCCATTCATCCCATTCGTGCAAATTGCGATCATCGGAAAACCTGAGCCTTAAAACCCTTCTACACGGCACCACCTTTTATGGCTGTTCATATACTGTTCAGGCTGTTCGTCTCTGGAACTCGCTTCCAGTTGCGATCAGGCGTGCCCAGTCTGTGAACACTTTTAAAGAGCTCCTGAAAAACTTCTACCTCTCCTTTTAACCTTATCCCACTGCAAAGCCTGAGATGCCTGAGCCCATACCTTAGACTATTATGTATAAGTATTGTTTAAGTATATATTAAATTGCACACTATGTTTGTATGTACACATTCTAAGTATTTGATTATTTTAGTCTTTTAAAATTAAATTCAGTTAAAATGTTAGCACCTCCGATTCTACAGTGTATAAGTTTTCTCCATCCGACTGGTTGTGGAAGAAATCGCTTTATAGCGATAAGACCTCCAAATTGCAACTGTGTATCGTACTTGTTTTTTTATGTTTAGTGTATAATATAATGTAATGTATATAACTGTTACAATAAAAGTATTATCTATCTATCTATCTATCTACATGTATGAATTTGACAAAGATTTCTATGTGTAAATTTCTTATTTATTACTGATTCTAATTTCCGATAAAATACATTTTAGAATACAAAAGTTTTTTTGATACAACAAAAATCAATAATTTTGTAAAGTATTTTTAACGTTTCCTTTAAGTTTAGAGTTTTAAAATTAGTTAACTCTAAACTAGCTACAAAGATTATTTGTTCAATAAAGTTGTACAAGTCAATAAATCAATTAAATTGTTTTGAAATATATGTACTTAATTTGTCTGGGAACATAATTTGGTATCAACAAAATAAAAAAAATAGTATTCTTAAATTTGTCTAAATATTTCAGGTGTAAACAAAACTCAATATAATGATCCGCAAGACTGTAGCACCAAATACCGAGGCGAAACTTCGACAAGTACTCAATGAACTTAAACTATCCAAGGAAGCCTGCAACCAACTACTCCGGGAAAGAGATGTCAGATGAGAGTGAGAAATAAATAAAAATCATCATAGGGAAGAACACACAACTGAAAACCGAGGTTGCTTCATTGCATAATGAACACTCCGAGGTACTTTACCAACAAGACCAGCTACAACGCACTATTCAATCGTTTGATTAGTGCAACACCACCTATGAGAGATAAATCGATCACAGAACTGGAGCAAGAGTTGGCATGGGCGCATAAATGCATATCTCAACAGGAGGTACAAACGCAATCAAGCGGAAGTCACCCTGAACCTTTTTGACGAACTGATGGTATCACCTGGCGGATTTTAAGCTGTTTCTGCAGAGCATCAACAGTTCCCTACCACCGACGGTTTTTATGTTTCACCAAAGAACGAGTAGTACTTACGAATGATAGTAAAATAAAATGTAAAAATTTAAAAAAATTCCGAGGCCACGACGCACTATACGACTTTATAAGAGATAATATATATATTTTTTAATTTCATTTGTTTATAACAGTAGTTCAATCTAGGAGCTCAAAAAATGTCTTCACGCATGTTATAAAAATCTTTTTCTGCAATTTTGAGTTTAATTAAAAAGTTAAGCAAAATTTACAAAAAGCGAGGCCGCTACAAACTATTCCAATAGCTATTCTACACTATTCAATAAGTCAAAACTGTTAATGTATTTTTGTTTCTGAGATCAAAAATGCCAAAGTTGGCCAATTTACACAAAAATCACAGTCGATTTAATAGGCCTCTTAAAAAACACCAATTGTATTTTTTGCATCGCAAAAATAAATATAGTGATAGTAAATCAACCTGTGATTACTATAGCTAGCAGACTTTTATTTTTTTCAATATTACTATTCTTAAGTATATTAAAATTGATTGACCACTCTTTCTGCTGACGGTTCTTATAAGCTAAACATAGCATTGATTAAGTTCATGAAGATAAAAACAAATCGTTATCCTCCGGGACATGTTCCTCGGGGAATGTGATCCTCGGGGAATAACCCTTTCAGATAGTGTCCGACCGAAACATGTTTTTTTGCCAAAACCGAAACCGAAACCGAAACCGAAGGTTCGTTTTGATTATAGTTTCGGCCGAAATCGAAAACAAAACCGAACCTTTTATAAACGTGATTAAAACGTTGAATAAAAATGACAGTGGGCCGTTCTTTCCAGATATTTGATTAATGAAACATCTCGCCGGCCTAATATTACAGGTTTCTACGTTCAACTTTTATCGAATTGAAATTTCAACATTGTTATAGTGACACTGGGTCAAAATTTAACTTCTACATTAACTGTAATACTGAGGCAGCGACTTGTTAATTGTAGATGGTACAAAATAAAACAAGTTTAGTATAGTAAAATATGATAACCATATTAGGATGTAGGTGTTTTCTTTTAGTTTTACTTTTAATTTTCACTACACGAGCAAAGAGCACTGATTCAGTGGCAAGCGGAGTTAGGCGAGGCGAGTGACGCCATATTGCCAGCCGTGCCGAGCGCACCCGACGTTAGCCGAACGCGACCTTAAAGTACGATGTTGTACGTTTCGGCGCGGTTGAAAGGTTCGGCTGTTTTTTGGCCAAAACCGAACCTCGGGCCGAAACATGATTTTTGGGCCGAAACTGGCCGAAACTGAAACCGAACCTTAGGTCGAACAATAGTTACAGACAACTATGGACCTATCAGGTCACCGTGCATGGGTTGCCTAAAGCTGCTGCGTTACGCAGCGTTAATTGTTACTTAAAATTACAAATTTATTGTCTAAGTACTTACTGGTGGGCCGGTGTTCCGATCGTCTCGCGACCCAAGGAAAGGCTGTTGGGTGAGGGAGGGAAAAAGGATTGTGTCGCGCAGCGCAGCCGCCGGTGATGTGATGCCTAGCCCCGGAGGCGTGGTACGCCTGCCGAACCCAAGAGGCTGGTCTAATCGCTCACACACAGCACACGTCCGCTTCACAGATCACTCACGTAATCTTCGATATCAAGGGGGACCGACTTCCCGGCTCCCGATGAGCTTTTTTCGACCTAACAAACAATGCATCCTCGAGGCGACAACGCCTACCAAACGCGAGGGATATTCAGTATCGGTTCCCTATATTTTTGCATAAAATTTTATGTCATAATTAAACATGGAATATTATTACTTAACCTAATAATAGTTACGCAAAATATTAATTTAGCATAACCTTTTATGCACATTTTTTTAAGCATAACTACTATAAGCATAAATTAGCTTACGCATAATGATATATAGCATAATTTTGATAGGCATAATAATTATATCCAATCCAATCTTGATAAAAAACCAATAAAATTATAGTGTATTTTGAAACTATAACCCCACCTTCTGTCTTGTCTAATCTACCCGATTATCTTTATGCCTAATTGTCACATTTGAGATTTTGTCCCTTTTGGGGAAAAGGAAGAAAATCCCAAACGCAAGCTTCAGTGGGTTGTTATAAAATAAAACCATAAAATGTTCAACAGCTAGGCAGTATATTGAAAAGAACACACACCCTAAAATTTTGTTCAACAACAATAAAATAAAATTATAAATTTTAATTCACTACTATTATTCAAAAGAGGGGGTTAGTCACAATTTTTTCTTACATTATGTTAGGTACTAATCATTTACGTTACTCATTTTAATTTATTAAGCCGAAAATAACAAAAAAAAACTATCAGTCGAAATTGACCCTAGGGTCAATCTCAAATGAAAGTCCAACAAACTTTCTAATAATTTTGCCAACTATAATTTACTGTTTAAATTAATCTAAACCTTATAACACCCCCTAAAACACAAGAAAATCCTAAGAGTCAAAAGTGACCAAGCGGGTCGGTGATAATTTTAATTTCAAATAAATTTTATAATACTGTTCCTACTACTACCTAACCAGCCAGCTAATATTTCAGTGGTAAGAGCGATGGTCGTGGGGTGGTTGGGATAAAACCAGTACCGTCCGGAGTATGTTGTTGAAATAAAAAATTAAATTACTCCGTCTATAAAAATATTAAATTAAATGTTTTAATCAGTTTAACCGTATCAAATCCATCAAACGTTCAAAGCCAATAAACTAGAGAACCGTGGGGTTGTACCGATATAAAATTAATAATTATGGACGCCAGGATCGTATAGTCGATCCGAATCTGGAGACGATGTCACCATACAACTTCACATAGGTCGAACTCGCAGATCCTCAAATGGTTTCACAACTTCCCCAACGCTGGGTGTAGTTGGATGTAAAAAGAAAATACAGGTTAAGGTTTCGAAACCTTAATTTAAAAAGGTTTAATAATAATATAAAAAACCATGATCCCAGAATTATTGGGTGAAAAAAAAAACCGCCAACGCCTGCTCATCCGCTAGGCGGCGACAGCTCGCCTGGCAGCAGGTGGCCGCTGGTACCCCGAAGAAACAGGTCTCGCGTCCAGGCTTTAGGGCCCAGCTCTAAATCCTAGCGGCGAGACGGCCTTCTCGAAGCACCTGTAATTATCAACACGGGGCGTCTTTACAACAATACACGCTTAGGTCAGAACTGTTACATAAATTGGGTCCCGCAGTCTGCTATCTGTAACCGGAGCTGCAACCTATCATAATCAGGGCCTCCCGGCTCAAAGGGGGTTCTCAAAAGCTTCCCAGCGTGGATGTACAACTACAAACTAACACTATATCACTATATTCCATTAAACAAAACTAAACAATTCTAGTCTATTGTTGGATGATGCAATATCCACTTTCTAAAGGGGTCCGACACGTCTGCCACATGGCTAAGAGCCATGCGTCGCCTGGCGACAAGGCATGACCCGGACACCATGAAAAATCGATTTGCATTCCTAGGATGACAGTTTATTTGGTAACAGCGCTCAAGTAAAACATTTAGGAACAATGATATTGTAATACATACGCGCTGTGATCACTTATCGTGGCGCGTGGCTGCCAGCGGCTTGACGAACGGTCGATTGTAGCACGGATTCCTGCAATTAATTAAATCACTGTAGATCACAACACGCTCTATAACAACAAACCTTTTACTTTCCTGATATCACTTCACAATAAACTCCTACCTCGGTAAAATGATTCCCCCAGACATTCCTTGGACCACAACGACGAGAATTAATCTCGTTTCGGCGTCGTGTCTCTGCAACTTTCCCATAGCCGGAAGTCTTATAAATCGAAGGCCAGCCTCTGGATTTCTACCCTAAAAGTTGGTAATAAACAACATCTCAGTTCCTTGAGAATTTTTCCTTCAAACTATCAAAACGTCAAATATGACGTCTGTCACAACTCGCCCTCTGCTAACAGAATCTGTCAACAATTACAAAACAAGACCTAAAAAAAAATTAACGTCTAGCGATGTGAAATGCGTTTTTCTTTAATTTAAATTATATTTAACTCACTAATTACCCTACCTTAATATTAGGGAGGTTTAGCTTCCTCTCTGGTAACCCCTACGGGCAGAGACAATATCCTTATAAAAAATATTTATCCCTTTCGAATGTTCTAGATAAAAGTCCTTATAGAAAAAATAGTTCCATTTCCGGATTTGTTTGATTTTAATTTAATTACTTAAAGTAAATATTATACATATTAATTTATTATGTCATATATTATCGGAACTGTATCGGCTATTTTTAAAATTGAATCTTTTTATGTGAAACTAAAAGCTGACAGCCACTTCGCCCCGCTACCGCTAGGTGTCGCTACGGTGGCTATCATTTTGTCTTTGGTGTTATGTCAAATACAAAACGTAAACAATCTTAATTTTTCCAAATCTAATGCAAAGTCTCGCTAAAACTGATTTAGAAATGTGTATTAATTGAAAATGCAAGAAAAGTGTGTCTTGTAATGTGTCAGCCAAGGCTTCATGTCTTTAATGTAAAGAAAAAATGGATTATAGTCTAACAAGCTACAATGATTATACCAACAGTGTCTACAGGTAATTGTTGATTTTAATTACTCCGAATCTTTTTCTAAAGGTAGACAGGGACCTGAATTTACAACGTAACATAATATAATAACTATTAGACGAATAAACAATAGGCCTTAACACTTTATGCAAATCAAAATTAACCACAGACATATAATAGAAGCAGACCAAACATTACAACAAAAAAGCGTGCCCATTACGCCTACAGACAAATTTCATGCACACATTTACAATAAAAGGGGCTGAACTCAGGCACGCAAGGGACCTCAAGTACCTACATCTATAGTAATGTTATACGTAAAGAGGATAATTTTATATTTTATAGACATTTGAAGATACTCATTAAATTTAAAAAAAACACCAGTAGAATGCTAACTTATCTATCATTGAGTGCCAGGCAGGCTATGTCTGTATCTGGCTGCGACGCCACCTCACTAACTTAATAGGCCTATTACATCTCGACTGTGATTTTTGCGTAAAATGGCCAATTTTGGCGTTCTTAATCCAAGAAAAAAAATACATCACCAGTTTTGACTTATTGAATAATGTAGAATAGGTATTGGCATAGTTCGTAGCGGCCTCGCTTTATGTAAATTTTGCTTAACTTTTTTATGAAACCCAAAATTGATGAAGGTTTTCATAAAATGCGCTAAGGCACTTTTTTGAGCTCCTAGATTGAACTACTGTTCTAAAGAAATGAAAAAAAAATAGAATGTTATCTATTATATAGTCGTATAGTGCGTAGCGGCCTCGGAAATTTTAGATATCATTGATTTTATATAGAAAAAAATCTTATTCCAAACCAAAAAACTTCGGAAATCGCTTTATGTTAGCTGTGAATTTCTTCTATCTACGATATTATTGAGCAAAATTTATACCAAAATAATTGTTAATTCTTGAGAAATAAAGATTTTATAATGAATTTATTATCCTATTTCGATAAAAACGATAAATATAACTGCAAAATTACTACAAAATACGATGCGCCGGCCCTCCGAACTCAGCTTATTCTCGCAGAGAAGAGATTTGTAATATTAAGCATGATTTTATTATCCTATTTTGATAATAACGATAAATACAACTAAACAAGTTACTACAAAATGCAAAAATGCGCATTTTACGCAAAAATCACATTTAAGATGTAATAGATCTCTTAATAAAATGCATGAAATACTCGTAGTAGAACCGTTAGGTAAAATAAGAAAAATGAAATAAGTAATTAAAAACAACATACATACATACCCTGCTGGTATTTTTTTAATAAAAATAAAAATTACAATAAATAATGTCACATTTATTTAAACTAGTGATAAGACCGCCGGGTGGTGGAGTAGTCAGCGACCCTGACTGCGGGTTACTGTATATTTTGCAAGTCCCGTAAAAATAATATCCGGGATACTTTTGAGTCTGTTCAGGAAGTAATGATGAAGGTTTCTTTCTGAAAACAAATAAATTTATCATTTTCTGTATATTTCAAAGTAACAGAGTTGAGAGACTGCGCAGACTCATCTTATTCATGTTATAGCCTAGAATACTGTACAACAATATAATACTTAAGTTAACTCACTTAATGTAGTTAATACAGCACTTGAGGTACTCGGCTGTAATTTTTGCAAATTCCTCAAAACATGATCTCTACTGGCATTTTGCTTCTTACCGGACCTTTTAGTAAAGATTGAGATGAATTCTGAAAAACAAATGTAAAAAGTTATTATTTTATGCATATTTTCATACAAAAATACATCCCTACGACTACCATAGGGTTAAAGGGGTAGGATAGGGTTTAAGTTAACAATATTATAAAAATAATTTACTCATATTTAATTTATCCCTAATGAAAAAATATATTGCATACTTAAATCTAATCAATCTTCAAAAATATACCTATTAAACAAAACTGGAGTCTAAATACGGCCCCTTAAAATTGTACAAGTACATGAAACGTCAAACGAGATCAGAGTTACTATATAATTGATTATTGTTACCACAAGAATCTTTCAGAAACTACTTTACGTTAAGATTTCACGAGATTTGCACTTATGACAATTATTCACTACTTCTACAATGTCGAAAGATTAATAATAATCACACAATGACTGAAAAAAACATTATGAGATTAGATGGCACAACAAAACTTACCAATGGAACGTAATTTCAGGTGTTTTTCTAAATGAAGAGTTGCCGCACAAGGGCGCACTACACTTCACCATTTTATTTTAGTACTTTTGGCTCATAAACTTTATTAGATCTCAAAAAATAAGCGAAAACAATCTCCTATACGTCCTTTGTTGACAAGTATAAGAAGACATTTGTAGCCATAGATAAAGTGTTTGTAGCTTATTTGTAGCTTGTCAAGATGGCGTTTTGCCTCACGGTCCAATTTGTCTATGTGTGTGGAAGTGTTGCGACATTAAAAAGAAACGAGATAGTCTCATTAATTTGTGGTTGGAGAGAAAGAAGTAGAAATATTGTTTTATTCTCATCTATGTAGTTGTGAAATAATGTTTGGTCTGCTTCTATTATATGTCTGTGAAATTAACCATATTTATGCTTACTGAAGTAGTATGCCAAAAACAACTATGTCAAAATTTTATTATGACAAAAAAATATGCCTAAATCGTTATGCCAAATTAAATTAGGACAAAAAAATTGGTCGAAAAAAAGGGATCCCTTCAGGATCTAGGCTGTCGTTCAGCGCTAGTTTGCCGAACTATATACACAATAGCCTACGATGGCAGTTTACAAAAATGGATTTTACTGGATTTCACTATTTTCGTCACAAACTATTTACGCGGTGGCCAACATTTTTTTTCTCTCGACAAGAATGACATGACATTGACATTAGATGACATTAAATTACGAGATTATTTTTCATGCAACATTTTTACAGATGGTCAAAGGAAGCAAGCTCATTCATAAGTCCTCGCAATAACAAAAATCATAAATCCTTATGTTCAATATCAAACAATACCCATCCATACTAAGTATTCTTAGTTAAATGTATTAAAACCCATGCAAAGACTCGTTAGATGTTGTTTCGCTCATAGAACCGCCTTTTTGTCGTCTCGTCTGATAGTAAGCTACTCACAATGACACACTTCGATATGATGGTGGTAGTTACCCAGGCGGAGTTACAACCAGCTGCGACCCCAACCACCAACCAAACCTGATACAATAAAACTGCTGTTTTAATCGTCTATGGTCGTCCTGGTATAAGAACGTGGGTGGTCTAAGTGGTTCAGAGAGGCAGTACATTGTCGTCAATGGATAGTAATTGTTTAATTGAATGTTGTCTAGATTAAGGGCAGAAGGCAAGTTATCGAGTGTGCATTTCTCGTTCCGGATATGTTACCCTAAATCACGGGCGGTGGCGCAGCCGACAAAGGCTCGGTGGTCGGCGATCTAATGCCGGTGATAGAATGTGCGAATGCCCACGTGACGGATTGCCGCACGTAGCTAAATTTCTTTCCGCGAACTGCTAACTAGATTAGCCGCGCCGGCCGCTAACGGGCGCGAATGTCGCCGCGCAATTAACGCGCTAATTATCCGTAAGCAGCGCTTAGTGCTGGGACAGTGTCCGGCCCCAGCTCACACAGCTTTATGCCTAATGAATATTACGTGCCTAAACTCATAAATGTTTGTTATTTACTTGGATTTGAGAGTAATTTTCTAAGTCAGTCAAACGTTTAATCCAATTAATGCAGTCAGTGTACCCAGGCTACGCTTTAAGATATCTTATATCACATGTGACAGTCTTTTATATTCAATTCACAACTTTTTTTATAAGCTTAAAACAGTTTCAACACCTATGAATTCTTATTATCTATGCATTTACTTGCCAGTTGACTCCTTATCGTGTTAGAAGTCTAAGAATTGGTTACCATCAAACGGTTACATACTGTCATCATCAAACTTTTTTGCAACTAACCCTAACCCTTTTGGGGGTTAAAGTTACTCGCGTCCGTAGGTTTACCTTTGAGACCCTACACGTGACCCCTGGGTGGTGCTAAATGAGTAACACTGTTTCTTAAAGGTCGGCAACGCATCTGCGATTCCCCTGGTTTTGCGGGCGTCCATGGGTGGCGTTGATTGCTCTCCATCAGGTGACCCGCCGGCTCTTTTGCCTCCTTCTTATTTTAAAAAAAAAGGAAACACGACAGCACAATAAAATCTGCATCATCATAAGCATTTGAAGAACGCCGCGCCGCCGTCCCAGCGCTAGTCGTCCGTTTGAGGTGCGCCGCGCGGTCCGCCGCCGCAGTGCCGGTGGCATCCCGCCCGCGCCGCCGCGCCGCGCCCGCCACCGCGCCCGCCGCCACCACCGCCCGCGTCGCCAGCCACGCTCGCCCCGGCCCGTGACTGCGCTCGCCCGCCGCGCACTAGCTGGAATCCACTCCGTTACCTAGAACTATACCATTACTCACCGAGCAATCGTGCAACTCCTACAATTGCACCAAAGACACACTTAACGCTAATTAAAGACACTACACAGTAACGTTTCTTGAAACAGTTTAAATCTCATTAAAGATCAATGATACTTTCCTCCAAAAAAGAAATCCTATAATTACAAGAATGCAGCCTCACTAACTGTATGTATCAGTATGAAAATATAAGCCTATGCTGACCCACAGCTGGACAAAGGACTCTATCCTTGAAACCAAATCATTGCTTCAATTGATGGGTATCCAAATGCGGGTTGACTGAGCCGGCAAACGAGCATAGCTACTTGTTCGTATAGCCTGCCACGCTTGATGAAAAGCACCCCCGTATTCAATGTACACTTGCTAGTAAGGGAGTCACGAGCGCAAGGAAGTCACATGCCGACCCTGAAGCTTTAGTTCTTACGCTTCGTCCTGTAACTTCTCTGAATATGTATCCTTCAAGCCGAACATGAAGATATAGGAAATACTGGAGGCCAAACTCAGTACTTTAAGTTGAAGCCAAGTAGGTATAACCTTTATTATTGACCTTTCGTTCGTTGACTCATTAATTAGTAAATAATATTAGTTAGCATTTTTCTGTTTCATAAACTATTTGACAACACTAATAATATGGACTTTTTGACGTCACTAATATCATTAGACTTGAAATTTTATCGATGAGTACTATTTGTACGTTAAATCTACTCTGAAATTGAATCCAAGATGAAAAACTTAAACAAAGGGGCTATTATGTAACCACAACAATTAAATAAAACCTTAATCAAAATATGTTACGCAAAAATTACATATTGCAGGCAGATACGTAGCTTCAAATATGTAAATAGAAATTCGTAACTTTTTACTAGATCATTTAAATTTCATTGTTCAATATTCCATAATTTGTTATTAAATATCGTGAATTATTATCAAAACATGTAATTTGTAAAATTATATTCCATTAATTAAGCAATTACCTTAATTAAATCATCTTAATATTTTTTTCTGATTTTCCCCGGTGGTAACCGGCATTTCAAACAATGGTAACACACACCGCATGTGTCAATATGGCGGATGTCAATTTCTAATTTAGAAAGAGAGGAAGGAGGGGGACCTTAAGGGACTATTATGCTCAGAACAATAACTATGTTCTGAGCTATTATGTATTTTATGCTTCGGAGCGAGATAGAATGCAGTCAAGGTTAAACTTTTTTGCTTTAAGTAGGTATGGAGAAGCTTGGCCTCCAGTTTTCTTTATAACTTTATGACGCCGAAACACAGCAATACCTTGAGTCGCAGTTGAAAAAAAAATGGATATTATCTTGATCCTAATAGGTAGCATAAAGCAGTTACTCATACCATAATACGCTCTTTATATTTGTTCAACCAGGCAAGGTCCTGTTAGCCCGCCAACGTTGCGTGAAATAACCCCACTCGTGACAACAAAGTACCTATGCAATTATGCACTAAATACTAGAACAGAAGCTAATAAATCACAGTCTCTTTAGCACATGGGTATGCCTGTCATGCTAGGTCTGGCAGAGACAACGACAGTCAGACAGTACTCGAGATAGCTTTCTAGCTCAATAATTTTTTGGTGGTATATCGTGGGTACATCATAAATATTTTGTTCAAACACTCATAACAAACTTTAATGCTAGCGGGATTAGTAGGACACAATATTTTATCGAGTGGCTGGGTTACGGGTTGTTGTACATTCGCCACAAAGTTGATTTGCCACAGAAAAAAGTATGTGTACATTCGCCACAGTTCTATTTTTGTAAAGTTGATTCGCCACACTTTTATTTTCGACACAGACAGCAGAAAAATCAAACAATAAGTGAAGTAAAAACGTTATTTATTATTTTTTAGATAGTTAGATAACATAATAATAGTAAGTAATTATAAAAAATACTTACACCATGCTCACCAGAGCTTGGGGTATTCCTCGAAACGCACCCATTTTTAAGGGCATCAGACCAAGCGCACCTAAACTATTCCTCCAAGCGCACCCGTTGGCTGCGCTTCAGAATAGGTATTTAAAATATTATATTTTTATTCCTCGAAGCGCACCTACCGTAAAAAATAGAGAGGACCTTAAAAGATTCGTAATATTGATGTCGATAGAAACTAGGACTAGGTGCTTATGCAACTTACTACGTCAATAATAAATTGAATCATGACAGTCATGCTGATCTAAAAGTACCAGGGAGACATAAATGAAAAGAGGTAGATAGGCGCCTCAGCGATCTTAAGTAAAGGTAAGTACCTTTAACTATCAGGAAAAAAGAAATAAACGAGTAGACTTACTATGTCAATCTCGGACCAAATATCACATGGTCCGAGATGTCAATAGTAAATTGAATCATGACAGTTACTTTGAACTAAAAGTACGGTAGTAATATTACTTATTCTGTGCTAAAAGTACCAGGGTGACATAAATGAAAAGAGGTAGATACTCTAAAAATAAACGTACGTTATTCGTTATTGATATTTTCTGTTAGTTTATGGTTACTTAGTTCTATTATTTTTCGTAGGTTATCTATATACTTCCTGCGTCTATCCATCCATCCATAAAAAAAAATGTAGACGATTCAAAATGCTTATTTTAGGCTTACTGAATAAAGATATTTTGATTGCTTAGATTAATGATTGGTTAATGATTGGTCTCGTTGCAGCGCAGCGAGACCAATCATTCATCTATGTTTGATTGATTGATTGATTGATTGATTGATTGATTACATCAATAATTTTAGAATAAAATAACTACCTTTCATTTCGAGCGCTCAAAACGAACTTTCCTTGCTACTGGTACTTTATGCAAAAATGATGTACTAGGAAGACTTGTGGCGAATGTACAATAACCATTACCTACGAATTAACGAAAAAACGAATTAACTTTCAATGTATGGAGTTACAAAAACGTGGCAAATCAACTTTGTGGCGAATGTACAACAACCCTGGGTTACGACGTGTTGGCTACCTCTTAACTTGTCAAAGTTTTAAGGTGAAAGTTCATAATTTTGCCTTTAAATTGTTATTGTTATATTTATATTGAACATTGTATAATACTATAACAGATGAACTGCTAAATAATAGGTAGGTACTAAAAATGAGTGGTGCTGTGCTAGTAGCGGCTCATGAATAGAATGCTGGTATCACTGGTACCATTTTTCTGGAGCCGTGTCGCGTAGCGGGTCAACAACTTATTAGAGCATTCGAGACATATTAGGGCTTTACATTCGAAATACAGGTACTTCGTCTTGCGTTTTTTCTTTGTGTCACAAGTGGAGCAAGTCTTACGTATTTCCAGCTTATCGCAGCTACCACCTGCAACAGCTGGAGTGTCCGCTTCATTGATTTGGTTGGTGTGTTTTACAATTTTTTCCAGTTTCATCAGTAAAAAACAGATTCCAGATTTCGAGAGGGGTAGAAAAAGCTTTTATAACCGTTCTGTACTCTTGCTTTATTTATATCTTCTCTTTCTTGTACGATATTATGTTGTAAAGTTCTCGAACGATAATATGGAGGCTCAGACAACCAACGAAAGCGAATTTTGCCAAAAAAAAAGCTTCTTTCTGGGGCGAGATCGCTACTCTGGCAGCGGCACATCTTCGTCTGATGAGGTTTGAACAGACGATACGGAAGGCGTTCTAGTCTGAAGTGAATAAGTTCTTCCAGTTGCTAATGTAGATGCTTCCTTTCCTTTCATTTCAGAATCGGATCCACTGGTTTCTTCTAGGACGTGGTCGTCACCAATATCATCTTCGACATCACTGAAAACTCCATTTACACTGACCTCTTCATCTGACAGAACTTCTTCTAGCCACCTAGCAATAAGTTCGTTATCAGCAGCCATTTATTCACTGCAAACGAAAAACTTAACGAAAAAAAATAATTACGTAACCACTTACCACCGGTATCACAGACCGCTGACGATATTCGGGACCTTACCGTGGATAAACGCGGGCACCTATGAAGTCGTTCGGCAGCTCGCGCGGTACTGACGAGAGCGGGGGGAAGGTACATGGACGCACGATAATGGACGATGTGCTCACGCCGAAATATTAACAGAAATTACTTCAACGGTGTCTGAGAGACCGGTGGTAAGTGGTTAAGGGTTAATTATATTAGTTAAATCAGTTGTTCATTGGTTTTGTCATCAAGGCGTGTGGATGCCAGTTCAATATTCATTATAGTCATTCATTGGTTTTCAAATTCAAAGGCGCGTGGACGCCATTTCATGTAAATTATAGTAGTTAAATCGTGTTACCTATTAAAATCAGTGTGACAAAGTAAAGTGTTTATTTTTCATCATCTGAATCATCATCATTAACTATCAACGCCTCAAGGGTCTAAAGCGACGCTTCGAACCCGCCGTACGCCGGCCCTTGAGGAAGTCATCAACGGGTACGATTCTTGGCCGTCGCGATCACGGCTGGCCGAGAGAATCTACGCACAGGTGGTACGTATGATTCTGGGATTATCAGTACTGAGGGGTAGCCGGGAAGCTTAGGGCCTTTCCACCACCACAGCACCAACCTGAAGACGCGCAGGAGCGCGGTCTACCAGCACCACAGAAGGCAGCCGGCGGCCGGCGAGTCCCCGGGAGCACCGCGAACAGCGCGGGCGGACGAGAGGAAGACTAGTACGTAAGTTAGTTTATATTTCTTATAATTAGACGTTAGTTTTAAGTAAAAAGGTAGCAGAGCAACTATATTTAGGGAGGTCGGTCAATGGACCACAGTTTGAGGTTAGCAGAGCGCAGGGACATTGATTGACCTCTCTAAATCAAATATATTTTTTGGTAAACAGGAGCGTGGTTTTGTCTACGGACCTCAAGTAATTAGTTATTAGTTTTAGTTCTAAGATTGTTTGCTACCGCATATTAAATTGCATTCAGAAGGCAATGTTAATAGGTAGGTCTTGTTGTGTGATTATTGTGTGATCATAGGAAGTAGGCACCTAGTGTAAGATTTTCTCACTGCGGTCAGTGTAATGGTAATTATCTTGGATCCGTTGCCCCGCATTTAGAATGTGTTTAATTGTGTAAGATTATTCCACTGCGGAAAGTGTTGTCAAACCTAACTTGCTATAATTACAATAAAAGAGTCATATAAATATCATAGTGCAATGTAAACATTTGGTTTTTTGATTACACATTTGGAATGTAATTACTTGCTTAATAGTGCAAGGTAAGCATATGTTTCTTGGTTTGGTATACATTTAGAATGTGGTTAACTATGGTTAACTGTTGGTTGGATTAAAATCATATCACAGTACAGTATTTACTTGCTTTGAATTATTTGAGTACTATCTACTCACCGGGGCGGTGTAATTGTCAGACAACTTTAATGTACTTACCGATTAAAACTGTTTGTGGCAGTTTATTGTGCTTTGTTGTCTAACTTTAATTAAGAATTAGTCTCGCTAGGGTAGTGTAAATTTGTGACAACAAATAAATGTTTTGATTTTGGTTGTTGTATTTGTTGTGCAAACTGACTTTTAAGATTCTAGCAGTTTGCAAATAATTAAACATTTGTTTGTTCCTTGATTGCTTAAAAACTTAATTTGGAATTTAAAGCATTGAAAATTGTGGAATTTTGATTTGGTTTGCTGTTTCATTTTGAAAACATATTTAAATATTGTAGGCATTTGATTCACAATATTTGTAGTTAGGTTGTCTAGCGATTGCAAGGCTGTAGACACATATATTAATATTGCAGTTATGTTACCATATAAACTGTTTGCTTACATAGTGAGTTTGGCCTATGTATGATTGATTAACATTTGTTTATTGTAGTTCTCTTTGGGAAACTAATTTGAGTTCCATTCATTTGTAACATTTGTTTGTTAAATGACTTGTTTACATAGTAAATTTTAATTGAACATTAAATGTTAATTTGTGGTAAGTTTTGTAAGTTTTTTAAGTTTAATTTACGGGTTCATCATTGTGTAATGTGAAATCGGTTGAACACCTTTAATTTCATTGTGTGCCTTCTGGAAACAACCAGAGAGTTTATTTGCACGTTAGATGTATTACATTGATTGAAATTTGGTTGGATTATTATATAACGGTTTATACAATAATAATAGCACATTTTGTTTTGTTTGCGCCTTCATTTTTGAAAACCAATTTTAAAATTTAATTTGATTATTACATTGGTTTAAATTGGTTGATTTATGCATAGAGACTATGTAATAATAATAATTGCACATTATTTGTTAGTGCGCTTCTTGTTGCAAACCCGTTTAAGTTTTTTTATGTACTTATTAATTTTGGTTGTGGCTACATTGTAATTAAAAGGCTACATTAGTAGAGAACATTGCCCTGTCTTTGTGCTATTGTTGGACATAGAATCTAATTCCTCGTTATTTGTTTTTTGTTGACAACGCGATGGCGGAGGCAGTTTTTGCAACGCAGCTGCGCTGGTTCGTGCATACGCAGGATCTGCTGTCTCGGAGGGGCTGCGATGATGACATCCTCGAGCGAGCCAGGCAGTTAAGGCAGCGGGTGTCTTCGGTTAAGACCGCCATGGTGGTTTTGTCGGAGACTGCTCCAACATCCCACAAAGAGGTATGGTCGGCATACGAGGAAGAGTTTGACCAAATCATGGACATAAATGATAATGTCGTCCAGGCAGCCTGCGACATTAAAAGGCGACGGATAGGAGATGTCCAGCCACCCACACCGCCACCAATGGGAGGGCCCAGGATACCTGATAGGCTTCCTACCCATCAGTTAGGAAGTTTGGGGGGCGAAGCTGAAGAAGGGTCATTGGTAGACGCACACGCGCGCCAATGTTGTCGCTACCTAAGGTAGCCAATCGGGCGGACTTAACGACGCAGCTGTTGACGCCAGTCACAGTTGCGTGTACCGCGTTACGTAAATTAGGGTTGCCAGTAGCCGAGTGTTCGCTGCTACTGGTACACATTGTGTTGGACAAGCTGCCAACGGACATTCGCTCCCGGTTTGAGCGGGAAACGGCAGAGAAAGGGGGGACTACTCTGCCGGGATTGGAGGAGCTTCTTAAGTTCCTCGGCGATGAGGCGGGAGTCGTAGCGACCTCCCAGCCTGACCTGCCGCCATTAGAAGCGCAGGTTTCAATGGGACGCCAGGCGAATCCTACGGTACAGCCGCAGCCAGGACACACTACGGCGCGGCTGGCGGCGCTGACTACAGCAGCCGGCATGGACCCGGCTTGTACCCACTGTGGCCAAAAGGGCCACACTACGACGCGGTGCCAGGACCGACGAGGGCTGCGTGTAATGACGAGGCGGCGTATAGCAAGGCGCAGCGGCCTGTGCTTTGGCTATAGGCCTCAACGCCGCAGTGCATTTGGTGGACCACTCCATTTATTATTGTTGTGTGTCAACAGATCGGGAGCGGCTTCACCGACCACTCAACAGTGGTGGCAGCATTACACGGGCAGGGGTGCTCCAGCGCGGAGCACACACCTACCAGCGGACTGGAGGCCCAGTCATGCGCGAGGCGCGCCCCCACACCGAAAGGTGAACCATGCGCAGGCGCGCAAACCCGCGCCTGCAGGTTACCATGCCGCCGGCCCGAGTGCGATTTGGGTATCACACGGGCGGGGGCCCCGACGGTGTCACGAAGGAGGGACCCCTCCCTGCAACTAGCTCTGTGCGCGCCAGCGTGCAGCCGCGATCGAGCTATGCCGCAGCGGTTATGGTACCACCCGCGGTATCACACGGGCGGGGGCCTTCTTTGGAGTTGGGGGACTCGGGCAGGACATAGCTAGCCTGCCCCTTTGCGAGAGCAAAACCACGGACGGTTTTGCTTTCTACTACGGCGGCCGCGGTTTGAAAGATTTTAAAGAAATCTTAAATTTGAAATTTTAATTTGTGTAACGTTGTTTGGTGGCATGCTTACTGGGAGTTTGACGGGGCAAACACTAGTCACCCTTACATCGGTACATAATCTACGGTGAGGAATTTAATTTCGGTAACGGTAATGAATTTACCATTGTAGGTTAATAGCCTTTTACCGATTCGCCCGCAGGGATAACGGCACATACATTGGTCTAGATCGGGCAGACCCACACTTTGTCACCTGGCCCAATTGACCTACTCTTGGGCGGGTACTAGGACGGGTCCTACTAGGTACCCAGATAGCTCTGGGTCGCTCTACACTGCTGGCAGTGCCAACTATTTTTTTTTGTTTCTATTATGTACACAGTTTGACGACTCGACTCCGCATAGTCTAGAGTCATTGTGTTTGTGTACCATTTCCATAACTATGCACAAGTTTGGGAAATTGAGAAACCTCTCATGGTCTACATGGTAGCCCATGCCCATGAGGATTGTGAAGCCTTTCAATAGGCCAGTACGTCACGGTTGACGTCTGTTGGATGTGTTACTAGGTAACCTAATTTGTAATTTTGAATATTGTTTGTCCGAAGAGCTACATTTGTGTAGTGCTCTTTCAGTGTTTGTTTTGTCACAGTGGACGTCTTCACCCGTGCAGCCGCAGACGGGGGGTCTGCCTTCGGACCGAGTCACTCAGTCTCGTCCGTTCTTAGAGGTCGCACGCAACGGGTTCTGCTGGACCTTTCTCGGTAAAACCGATCAACCTTCGCAACGCCCGAGTTGTAGGTAAATATTTTGTGTTTTTTTTGTGCCTGGCTACTAAGGCCGTCCTCTTGGGAGTTTCTTCATTGTCCACGGAGGCCTTCGTCGTCGCGTTGGATCGTTTCGTGTCGCGTAAGGGTCTGCCTTCACTTATTCGCTCCAAAAATGGCACAAAATGGCAAGGGCACGGGTGTATTTAACTGATGTTTGTAAATTTTTAGAAAATAAGCTTTGGTAAATAAGATAATTTAATATTATTTTAATTTGGCTAATTAGATTTAGTATGTTGTTGAAGGAGAATGACTTGCTCTCCTTGCTTGTAGCTAGGGCAGCATTGTAAAGTTGTTTGTTGGCGAGTATGGGACTGCGGTTCGATTCCGCAATGAGCCGCAACAACTGTCTCTCCTTGTCCGATTGATTGAGCTAACGATCGGAGCCTCTCGATCGGGGCAGGGGTGTGTATCGAACAAAACGGCCAATTCGTGCGCCCCCGCTGTGGTTTTAAAAATATAGTGACAGACGACTGTCAGTGTCAACATGACACACTCTCACGTTGGAATCTTGGTTAGGTTAAGTTTTATTCGCGCGGTCGTGTTATTTGTTTTGGTGTAATTTGGTATGTGGGACACATTGTCTTTATTCGGGGGGGCCCGTAGGAATTAAGAACAGTGAAAAACATTAACTAAGTTAGTACCAGGGTAGGCTAGCTAAAACCAGTGATTTGTTGGTTGACACGTACACGTGGCGTGAACCGTGCTAAGTGTCATTGTGCAACGGTGGTACGTATGATTCTGGGATTATCAGTACTGAGGGGTAGCCGGAAAGCTTAGGGCCTTTCCACCACCACAGCACCAACCTGAAGACGCGCAGGAGCGCGGTCTACCAGCACCACAGAAGGCAGCCGGCGGCCGGCGAGTCCCCGGGAGCACCGCAAACAGCGCGGGCGGACGAGACGAAGACTAGTACGTAAGTTAGTTTATATTTCTTATAATTAGACGTTAGTTTTAAGTAAAAAGGTAGCAGAGCAACTATATTTAGGGAGGTCGGTCAATGACCTCTCTGGACCACACAGTTTAAGGTTAGCAGAGCGCAGGGACATTGATTGACCTATCTATATTAAACAGTTTGTATGTATGTAATTAACTGCTTTTTAATTTTCACTGATCGAATATATGCAAAAATAGCCAACAGAACTCGTTTTGATGTTTCAATAGGTCTTAACTTAAATTGGAAATCCCACATACTAAGATAATTAATGAAAAGTTTTCAAATAACTGTCTATTCTAGCAGAAAATTCCACAACTGAAATAGAACTTTACTGCTTTCCTTGGTAACGTGTATCTTCATGTGAGTTATGGAATTATACAATGTGATAGGGGTGGTACTTCTAACCTGTTAAGGTAAAGTACATCTAATTTAATCGACAAAAAAATAATATGGACATAAAAAAGTGATTTTAAATCACAAAATAATTAAGTAATCATTTTTTTTCTTACCAAAATAATCTGAAACATACAAAACAAAGTAATTTATTAGTTAGCCAGTGTCATTAGCTACCGTCTGCCATTTTTTTCATGTTTCTCCGACGTATGAAACCTTTGATATCGCATAAAGTAAAAATGGTCATATATTATAGGGGGAGGGGATTGGAGCCCCCATATTATTTTTTTTGTCGATGAATTTACTTATTTAGAAGTACCACCCCTATCACATTGTATTATGGAGCAACTCTGTAAATTCAAATTGTACATATTTACTACAAAAAAATGTAATTACATTATTTATAACTTTGTTGGTTCAACCGTGTCGGGTAGCGGTGGCAGAATAATACCACCCCCTCTCTTCCCTTGAGTGTCGTAAAAGGCGACTAACGGACTAAGGACTGCACATACATCCAACAACATATAGCGGCGCGGTGGGCTCACCACCTGTCACGCTGCGCACACGTGCAGTCGCTATTTGGTGAAAAGTGGACTGTGGTAGAGGACTCATTGCCTAGTCTCTGGAATAATAGTCGTGAATATATGTATTACATGACATGTATGATGTTGGATTAATGCTCTAAGTGTATTATGATTTATGATGAAACACTAACAGTTATTTGAACTTACCAATTGTTAACAATTAGTATTATTAATAATACAAGGATGCTTTTGTTATTTATTATGTACAACTACGTTATTTTGGCACATAGTAAGATGTACGCGTTTTATACAGTGATAGGAATTGGCAGACTGTATTTATCTAAAATTATTGATGTGACATAACATGGAGCTGTTATTAACACCAAATTTGATACCGACATTTTGTATATATCGGTATTTCCCGAAAACTACGGGTTTTTTCTCAGAATTGTATCAGCGGTTGGAGGTGTTTCAACACACATACACATATATAATTTACGACCTTTTACAACTTACAATACTGTAAACAATCTAACTTAAATAAATGAAGTATAGTTTAAATTAAACACTTCACCGGCGCATTGGTATTGAATAGAAAATACCAGTATCTGGTGGTATTTACAGCTTCATGTTATGTCCCATCAAGAATTTTAGATAATAGCACAATATTGTAAGGCTGTGGTAATAGTCAGCCTATTCCTATTACTGGTGCATCGGTGTTCAAGTGCAAATGTGTGAATTTTGAATAAGCATACTTAAGAATATCGTTCTTTATTAATGGTTTCACACCGTCCATGGATATTTTTGAGCGTCTTTCTACGTATTTTTTTATTTTATTTATGAACATTACCTGATAAGGTAAACTGTTGGTACCTTCTTTACCTATATTTAACATCTGATTGTTTTACACAGTTTAAAAATATTCTGATTCTATCCTTAAAAAAATCTCAACGCTTGATCTCTTCACATCCCTGAAAAAGAACTTTCACTCGCAACAGAAACAAGCCGTTTCTACTACTTGCAAGTGTTGTTAGCCGTGCCATCTGTCGAGATTTTCGGGGACGACATTTTTCGTTGAGCCGTAGTTAATAATCGGCATTCGTCTACAAGGCTGTAACGCCGTAGCACACCTCAAAGCGCCCGCTAGAGGCCGCTGGCACCGGCGCGCGTATTTTGTTTGTACCTCGTAAATAAATATAGATGGCTCTACCATGACACTCTACCAGACAAGATTTGTAGAATGATAGACCATTTCGTGGAGATTCGCAAAGATTCGCAATATTAAGACATTCTAATTTACATACAGATTTCCTTAACCATAAGCCAATTTTGGGGATTATTACACATAGGTACATACATGACGGCCGGTTTTCCGGCGGGGCGCGGGGCGCGGGGCATAGGCAGATTTCCATTTGCTACGATCCTGGGGCCCAAGTCTGCTAATTTACATGAATAATATATTTATATAATAAATTTTGCATACATCTGTAAATCGCGTGACAATGCAAGATTATAATGACATAGTGCTGATCTGATGATGGAGCTGGAAGGAGGTCATAGAAACTTCGCAATGAAACAAGACAACATCATCGAGTTTGGGCTTGTTTGAATCGTCTTGACGAGTAGTTTGTCTTTCAATGGTAACCAGGTTCTGATGATGGAGCTGGAAGGTGGTCATAGGAACTCTATAATGAAACGACGCAACCCCATCGAGTCTCGGCTCGTTTGTTTCGTATTGACGATTACTTTGGTGCTAGATGGTAACCAGGGTCTGATGATTGAGCTAGAAGATGGCCATAGAACCTCAGTAATTAAACGACATAACCCCATCGAATATGGGCTCGTTTGATTCGTCTTGACGAGTACTTTGGTGCTAGATGGTACCAGGGTCTGATGGTGGAGCTGGAAGGTGGCCATAGAACTTAGTAATTAAGCGACACAACCGCGTCGAGTTTGATCCGTCTTAATGGGTGGACTGTATTTTGATGGGTGGTGAGTGGTGGTGGTTTGGTGGACGTGAATTAATTTTGTATACATAAATATTTGTATTCAGTGAGATGAACAGATGAAAAACGATTCCAGGCATAACTTAAAAGTAAAAAATAAATTATAAGTAAAAAACCTTTTTAAGAAACAAGCTTTTATTTAAATGCGCTAAAAATTATAAAAAAACTTTTACTTTAAAACTTTTACTATCAACTTATAACGTCATCATTACACAATTTATATGATATAAAAGGTGGTCGCGAGATTTACTTCATACTATATTATGTATGTATAAATAAACAAATAAATTAAATAACTTGATATGATTGATTTTAACTATTAAAATTTTCAATCTAAGAAAATACGAGTACCTACTTACTTAAATCTCGTGACAACCTTTTATATCATATAAATTGTGTAATGATGACGTTATAAGTTGATAGTAAAAGTTCTTTTTTTTATTTTTAGCGCATTTATATTAAAGCTTGTTTCCTAAAAAGGTTTTTACTTATGATTTTTAATATTATTTATAGCAATAAAATGTTGAAAATAATAATGTATTTTGTCATAACGTACTTAATCACCTATCCGTAATCAGCAATCAAAGCTCAAAGTTTATGCCATAACACACGAGTGACAGAAGGGTAAATAAAAGAAACGTCAACACTTTAGGGCTGTCTCAATAGGACAGGTTTACTCATACTCATTACAGCATTCATTACATACAAGCTATAGTTATGTTATATATATTGTTTACGCTAAGAGACCGCGGCATTAACGCGCATAGTCCGCCTCAGCCCGCCTGAGATAAGCAGTGGAGCGCGTCGAGGTGGCAGTAGCGCGCTCTGCTGCACGTCTCCGCATTTCCGCATGTAAAGATAACGATTTGTATTTTCAAATATTTTTATTGTTTTCTAAGGTTTACGTGAGCGCTACACATTGAAATGAAACACTTTTTTCGGATCTAACTCGCGTTTATTATATTTTAGGGTTTTGATTTTAGTCCTGACGTTTCGAGTCCTTTGCAGGTTCCGGGCATAGGAAGACTGAGGTGTTGGTCGTCTCATAGTCAGAAGTTATTTGCCTACCGTCAATCAAATTTTTATATTTAGCCGGGTGCGTTCAGGTTTACCCAATACGAGCTAACAATGTTTTTAGGACTTGCAATGTGTTGCTGGGCTGGGATTTGATGACCTGTATGATGGGGTCCCAGGCTGGTGGTAAGTTCCAACAACCCTCTCTATTGAAATTTCTATGTTTTTTAATTTAAATAGCCTCGCTAGGATGATCCTAAGAATGAATCGTTGTTCTTTGGCGAGTATTTGAGGTTTGTCAAATCTGATTTAATGGTTGGGTCCCTCGAGAGCATGTTCGCACACTGCAGACTTATTTTCGCGCCTATGCTTAACGTCGGCTATATGTTCTTTAACGCGGGTCCCTACACTTCTCTTTGTTTGCTCGATGTATAAGAGCCCACAGTCGCAGAGCAGTTTGTAGGGACACGCCTGACTCTAAAGGGGTATGTTGCACTTGACAGGTCGTAAAAATGTATTGATCTTCTTTGGCGGTTTGAAGTAAGTATTGATTGAAGCTCGCTTCAAGATGTGACCAATCTTGTCAGTGACACCTTTAACATAACGAATACACCTTTCTTAATCTGTAGTAAGTACCTACATGCTTGACATGCTGAGTTCAGCAGCCAGGTGATGGGTGTCACAGATGCCGCGTGCTCTGTGAAACAAAGATTTCCCTACAGATTTGGCTACTGCCAACTGTCTGGGATGGTGGTGAGAATCACAATTGAGGCTATCTTTATGGGTTACTTTACGATACACAGTATGGCTCAAACTATGGTCAGGATTATTATAATATTATAATCCTGACCGTAGTTAAATATAGTTATATAGCTATTGTAGATTTTTATCCAATTATTATTGATGTATTCGACGGTCCCACTAATATAACCCAGAGTAATGTGCGATTTATAAATATAACGATTTGTTTATAATAATCAAAGTACGAGCTACTCACCGGATGTTCATTCAATTTATATGAAGGTCAACCAAAATTGATGCGGGCATTAGAAAAAAACAAATAAAAACGCAACTTGCAACGAGCTCTGATGTAGAGCGGCCATAATGTTATTCAAATCGCGCACTAACTTTTCTGCTTGTGAAGTAAATGAACCTTAACTTTAATTAGTTGGGAATGGGAGATGCGGCGACCAAAACAACGCGCAAAATAACACAAGAACGCTATTAAAAAACGGCTTCGAGACTTCACGCATACACGTTTTGCAAAAAAAAGTCATTGCTATGCCAAATATTACCTACATTTTAATTTTCTCCACATATGTAACAAGTTTTACATAAAAAGCATTAGAAAAGGCAAAACTATAGATTTTAAACAGAAGCATAGATTGTTAGTCAGAGACCAGGTGATGTGGACCGCAAAGCAGTCCACTGCCACACTCCGTTTTTCCAAACAAAAATCTGCGCATGCGCATGTGCTCAGTATGACAGATGATCCCATCGCCACTTCATGCTGTTGGATGTATGTGCAGCCTTTGGTCTTAGTCGCCTTTTACGACACATGAACATTAACGTGAAAAACACGTTGCTCTTATTCTTCATCATCCGAGGCAACACCCTCAGCTCAGTTTCTTTAATAAACTGGTTGCTACGAATCTAATATAAGCTCAACAGTGTCACGGAACTAAATAAACGGTACTACTTTCATCTAATAGTATTTAACATCCTGCCACACGGATATGAGATGTAGTGCACTCGAGTGACAAGCCTCTCGCTACCTCAACCATGCACTTACATAGTTTACCTGGCCTTTATCTCACCTGATGATACTCGTGAGTGACGATAAGGCTGAAGCGCACTTCACCCGGAATCCTCAACCGCTGAGGAACTAGCTACCTTACCTTTAACTATCTGAACACAATAATGCTGTTAACATTGTTTGTACGGTGACAGATTTTTTAAGGTTGTGGTAGCTACCTAGGCGGACTTCTAAGCTCTATCTAGCCCATGTCTAAGAAGGTTTATCCACGAGCTCAGAGGCGGTTAGAGCACAGAGGTGGCTGTGAATGCGGTGGTAATCAGCATGTTCTAAGTGTCGTGTGTAGCAAGTGGCGCGGGCGCGGGTCGTGCCGTCGTGCGCGGACCCATAGCGCTTTCACACCCCGGCGATTGATATGCGCGCCGCCGCGCCGATGCTGTAACGATAGCGTCGTAATCGCGATTCGGCCACGCGCCTCCATAACTTAGATAAGGTATTGTGACGTGCGCGCCCTGCTCCATTAATGAGGCTTCAAATCAAAAGTAAATGAGTATGTATAGATGCCTGTTTTCCAATCGCGCTGAAGCGGTGAGTTTTAGTCTCGTGTCGTAAAAGGCGACTAACGAACTAAAGACACATATACTGCTGCATCGACTGCACGCCAGCATAAAGCGGCGATGGGCTAACACACATGTGCACTTCTGCCGCGCTAACGAAGAGTACTTACAACAACTCGAATTTGCCGCTTCCTACAAAAACGCGCTCAAAATTTTGAACTTTGCTTTTCTTGTATCTCATGCTTATGAGATATCTATCAAATAGATATCATGAACTACTGGACGTATCTACATGAAACTTGTACCAATTGAAAGAAGAACAAATAAAGAGCCAGTTCTAAATATACTTAAATTGAATATATGAAGCTTATGGCCTGAAATCGTGGAAAAGTGTTCATAATTAGGAATGTTTAAATGATCAACCTATCATCATTAGTCATAACTACAATAACTACATTACTTATTGTATTTTTCTATAACAAACCTACATATTGCAAACGATTCCTACATAAATAATTTTACTTTATCTGATGTAAGTACCTACTTATTACCTTTTTCGTTACAAAAACCTGTGTCAACTAGTCTGTAATAATGCATAGTTCAAAACTAAATACACCACTGAATTTAATGAGTCTTGGTTATTGCAATATTCTTCATCATCATCATCAGCCTATAAACGTCCCACTGCTGGGCACAGGTCTCCACGTGAACAATAGCACGTGGGGATATTGGGCCATAACCCACCACGCTGGCCCAGTGCGGGTTAGTGGGTTTTAACGGCTGCCATCTTATGACAACAACCGGGACCAACGGCTTAACGTGCCTTCCGAAGCACGGAGGAGCATTATTGCTAACTGAAAAATCAAGTTCCTGAAGGATTCATGAAAAGTTACAGAAAGTTAAAGATCTCGATGCCCTGATTTCGAATAATTTACTTATATGTAGGTAACTTAAAATCGTCCAAAGTGGAGTTATAGTGCTAGCTGTTATCTTTACTTTTTCATTTTTTTCTTTTTTATGTAGATGCATTGTACATGTTTGTGTGATTATGTTACAGTAAAAGTATTATCTATCTATCTATCTATTTATCTAATCGTTAGCGCAGCAGAGTTAATATTTGTTTTTATGTTATATTATTATATACCTGCTTTTGCAATCATTATGGCCCATCTCTGACTAACCTTTTGGGAGTTTTTGAGTATATGTATGTATGAATATAAGTTCTTTGATATAGGTTTTATGACTCTTTGTGAAATATTCATTTTGAACACATATGTCTCCAAGATCTGTTTCATTACTGGCTAACGATAATTAATTAGGGAACGAAATGGTGTGACGACCTCCATCGGTTTTTAAGTTTGATTGCGACGATCTTATGACGGCCCCTACGCCATCCGATGGACATGAGCACGCGCGCGACGTGTTGCAATAAGAAAGGCCTCAACCATAACAGTGCAGCCTTTGGAGTTACGAGCTCTTCGCTAACAGCTTCAGGCGGATGCAGTTTGATGGGTCAGCGCCATTCTATCTCGAAATGGGATCATGTAACAATCTTATATGGGTGCGATATCTTGCTGCGGTTATTACGTGATATTTTATTGTCTTCGGACTTTTTAGTTACTAGCTTTTGCCCGCGGCTTCGCTCACGTTCGTTTTTGCAGGAAAAGTAGCCCATAACCATCATCGGGGCCCACCTATCTCTGTACCAAAATTCATTAAAATCAGTTTAGCAGTTTAAGCGTTAAAAAAACAAATAACCCAAAAACTTACCTTCTTTATAGGCAATAATAGTTAAGATAGTAGTTTCTGTGTTACCTTAATTTTTTTTAAGTTAAGTTCAATAATAGAGAAAGGCCCCGTGGTACATAATTGTATTAAATTTATAATCGGATTAGCCTTTATTTGGCATACAAACAAATCTTAATTGTCATAATTACACTACAAGAACCGGTTACTAGATCAAAGCTGTCACAGACTTTCTAGTTGCTCAAAAGATCTAAATGAGTTCTGTTACTTTATCCTCTTTAATGAAAGTTGTGGGCCCGCCATCAGCTCAAACTTTCTTAATCTAATATTAATCGACTATCTTTTTTTTTATAAAACCTTTATTAGTAATATGAGCCTTTATTTGATTCTTATCAAATTAGATTTGGTAACAAGTTCCAAAAGATTAGTTTCAAATAATGTGATAAGACCGTTAACACCCATAAAACTTTGTGAATTAATATATTATTTACTTATTTTTACCTTTGCATATTGCTTAACTGGTAAGGCTTTACTACTTATAATTTAGTAAATTGTATTATTTACTCCTTGAACGAAATCTCGAAATCCCATCGATAACACTCGAAGGTGTTCGGAACACGGTTCGGAACGATCACAATGTAATAATGGAGTCGTCTGCTTTGGAGAGGCACTCGGGCGCGGCGGGCGATCGCGATTGCGCGGCCGATTCAGGTGCGGATAACACCCATCTAGTGCCACCTCGCCGAGATTAGGATAAACACTAGTCAGCATAAATAATGAACGTTTCGCTATTTTATTTGAAATTTAACAATACAACGTGTAATGAAATTGAGGATCGATTCCAATAATAAAAAAATTATAATATGTGACTAAATGACAGCTGTCAGTCTTAATAAATAATAAATTATTTAATAACTAGTTGCCCCCCCCCCGCGACTTCGTCCGCGTGAACCCCCGTCCCGGTATACCGCGATGAATTTCCAAACAAATTGTAGCATATGTATTATTCTGATGTTTAAGCTATATTATTGTAAAGTTTTATTAATTCCATGCAGTAGTTTTTACGTGAAAGAGTAACAAACATCCATCCATACCTACTTACAAACTTTCGCGATTCTAATTTAAGTAGAATAATACAATAAAAAAGTTGGGGTGTCGGTGGTTTTGAGCTTTTTAATTGACTCGTCTACTAATACTACTATCGTAAATATGGAAAATATAAAGAGAAAGAAAGAAAAGCCTATTTTGGTCGAACTAGAGCATTAAAAAGCGTTAATTTTTTTTTGTTATATGAGCCGGGTGCGGTGAGCCGAAGACCGGGCTGAGTGGCGAGCCTTGGGAGAGGCATATGTCCAGCAGTGGACTGCGATGGGCTAATGATGATGGTGATGATGATGTTATATGAGCTCTGGGTCAGTGGCTGGCAGAAGCTATATCCCGGACCCCGCTTATCAAGAGGCCTATTACATCTCGACTGCGATTTTTGGGTAAGATGCCCATTTTCGCATTTTGTAGTACTTTTGCAGTTGTATTTATCGTTTTTATCGAAATAGTCAAATCATGCTTCTTATTGCCAATCTCCACTCTGCGAGAATAAGCTGAGTTCGGACGGGCGGCGCATCGCAATTTGTAGTAATTTTGCAGTTGTATTTATCGTTTTTATCGATAATAAATTCATTACATATTCTTTTTTCCTCATGAAGTTACAATTATTCTGGTATAAATGCTAAAATATATAAAAAAAACATTAATTTATAAACGCAGCTTCATCTTAACCGAATGTTCAAATATTTGTAAAAATATTTTTTCGGATCTCAGAGGTGAAAATTTCTAAGATTTGATGAAGCAATGTTGACTAAAAACATAAGCATCAAGCACTGACGAATTTCGACGGGTGAAAACCAGACCTCGATAGCCAAGTGGTTAAGGCAGCCACCCGAAATGCGGAAGGTGCGTGGTTCGATTCCCTCCTGAGGTTGTCGTCTTTTTACAGTGTTTAAAATTTTACTTAAAATCATTCTCTGCAATTTTGGGTTTAGTTAAAAAGTTAAGCAAAATTTACAAAAAGCTATGCCTCTACGAACTATGCCAATAGCTATTCTACACTATTCAATATGTCGAAATTGTTAATGTATTTTGTTTCTCAGATCAAGAACGCCAAAATTCGCCATTTTACGCAAAAATCGCAGTCGAGATGTATTTTGATTTTAAAGCTGTTTCTTATTTGTAATGTTGATTTAAAATACTATTGTAACTTTGCGTCGTAAGACTTTGTTTATAGTTAGTCTATCGAATAGCAACCGACTTTTCATAATCGATTGGAAAGACTCCAATTAACTCGCCAGCATCTCTGTCGATCATCTTGTTTACGATTATATACCTGGCTATACAGCCTAGCTCTCGCCATGTTTGTAGTTCAAACACACGCAAATCAATTGGGCATGCGCAATTACCATTGGGCACACACGCTTGCCAAGCTCGCGTCGTGTGGCGGCCGTTGAGCGCGTTACATCACGCCCGCCACCACAGCGCCGACGCCGCCATTAGCATAACACCCGGATATATCGGATAATATTATAACACCTATTTCGGGGATCCGTATTCTGTAATGACCGTTAAATAACGATATTTTTAAGTTAAATAGATGTTTGTTTACTTCAAACATGCTTTAAAAATAGCTGTTTCGGTGCTTGTATACCTTGGAACTCCAGCTTCTGCTACACGTTATTAAAGTTTACTTCCTTTACCGATATGACCTAGCCTTAGCTAGTAATTTTAAAATGTCAACGGTTGTCGTAGACGCATCTGATTAAACGGGTCATAACATGTTATGTTTTCGTAATAGTTGTCAGTGTTTCATGCTGTGTGTTCGTCGTAATTAGACCCCGGTTACTTACCTTTATGTCGCGTACATGTCTCGCCACGTTTACATCATCCATCATCATTAATTTCTCTATTGAGTTGAGATGAGTTTTTGATTTCTTTTTATCTTTTTGTGTCTAATGATAATTGTGCGTCCATTTGCCTTTCTATGTTTGTTACTTTTATAAAAGGAAATGTTTACTATCAGAAATGTTTTGTAAGCTCACCGTTTAGTTCTTCTCGTGGCGTTAACATTGTTTTGAAATAATTAGTTAATGGTCAGAGGGTTAATTAATTGCTTTTATAGTATTAACTTAGAATAGAATTTATTTGTGGTTGTTATTATAGAGTTTTATTCTTTGTAGAGTCAATTATTGTGCGACTATTATAAAGCAGTCGTGTAATCGATATATAGCTAATTTAAATAATTCTATTCAAAATATATATTTTGTTGTAGATCCATCTAGATATATGCATTTATCGCAACTAAAGTTAATAAAATTGATTATTAATGACTATAGGTATGTTAGTAGCTAACATATTCTTAAGATCTGTTTGGCTGTTCCTGGCCCTAAAGCTATCTCCAAAAGCCCCATTCACATGTTGTATTTTTTGGCAAGATCCAACATGAAAGTTGGCGATGAATATTCAGTGGATGAGATTAACGTTATTATGTGATTCGCCGCTACATTAGTGTGGTCACCGTGTCGCATTATTCTGGACTCTACGACGAGCAGTGTAGCGGCTAAACTGGAACGCTCGGCGCGAGATCTATCCGCATCATCTCACACGCAGCACGAGTTACATAAAACAAAACGAGATGTTTGGACAACGTTCGACCATTTTATTATTATATTAAAATTTTATGTACAAACGGTATAAAAGTAAGTTGTTACACAATATCACATTCACTGTACTTGCACAACCAATAAATTAAATATTAGTCAACAGATTTTCTGAACCGGTGGGGACCGCCGCGGGGCGCTGGCGCCCCGGCCCGGGGCTGGCTACTGGCGGCCGACCTGGTCGATCTGCGACTGCAGGTTGTTGATCACCTCGGAGGGCACCTGGTCGCCGAGGATCTCGAACAGGTTGATCCTCTGGTTGCCGGGGATGGACTCGTAGGCCGCCAGCTCGATGCCTTCTTGCACCTGGAGTAGAAAACACAACTTAGACAAAACATACATATTTTTTTGCCTTTTGGATTGCGTTTTAAATCTATTTAGTACTGAAATATCTAAGAATATCTATTGAAATGAAACATTTTTTACCTATCAAAACTCGCGTTTAATTTACTACATAACATAGTTTTTATTTTCCTGACGTTTTGAACCCCTTACAAGGTCCGTGGTCACTGGGAGACTGAGGTGTTGGCCGTCTCATAGTTATAAGTTATTTGCCCACCGTCAACATTTGAGTTAAAATTATCTCAATGACCGTCAATCACTTTTATATTTAACCGGGTGCGTTCAAGTTTACACAATACGAGCTAACAATATTTTTAGGTCTTGCAATGAGTTGCTGTTGGGGCTGGGATTTGATGACCTGTATGATGGGATCCCAGACGGGCGGTAAATTCCAACCATCCTCTCTATTGAAATTTCGATGTTTTTTAATTTCAATAGCTTCGCGTATCATCCTAGGAATGAATCGTTGTTCTTTGGCGAGTATTTGAGGTTTGTCAAATCTGGCGTAATTAAACGGGAGTGTTGATCCGTAAAAAGTGTTTCTTTTTATTGTGTAGTGCGCTTAAACCTTGAAAAACAATACATTATTATCTAATTAATGAGATTGTATTACTGTGGCTGATTTTATGACTGTAAAACGTTATTAAGTTCTGTACTGTTCTGTTATCGATTCCAGAAATAGTTAAGCGTTTTATTTTGAAATGATTGTGTATGTTTACCTTCTGGATCTCCGCGTCCTTGGGGATGAGGAAAGTGTTCTGGGCCTGCTTGATGGCCTCCTTGGTGAAGGCCGCCCCCTCGCGCTGCGGCGCCGCCGTCGCCGCCGCCGCCAGCACCAGCAGGCATACCACGGACGTCTGCATCTTGCTGAACTGAGAGTTAGGCTGGTAAAGCTGGAAAAAGAGTACATACGGCAAACCTTTAGCAAAACGTTTTAAGCAATTTTTTTTTCTTCCTAGTGACTTTAATGACAGCTTTTTACAAGCTGCGTTTTTGTAAATATGATAAAATTATTGATTTTAAACATATTATAAAAAACATACAATTTGTGCTTCTATTAGTCGTGTAGTGTTTGACTTTTGACTTCGTTTTGACACATTTACATTTGAACTGCTGAAAGCAATATTTTCGTACTAGTATCACCTTAACAAGATTTGAACTTTGAACCAATATTACACATCCGGAGGTGCAAAAGTGATAAAGAGCGGATGGGATGTGCATCAGGCGAAACTGCGGTGCACTGCCGGCTGTTGCCGCTAATAGCGCTACAAAGTAACTAGTTGTTCACTTAACACTACAGACGTCGCTATAGGGCCAGTAAGGCGCGAGGTAGCCACGCTCACCTGTAGGGCTGCGCAGGAGTGCGGCGCGCGCGCGCACGCCCGCCTGTTATAGCCGCGCCCGCCGCGCCCCGCCCGCGCACTTTCACCACGAGAGGCGCTGCGCAACTCCTGACGGACTACGTGGGGCCACGAGATATACGCATCTCAACTTTCATCAACTTTTAACAACGTAAACACAAATATTTTGCACATTCTTAATGCCGAAGGTAAAAGCTACATAATATCACATTGTTTTTTTCTGTGGGGTAAAATAGTATAAGTTAGATTCATTTCCTTAGATATTCCAAACATTGTGAAACTGAACGATATTTACAAAAATGCTATTCAAATAAAAGCATTGTTAATTTTTACAATTATTTAATTATCAAGCTTGGATTTAACATATTATTATAACGCCCACAAATATATTATGCAGATGTAGAAAGAGCCGTTAATACAACCCACATCAATAAATCGCTATTTGTGCGATCTGGTGATCTGCGTTTCGACCAGCAGCAGCTTCTGAGGATGTGGTGTGGCGAAACAAGACTCGAGTAACGGATTTGATTGTATCGCATATTTGCTTATTTGAAATTATCGTTCTTTCTGCAGCTTGATTCATAGTTTTATGGCATTTTTCTATGTAATTGAGTCACAAAAACTCTAATATCATTATTTATACATACACATAAATATACGCGACTAATAAGTCAGAGACTACGCCATGAGAGCCAAAACAGTGCACTGCTACAGTCCACTGCACACCAATCACTGTGCTTATTATTAACGGATATATGAATATACCCTCTCCGTACATCATTATTTTTATTTGTACTGGCACCTTGAGACCAACCGTTAGGTTATGCAAGAAGTGCCAAACGTCCCCGCGCCAGTAAACCAACTCGCCCAGGAGACCATCTGCGTTAGGTCTTGACGCCATATCAGTGCCCGCCGAAGCGCGCTCTTCATTTGGTACGTCTCGGGAGAGTTTCCCCGTGAACACGTGTAGTTCACTGCCTATTTTCCAGATAGGAGCTGTCGAGCTCGCTCACTTCTCGTTGCACGAAGAGTACAACTCGCAGTTGCCACTGCTCGGGTCGTCAATTCTAAAGTCAACTTCCAAACGTCCTCTTTGGTAGCGGAGTAGTAAGCACACTCACTTCTTGGAATCCATCCGAGAACCTAGCCAGTTCCCAAGTCCTACGCGGCTGACTGGACCGGAGGCTACGGCGTCTAGGGGGCCGCCTCTACTAGTTCTCCAGACTAGTACTGGAGATGTCGACAGCAATGTGCAATGTCCAATGAGGACCACCAAACAAAGCTGCCGACTTAAAGGGAAACTCACGTTCCCCGTTTTTCGCTTCAGGCCCCACCGAGACCGCTACTAAGCCCCACTCGCTGTGCACGAGTTGGGAAGTCCTGGCACACAATAACAGAACAAAATGAACATTCCCAAGCTCTACAGCTAACCACAAGCCACTAAGAGTCCAACCCATATCCGGAATCCCGCCGGAGGCGCCGGTTAGGGCACAGCCAGCGGGGGGCGTAAACCGAAACCCTACCATTGAGCAACAAACAACTGGACCCGTATTCTAGCTGCGAAACCTTATCCACAATGGCGAGTAGATAGGGACTGGATGTATAAGCAATGTTCAGTCCGTTAGCCGCCTTGTGCGATACCCGACACCCAAGAGGATACACATACAGTTGTGGTCATATAATTAGGAACAGGTAGTATTCAATTCAATTTTATGAAACCTAGATCAAATAACTTTGCAATGATAGATCAATATCATTAAAGCACTATTAGATCAATTTAAATACAGGAATATTTCGGAAGAAACAATGCTTCCTTGCGCTGAGGAGACGTTACCAGTGACCTGGATATAACATGATAATGATCCCAAACACACTGCCCATTCTGCTAAAAAAATTCTTAGAGAGCAATCAGTTTCGATGCTGGACTGGCCTGCAAATTGCCCAGATCTCAATCCCATTGAACATTTGTGGTGTGAAGTGAAGAGGAGCTTTACGATGCGTTTGTGGAATCGTGGAACGCCATTTCTATTGAAACTTGCCAAATTCTAATAGCCTCGATGCCTCGTCGATGCAGTGCGGTAATTGCAAACAATGGTTATCCTTTCAAATATTGATTTTTATTTTTATAAACTACAGTGATACATCCTACATTTAATTTTACGTTATATATATTGTTATTTAATTTATAAATATTAGTTTCAGTTTGTGTTCTTAATTATTTGTACAGTGATTAAACGTATTACAACATGAGATAAAACTTTATATTACATAAAAATAATTTATAATGTCATATAGTTTAGTAAGTCGGGGAGGTGATTGTGTTAATGACGTGAGTAGTTCATGGCATTAATAAATAATGAAAAAATAGATTATTAAATAATTTATATCTAAATAGACTCCATACATTGTTTTCGGTACGAACCGTTTATAATTCTATGAAAACAACAGTAACTGTATAGGTATGCATACTACTTTAAAATATATAAAGTAATAATAGTGCATACAAAAACATCATGCTGCGACAGAATCACGTCTGCATTGCTATACGATGACATATGTTGGCTAGGTAGGTAAACCCTTTTTTTTTCTATAATTACTCGTCATAGTGACTGCATCCTGCCTGATGGTAAGCAGCCGATGCAGTCCAAAATAATGAGAGCGCTCCCCACCGTGGAATAAGCACGATAACGAGCGCACTCATTCATGACGGCCTGCATAAATGCCGTTTCACGCCCCGCTTAAAAGACCCGGGACTGTAGGAGCTGGGAAACACATGCGCCGGCAAAGAATTCCAAAGCTTACAGAGGAACGACTTGCCAAATTTTTTGATACGAGTACATCAGTACCACTGTCATACTGTACAGTGACTAAGACAAGCATGTGTAGTCCGGGAGAAGAAAGGAGAGGGCGGGATAAGATCAAAAAGTTCTTTAGAACACTCTCCGTAGTAATTTCGGTAGAAGACACTGAGAGAAGCAATGTCTCTACGCAGCTGGAGGACTTTAAGAGACGCTGTAACCTCAGCATCTCCAATAATGCGTACCGCTCGCCTTTGCAGTATATCAAGTGCATCGAGGAGGTATTTAGCGAAGCCGTCCCATAGGTGGGAACAATACTCCATACTTGATCGCACCTGAGTCTTGTACAGCAAACAGCGCTGCTCGGGAGTGAAAAACCGCCTCACCTAATTGAGAATACCCAGTTAAAATAGCACTCTCGATGTAGCATATCGGATTCAGTTCCTGGCCGATGTCCATGCCAAGAATGCTGAGGTTCACCGAAATGCGTAAGGGAGAGTTCTGAAGAGAGTGAGAAGTAAGGAAGGGAGTTACCTTGGACGAGAATGCACAAACCTGGGTTTGGCTATCATTAAACTCGACAAAGTTTTTAGATCCCCACTTAGAGACACGATCGAGAGTCAGGTTCAGTTTGGCAACCAGTTCTTGCCTTTTCACCATGATTTCGGCTTGCTTTGCCGCAGGATGTCCCAAGTACGCTCATGCACCGTACTGTCATCCGCATAACAATGAATATTACCCAAGGACAACATGTCATTGATATGCAGAAGAAATAGAGTAGTTGAGAGCACAGAACCCTGCGGTACTCCGGCATTGACTTTGTAGAACGCGGAGGAACTAACTACCCTCACAAAGGACACGAATCCTCCGCCCTTCTAGAAAGTCTGCATCTAATGACTGTAGGTCACACCTTAATGGACCTGAATGGACCTTAGTGGATGTAGGTTACCATGTTACCGCGTCATCACAGCTCAATATTTCATTTTAATAAAAAAAAATGTGTCGACATAGTATGAGTGCCGCGCTTGTTGTGGCCCCATACATGTGAATTGATTCGAGCATTGGCATAAAGATTTTGAATAAAGAGACGCGTGTACCAACGCCTTTACGAAATGTATTTAATTGTACTCGAGGCTGCCTCCACTCAAGGATCCAAAGCTTGTAATCAATTAAGCCATGCGTTCCAACTGAAAAATGGCCCTTCAAAGTGGCTTATAGCTTCGACAGACTCAAATATATTAACAAAAATGTACTTGATCGGAACATTTAAAATCTTGTCCGAAATAGAACAGCACGTTATACCACCTAAAACCGGGTTTGTTAATTGTCTTGTTCGGCGTGTGATAGAATTTTTCTTTTTAAACTTGTTGGTTTTGCACAAACGGTTTGGAGATAATAATATTATTTTAAATTCGATACGAACTTTAGTCCTTGTATATGCCGCAGGAAAATTGTATTATTCGGCTTTTTACAAACATGCAGCGCCGTCCGTTTGCAAACGGTCGCTGTTTTGTAAAATTTTCGCCATTGAGGTGAAATAAGACTACAGCCTAACGATATTGCTTTTTGAAGCGGTAGTGGCAGTCAATATCACAAAAAATTACTTTAGGGTCAGTCAGAGACTAGGCAATGAGGACAGCAAAAGCAGTCCTCTACCACAGTCCACTTTTCACCAAATAGCGACTGCACATGTGCTTAGCGTGACAGGTGGTAAGTCCATCGCCGCTCTATGCTGTTGGATGTATGTGCAGTCTTCCGTTAGTCGCCTTTTACGACACCCAAGGGAAGAGAGGGGGGGGTAGTATTGTTTCACGGCTACGCGACACGGCCATTCTTTAGCATTGATATTTATTGATATTTATTGATATTTATTGATATTTATTGATATTTATCGATTTCTTAATTCGCTTTCTCTGCGCTAGAGCCCGGCGCGGGGCGGGTGACGCAGCATTCAAATGTATGATAATTCTGCAAAACATATTCAATGCTAAGTGGCTCACTGACCAATTTCCAAATACGTTGACTCCAATCAATATTTTACTATGCGATTGTTAGAAGATGAACTGACACTCGAAGACGCAAACAGGCTCGAAGGCTACTCAGGCGGACTGAGGGGAAACGTTCATGTCAGTCTGTAGAAGTTTACGGCATCATGGACATAGATAATACCGTTCATTCCTTTTAATTTGACTGGAACACAACAAGAAAAGCAATGCGGGCCAAATCTGCATGACGGCATAAATTGCGAGGGAGCCAGCGCTCACACGGAGCGCGCCTGGAGCCGCCACCACCTTATATATATTGTTAGTGTAAAAAAAAGAAGTTTTAAATGGATTGTGCAACACCAGTTACGTGTTTACAGTAAGTGAGTTTATTCGCACTAGGCGAGTACCAAGTACATTGCTGCGCTATTTTTAAAATAATCAAACAAATAAAGCAATGTACTTGCTACTCGCTTACTGCGGATAAGGTTTAACGGAAGGCGGCTCAAGCGATGCCTTTCCCGATTACGGCAGAGGGATCGCGCACTGACATCACGCCATTTCACTAGCGCTCCGGCGGCCGTTGCACAATAGCCGCGGCTAGCCGCTGATCCTCGCAGAGCTTTCCCTCGCGCTGGTCTGCGCACGCGCACGCCCTGAGGGTATTTACTCATGTGCCCTGAGCTCCAGTTGGATTATGTTTTTATTGCTGAGCCGGCATACGACCGTCGCGAGCCCATAGATGCTTGCAACACTAAGGGTCTGTCTTCGTGCCATTTAGTTTAACTGGATTTAATATCCTTCAAACTGGAACACGGAAATGAAAAATATTGTTGTAATATTTTTAGTGTAGTTGCCATTCGGTCTGTAGGGGTTGAAACTTTATAAGAATGATAATTGATAAGGAGAACGTTTAAGAATGATAACATTAAACCGTTCAGATTGAGAGTTGAAGTTACACTGAATTTATTGATAGTAATTGTAATGCACAACATATTTATTGCATTCGTTTACAAAACGCGATACCGCCAGCCACTTATAATTATGCTTAGATTAGTAGTAATAGATAAATAGTAATTTGACATACCTACGTGCTTTCGTTAATTACCTACTCACTAGGAGTTTTAAATTTATATAAAATTTCTCTGCGCCTGCCCTCGCCTCCCTCATGTCATGTTTTTCATATTCAATTATTCCACTGAAATTTGTAACAAAAGTACAAGAACATACAGAAATATGTTTGGGGTTTTAAAGATGTTCTGCTAGTTTAAGGCATCGGAAAAACATGGTTAGGTAGTTTACATTAAATTGATAAATTGCTACAATGAAATTTAAAATAGATGGGGAACTATTATATCATGTAGGTACCTACGTTAAAATACTTGAAAATCTTAACAAATTATAATTTCCCCTCATGACTTCCGTCAACTCTCATCGCGGTTCTTTGGTACGGCCGGAAATGCATAAGTTTGGTTTTTTTTCGTAGTTCAGTGTGAGATTTATCTTACACGATGCCCCAAAAACAAGAAGCATGAATAAGTTCATCGTGTATTTTGGAAAACAATGGTAGGTACCCGAAAATGCCAGCCACAATTTTGTCGTGTTCCAATGAAACAATTCGCACAAATAATGTAGTGGAAGGCTGGAACAGACGCCTGGCCTCATTGATGCCAGTGAAACCTACTTTTCATTTGTTTTTAAGTAGGTTGAAAACTGAAGCTAAATAACAAGACTGAAAATTTAAAAATGCCCTACATTCCAAAAAAAGGAGATTTAGAGAAATTAGGTTTGACAGACAGTACAAGAATATTGTAAAAGAATTGAAACGGGGTACATTATTTATGGGTAAATTTTTAAAACAAATAGCTGTCATGAAATCGCTACTGAAACATAAATAAAATTTAAAAAGTTTGTCTTTTTTTAATACGAAAAATATTTTAAGTTTATTGTGTTGGTGTTTGTTTAAATGTTATGTTTCGGAATTAAACAATTTTTGAGTTAAAAAATATGTTTTTATTTCTAACTAGATTCAGCCTGCGACTTATTCAACACATTTTTTACCTGAGTGTACACGTCTCCGTTTCGCGAAGTCCCAATTTTAAGAAATCCCCGTTTTGCAAACTTTACATTTTGCGATATCCCCATTTTGAGAAATCCACTTTTCGAGAAATGATTTAGTTTACCGGTCCGTTTACTCACAGGTTTTATACTAAATGTTCATAATTTCTTTAGAGTTAAATTAATTAAACTAGATAAGATTTCCGTCTGATTGGCGAAAAGATTCTTCATGGTTCAAGATAAAAAAGGGGTAATAAATACTGCACATACATTCAACAGCATAGAGCGGCGATGGGCTTACCACCTGTCACGTTAAGCACATGTGCAGTCGCTATTTGGTGAAAAGTAAACTATGGTAGAGGACTGCTTTTGCTGTCCTCATTGCCTACTAACCCTTCGGGGATAATAGTCGTGATTATAAGTATGTATTATTATCCAATGGTGATATTAAAATGTTGTAGTTCTTGTAAGCTTGGTGATAATATAAATGATATGAACATGAACAGGCTAAGAGAAAAATTCTTATTTGTTCCGCGATTTCTAGCGCGACGCTTGACCGCGCGCGTCTTTATCAGAGGATGCTGATTCATGATTAGGCTCCTGGGATGATGATAATAAGGACACTAATTTGATAACGGGTTGTTTGATAGTGCTATTTTTCGTTTTTAACGATACAACGCTGACATGTCTGTCTTTCCCTGGGTATAGCTCTTGCACTGTATCCATCATAGCCCATTTCCCCGGGGGCACGTTATCTTCCTTCACCAGCATAATGTCGTCAATTTCAATATTTTTCCCTGATGATTTCCAATTCGAAGCAGTTGGAGATAGTCAGATGACCAGCACTTACAAATTATTAATAGCCTGTACAAGTTGCCATCTCTTTGATAAAGTTAATGATTCTGGATTTGTTTGAGGTTTTGTTTTTATCGGTGTACCGATTAGGAAATGTCTAGGGGTCATCTGGATCTTCCGTTAATACGCAGAGCGGTCTGGTGTTAAAGCACGCTTCTACTTGATGTAAGATTGTATTGAACTCTTCGTATGTGAGTTTCTGATCGTCAACAACACGCTTCAAGTGGTATATCAAGCTCGGGCTAATAAATAAATTTTTTAAGATCTAATTTCTGAATATCATTTGGTACTTTGTTGTAAAATCTTACACACAGACCCTTAAAAGAAATATTTATTTTATGTAGCCTAGTATAAGGTACTGCTAATTTGTTCTTACTTCTAGTGTTTACATTGTGGCTATCACTGTTTTTTGAAAATATTTCAATATTTTTATGAACATAAATCAAATTTTCATATTATGTATTGTGATGCAACAGTCATTATATTTATATCCATAAATCTCTCTCTGAGAGAGTCACCAGCCTTTAGGTAATAGATTGCTCAAATAGCCCTCTTCTGCAGCATAAATCTTTATTGTTTGAATGTCGGCAGCATTTCCCCACAGTAAAATGCCGTACGACATTACACTATGAAAGCTTTGATTAAATACATGTCTAGATAGACTCTGGCCATAAAAAACGTAGAAAAAATTATAGGCCAATATTAGCCTATCGCGCAATCCTGGCGGTCAGTGTCATTGTGCCGTCAAGCAGTGTTTACCTCTCGCGTTTCGGTGAAACTACAACGGAAAAATCTTTTCGAAAAAGAAAGTCACGTTTCATCCGTAAGTATCGATAAATTTTAATGAAAGATTAAAGTTTAACAATAATAACGGCAATGTATGCGTGGTGTTGTTGGTATCAAAATGTGGAATTTCCATTATTGGTGGCAGAATATAAAAAGAGGTTTTATTTTTGTAATTGTTATATATCTGTTTCCCCCTTCATAGTTCAGGAAGGGGACTTTGTTATTACCTATACTTAATTATATACTTATTTGCTATTTGGTGGACTGAAGGTCCACTTCAAGAAAGAATTGCGGGGCGCAAAGGGAGGGAAATTTTAGGGAGCTTAGGGATATTTAAGAAGTTAGGACAATTTTAACTTTTATATATTATTTATTATATTTTATTCCGGTAGAATTTTTGTTTTATCTATGTTTTATGTTTATATCTCGGTTTTGGTTTTTTATTTTTAATGTTATTTGTTTGTTTAAACACTAATTCGGTTTTTATATTTAAAAACTTATGTATTTAAGTATTTACTATATTAAAGGCTAATTTTATGTTTAAATTTAGGAGAACTTTTAATTTTGATTTTTTCAATTTAGGCTACTTTTAATTTATTTTGTTGAGATTTTAATTTATGTTAATTAGTTTTATTTACTTTTAGGTTACGATTTTATTTATTTTAGTATAATTTGGTTCTTATAGTTTGTTTTACGTTTTGTATTTGTTTGATTTAATTGTTTTATTAGATTAAGTTGAGTTTGTTTATTATTTTATTTAAAGATTATTTAATTTGTCTTTAAAGTTATATTTCTAATTATTTAATATTGTATTTTAATGGTTTTATTTTATTTAGTAATGTATTTTGAGTTTGAGGTTTTGATTTAAATTTTTTATTGAGTTTATGTTTATTGTTATATTAAATAATTTAGGTAAAATCAAACGAGATCTAGTCACCATAATTTGTTTGGCTTTGCAGGCGCAGGAGCATTGCCTTTATCCTCGGGCATTCGCGGGTATTCGTGGCATTGTGTGCTGAGTCCACCTTTGCGCCCGTGCGGATGTTATGTGCCGAGCAATTGTAGCACTTTGGTTGTGCTGATTTGCTCGGATACTTAGCCACCTGGTGTTCGGGGCTGGCGCAGTGGGCGCAGGGCTTCCTCTCTGCCTTGCACTTGCTCATAGTGTGCCCGAATTGCAGGCATATCCTGCACTGTATAAATCAGCTGAAGTCCTCAACGTGGACTCTGCCGTGGTCCACGTTGAGCCTCCCGAGAGCGAGGATGGTCTTTCGCGTCTCGGGGGTCACCTCCACCACCGCATTATACAGTGCAGGGTTCCTGTTCGAGGTCAGGAAGCAGAGCCGGGAAATCTCAACGTCGTTTTGGGTCGCAAGGACCTCCGCCAGATCCTCGCGGGCGACGTCCTTGGAGACGCTCTTTAGGATCAACAGCGGTGGTCGTTGTTTCGCCAGTTCGGCGGCGAAGTTAGGGCTGCTGTCGTGACGTGAGATCGTTTCCTGGCACTGCTCCCTGCGCTCGAATTCTACCCTGAGCTTGTTGTTAGGCAGCGGCAAGACCTTGACCGGGGCGTACTTGCACTTCCGGAAGAACATCTCTCTTTTCCAGAGAGACATCACCTCCGGAGCCCTCAAGGTGTTGTTGAGGGAGCTGACGATCACGGCCGGGTAGGTCTGGGGCGTTGGGGGTCTTGCCGCGATGCTCGCGTAGGTGGCCTTGGAGGCGGGTTGGGCGGATTGGACTTCGACCAACGAGCTGTGGGCTAAGGGCAATTGATGCTGCTCTTCAAGCGCGGCAGTGAGCATATTGCCCGATAGGCGCACCAAGTCCTCGAGCCTATCGCCCTGTCTTAGCAGCTCGTCGACCTTCTCCGTAATTTCCCGTCGGACCTTCCCCGCCATCTCGTTTTGGACATTGATCAGGGCCTTTGTGCTGTTATCCAGCTTCTGGCTCAGTTCTCGGACACTGTCCTCAGAGGTATGGGGGGTTGGTACTCCTCCAGCAATTGCGGCACCAGCAGCATGCAGCTCCAAATTTCACTTTTGGCGTCGTGGATGTCATTCTTTTGCTGCCTGGTCACAGACTTGCTCTGAGTGAGTGCAAACGCTATGCGGTCGAGCTGGTAGTTGACCGCACTATGAAACGTTTCAAAGTCAGTGACGTCCTTCGACGAAACGGTTTTCCCCAGGGGCGACATAGGTAACGTGCTCTCATTAGCGGTACTTGCCATTTTGTATTTGGTGGAAAAAGAAAAATTTATGTAAAATAAGTATTATAATTTTAAGTTTTTGAATTAATTTAAATTTTGAAGTTTTGGCCGAAATTTTTCTAAGTTTTTTGGTACTTTTTGTTTTAAGTGTATTTTGAAAATTTTTGCGGGAGTAGTCTCTATAATTTTAAAAAGTGTTAAATTAATTATTTGGTAATTTTAGGTTATTTCCTAAGAGGAAATTTAAGAGTTTATAAAAAGAGGTTTAAATATAATAAGTATGATAAAAAATACTCATTCTTGTAAGTTAGTATTTATACATGGTCTTGTTGTAAATGAAGTAAATACATTAAATATAATTATTATTGGAACACTTTCAAAGTTTTTCTTTTTTTTTAAACTTATGTCTGATTTATAAGAGCGTGAATACATGTCACGGTTCCTATTCGATGCCGAATGTTTGTAAACATATTACTGTCATTTGTGCAAATGTCTAGTTTCACTAGGATTTTTACTGTTTTTGAAAGAAAGACACAATAGTTAAATGTTTTCTTGTGAATGTCTCTCAAGAAAAAGTAAAATCCTACTGCAACTAGGTATAACAGTAATCTGTTTACAAACATTCGTCATCGAATTTGGCTGGAGTATAGGTTCCGTTCTAAAACAAGAAAAAAATATAATACCTACTGTAATATTTTACAATACTATTATTATAAATTGTTATTGTGGTATGGTATCGATATTCAAAATGAAAAAAAATATATTATGTTTGAAATGGAATGTACGTAAGTATTTATGTAAGAAGTGTGTGTTTAAGTATATGTATGAAGGGGATGGTAGTATGTATGCTTCAGAGCTCGATGGCGCATCGGCTAGCACGTTCGGCTTGCGATCTTGCCCGCTAAGCAACTTTCGCAATGCCGGGTCGCTGGATAGATGACCAAATTTAAAACATCTCGAGCTCCTCCGTGCTTCGAAAGGCACGTTAAGCTACGGCTTAACGGGACCAACGGGTTCCGTTTGTTGTCGTAAGATGACAGTTGGGTTATGGCCCAATATCTCCACGTGGGAAGCCTGCGCCCAGCAGTGGGACGTTTATAGGCTGATGATGATGATGACGATGTTTGATAAAGTGCGGGTGAATGTTTGTCCCCCTTAAAAGGTCAATATTTCTCGTCTCATGTAAACTATTGGACACGGATATTGATGAGCAGTCATCACATTATGTAACCTTTACAACTGTTCGACCACATAGCAAACATTTTAATTTTTAGATTTCCTACTGATCCGGTAGAAAGAAGTCGTTGTCGAAATATTTAACTAAAAGGTTTCAACATAATAAGAAATTAGAGAACATGATGTAACATCCAAACGAAAGTTATATAAGAAACAAATACAAAGAGAATGCCATTAATAAAATTTCTAATAAAAAATCAACTTTGATTAAGTATTAAATGTAAATCATCCTGCCTGTTGCTTCTATTTCATCCCTATTACAAACATATCACACGCACCATTGGCGCATTATTTTATTGTACTCGCCCTCGCCTTCAATCATCCATTTCTTCTTAACACATCAGCTTCTTTTATGCGTTATACCTACATATACGATAGACATACCTAATTTAAAAAGTTATGTTATGTTACGAATCATTTTAAAATTGTATTGTGCATAAATATTTTTTCCCTACTTTATTGGAAATTAGGCATTCGCTGGCAACCATTTGCGCTAGTGTCAGTCATACGCAGCTGTCACGCACATTTCAAATTCAATACAAAAACCGTTATTATTCTGAGCAAAAACCGGACGGATTTTGAGAAGCGTTTGTACGGCGATGCTCCGTTTAGACATGTTTAAAGTCAAAGTATGAAAGTAACTGAAATAAACTAATCTAGATGTAGCAACGTCAGTTAACTGACGGATCTTCATTACTGCATAAGTCGCAGAGCTAAGTCTATTCGATAATGTAGCTATATGTGGGCCCCACTGAAGCTTGGCATCTAACGTGACGCCTAGAAACACAGTGGTGTCTTTGTTCAATTTTATCCATTTTAGAAATTTTCGCCAGAATATTTTTTCAAATGACAGTAAACAAAAAAAATATGGACTCTATCGAATTCAAATCTAGAACACAGGCAGCCAGAAACCCATTTTAAAATGAGGTTGTATTTTTTTTAATTAAAGCTTTTTAAATTGTGTAGGCTAGTTACTTATCATCCTGCCTACGTATGACAATGTGATTATAATTGTGTTACTGTTCTATACTAATAAGGTTTACCTGAACCGTTCTTTACTCGCTTGACCCAAGACAAGACATCTTTGACATTATACTTATACACAACAGTTTCTAAATAATAAATTTTACTTAAAATTTAATTAACGTTCATAAGTACCTAAGACTGTTACTACTTTAGGCCTATAAATTGGACTATTGCCAGTAGGGAGTAGGTATCTACCCAAGTGTGCAATGGTGTCTTGGGAATACATATTTAAGTAATTGGTTTGGTGGCTGGTATAGCTTCTTTCAAGTCCGTCTGGCTAGTAGCAATTATTTTATCTAAATATGTCGCCATCACATCAATGTTGGGAGAATTGTTCTTGTGTTTCGACATTAAGGGGGTGCCGCTTGATCGCAAAAACTGACATAAGTCTCTTAATAAACTTCATATATTTATAATTAGAACAATTCTGCTTTGAAGTTTCAGACCTAGTAATTTAATTAGAGCAATGTTTTTATTCTGCGAAATATCAAATATCCTGCGGAATATCAACACAAATATTTTCATGTAAGTAGGTATTATTGTTTCATGCGTAAATTAAGAAAGTTGTCGAATAAACATGTTTTTAAGAGTCATTAAATTTTTGTATTGTTTGTTATTGTTTAAAGAACTTGTTTCAAATTTCAACAAGGCCATGCATGACCTTGTGCAATGATCAGGCTAACTTACATAAGTTCTTTTAATGTATCTAAGAGGCCTATTACATCTCAAATGTGATTTTGGCGTAAAATGCCCATTTTTCCATTTTGTAGTAATTTTGCAGTTGTATTTATAGTTTTATCGAAATAGGATAATAAATTCATGCTTAATATTACAAACCTCCACTCTGCGAGAATAAGCTGAGTTGGGACAGCCGGCGCATCGCATTTTGTAGTAATTTAGCAGTTGTATTTATCGTTTTTATCAGAATAGGATAATTTAAAATCTTTATTCCTTAGAAGTAACAATTATTCGGGTAAAATTTTGCACAATAATATTATCGTAGATAGGAGAAATTTACAGTTAACTTTAAGCGATTTTCTGGTTTAAAATAAGATTTTTTTTCAATATAAAATCAATAATATCTAAAAAAATCCGAGGCCGCTACGCACTATTATACGACTATGTATAAAAGATAACATTATATTTTTTATTTCATTTGTTTAGATCAGTAGTTCACTATACGAGCTCAAAAAAGTGCCTTTTATGAAAATCTCTCTCTGCAGTTTTGGGTTTTAAATTTTTTATGAAATGTTAAGCAAAATTTACAAAATGCGAGGCCGCTACGCTCTATGCCAATAGCTATTCAATAAGTTAAAACTGTTAATGTATTTTGTTTCTGAGATCAAGAACGCCAAAATTGGCCATTTTTATCAAAAATCACAGTCGAGTTGTAATAGGCCTCATAACTAATTCAGCGCATAGTACAAGTGACTTAAAAATACGTAAATTTTCATAATTTCGTTTAGGACCCCCTTAAGAGACAGTCAGTTTCTCAGTAGTTCAGGTTTTCGGGTAAAGTGCGCCTTCTGACTTACTACCACTTAACATTAGGTCAGATTAAAAAAAAACTGGATACGATTTGCGCACGCGCACAAGAGTGCACAGGCCGCGGAGGTCAGCCGCGCGGCGCTTGCGCAAGCAAGGCCTCTTTGGTACACCCTGCCTGCGCCTGCGCCTGATGACTGCGGGAGTTCAAGGATATATTCAACTTATTAACCTTTTAATTAGACACGGATCTGTCGTGTGCCAATTTCATTGTTTGTGCACCCAACTATCAATAGTAGATTAGACAGCGTATTATTATTCATGTTGACATAACAAATCTCATAATTCAAAATAATAATAGAATAGAAAAGAACAACCATTTACCTTCGAATCACAAATTTTATAATCTACTGAAACCCAATACAAACATTATAATTAAAACTTGGTTTGTGTGATGCCTGTGAAGGATAAATAAATACTTTTTACCTTTACCCTATGGTTACCTGGTATGGGCCCAAAAAACATGTTGGTGTCAGGTAACTCTTATTTTATGACCTAAAGAGGCAAAATAACGTTTTAGCATCTGTGATTAGATCGATAGAGTTAGATAAACATTGTATTTCTTAAGACTACAGATCTTCTGAAGAAGCCTATAAGGATGCTAAGAGTATGCTATTAAATCTTAAAGCGTAGTGTATTCATTACTAGCTCTTCTATATAGGCAAAGGCTCTAATCTTATAGCTCTGAGAGCTATATCTGTATTTAAAACTGGATTATATTAACTGCAAAAGTTCTATACAGACTATAAAAACCACTCATAAATCACTCAAAGAGTTATAGTAGCTCTTACTGGCTAATTAAAAGGGAGAATTTAAAGGGAGAAGACAATCTCCTAAAACTCTAGACGCTTGAATTCTATTTTGACGGCGAAGTCTGTAAAAGTCTACCTTATTTCACTCTTAAATATGTGTAAGGTGCATAAGAGCGTGAGCGTGCGCGTGAGCGTTTATCCGTGCGGTGACGGAGAAAGAATACCAATCACCGCCCCTCTCTCCGTCCGGTGGGTGTCGTAAGAAGCGACTAACGGACTCTTTCGAGCGATGATCTGCTCCACTGGTGGTAGGGCTTGACCCGTCTGGTTGGTGACCACCGTACGCATGGTGTAAAACCCGTCAAGTGACTGCTTGTCGGTCGCGTTTCGGGATCAGCCAGCGTATAACCAGAGCTCGAGAGGATGATGCTGCGATGTATTCGGTCTGTAGAGGCTTCCGTCAAACCAGTGCCAGGAGGACTTCGTTAACCTGCCGGGAGACCCGTAGAGACGGTTGTCCCGCTGGCCGCCCGTGGCACAGTACAGGGGCCCAAGCGAGCCTAACCAGCTCGTGAGGCTGCCTCACCATGCCACGCATAATCTCGGGGTGGTCCGTCGTGCCGGTTGGTGACCGAAAGGTGGGGTCCCGGCGGCCATTCCCGGGGGGGGGTTCGGGGGCCCTTCCGTTTGGTAGGTTAATAATACTCGTCTGTGGGCAAATTCCTGAGGAAACAGGCCACCACACTTTGACCATTCGCATCACGGCATCATTTTCTCGATTCACGCCTCTCTCTTTCCACTCCTAAAATGACAGCGCCTAACAACAAAACTGGTACTACAGCGGTGCACACCCCCACCACAACCTTACCGTTTGAGGTGGAGTTCGCTAACATCCGCGGACTCCATGCAAACCTCAATGCCGTCCACCACCATCTTGAGACGGCACGGCCAGCAATGTTGTTCCTGACGGAGACGCAAATAATCCGCCCAGCTGACACTACCTACCTGAACTATCCCGGCTTTGTGCTTGAAGAATCCTTCAATGCCAAAGCCGGAAATTGCTTATTCGTTCGGGCGGATGTTTGCTGTCGCCGTCTGCGCTGTCTGGAGGACCCTTCCTTCTCCCTCCTGGTGGTACACGTCGACTTAGGCTCTCATTGCCGTGTCTACGTCTGCGTCTACCGATCCCATAACGGCGACATGGAGACAACTCGACTAATTGAACATCTTAGTCGGGTAGCAGATGATGCGCAGGAGCGGTTTCCATCGGCGGAACTGGTGTTTTGAAGGACTTCAACGCCCACCATGAGTTGTGGTTAGGTTCCTCCAAAACAGACCATGCTGGTAGAACTGCCCACGCATTCGCTCTCACGCATGACCTGACGCAACTGGGGAACCAGCCCACCAGGATCCCAGACATAGTTGGCCATGCGCCCTCCCTACTCGACCTTCTGCTGACGAGTCGCCCAGCTGGATACCGGGTGGAGATTCGAGCTCCTTTAGGTTCCTCGGATCACTGCTTGATATCCAGCACATTGCCCTTGGCATCGCGCCCGCCAACAGCGGTTTCGAAACGCCAGATTTGGCACTATGCGTCGGTAGACTGGGACGGTATGAGGGAGTATTTTGCATCCGTCCCTTGGAGGCAGCTCTGCTTTAGTGGGAAGGACCCGACCGCTAGCGCCACTGCCGTTGCTGATGAGATAGTATTAGGAATGGAATACTATATTCCACACTCCTATGTCATCAGCAAAGGCAGACGCAACCGCTGGTTCAATCGCGAGTGTGTCAGCACTGTTGAGAGCAAACAGACGGCATACCGCGCTTGGATCAGAGGTAAAGCTCATGGGGATCCCGAAACTCGCTCGTTAAAAGCAGCCTATAATAATGCCACCAAGTCGTGTAATAGGGCCTACATTAGAGCGGATGCCCAGCGCGTTGCACGAGTAGGCCAAGAACTCCTGACGCATCCTACGGGCAGCCGTAGCTACTGGCGTCTGGCCAAAGCCGTGCAATCCAACTTCTGCCAACCCTCGCTGCCACCACTGAGATGTCTTGACGGAACTTTAGCTCACAAGCCGCAGGAAAAGGTCGATCTCCTGGCCAAACTCTTTGCGGCTAACTCCCGGATCGATGACTGTGATGCACAGCCACCCTCAATTCCTCACTGTGGCCACACAATGTCTGATATTAAAATCAGGCAGTGTGATGTCCGTGCGGAACTGCAGTCAATCGATGTCCGGAAAGCTAACGGTCCTGATGGCATCCCAGCAATAGTCCTGAAAATGTGTGCAGCGGAGTTGTCCCCTGTGTTAACGCGTCTGTACCGTCTCTCGCTCTCTTCGGGTTGTGTGCCGGAATCTTGGAGAGAAGCTAATGTGCAACCGATCCCTAAAAAAGGAGATCGGTCAGATCCGACTAATTACCGCCCTATAGCCGTAACTTCAGTGTTGTGTAAGATCCTAGAACGAATATTGAACAAACAGCTTATTCGATACCTAGAAGATCACTCCCTAATTCACGATCGTCAATATGGGTTTCGGCCAAAACGGTCAACGGGTGATCTTCTAGCGTACGTCACACATCTCTGGGGTGAGGCTATTGACAAGAGTGGCGAGTCACTGGCAGTTAGCCTTGACATAGCCAAGGCTTTTGATCGGGTCTGGCACAAAGCTCTTCTCTCCAAGCTCCCGGCATACGGTTTGCCCGCACAGTTCTGTACCTGGATTGCTAGCTTCCTGCATGAGCGTAGAACCCGTGTCCTTTCGGATGGATGCGCTTCGCGGTTCATGTCAGTGAACGCTGGTGTTCCTCAAGGCTCCTTTCTATCCCCCACGCTGTTCCTTCTGCATATCAATGACATGCTTCCTCTTGGAAACATTCATTGCTATGCAGATGATAGCACAGTGCATGGGGGATATAACGGGCACCCAACGGCTGGGCGGGTAGACACCGAAATGAAGCGAGCAAATCTTGTCATTGAGCTTGATCGCGTGTTGGACCTCATTTCTAAATGGGGCTCCGATAATCTGGTGGAGTTCAATGCCAAGAAAACACAGGTGTGCGCGTTCACAGCGAAAAAGGCTTCATTCCTTCCCCTTCCCTCTCTTCAGGGTACATCTCTAGGCCTGCAGAGCAGTATTAACATGCTCGGTATGGATATCCGCTGCGATCTGAACCAAAAGCACTACATCGAAACCGTGATTAAAAGTGCCTCATGTAAACTCGGTGTCCTGAACAAGGTGCGGCGATTCTTCACGCCTGATCAGTTGTGTCTATTATACAAGACACAGGTGCGGTCTTGCGTGGAGTATTGCTCTCACCTTTGGGACGGCTCCGCAAAGTACCTTCTCGATGCCTTGGACAGATTGCAGCGCCGCGCTGTGCGCATTATCGGCAATGCGGAGGTCACTAAAACTCTCGAGCCTTTGCAATTGCGTAGAGATATAGCGTCACTCAGCGTCTTTTACCGTTTATACCATGGCGAGTGCTCTGAAGAACTCTTTGACCTCATCTCTCCTTCTCCCTTCCTCCATAGGAGTACGCGTGCTGCTCTCCGGAGTCACCAATTTACAGTCTCTAACAGTCCATCACGCACAAAGAAATTTGGTGACTCGTTTCTTTGCCGCACTTCCAAAAGATGGAATAGTCTACCAGCACACGTATTCCCTCCTACCTATGACATAGGGTCCTTCAAACGAGGCGTGAAGAAGCACTTTGTGGGCCGGCAGAGTGAGGATGACTGATGCTACGTCTCTTACGCTGCACCAGTTGTCCTCGCGCCTGGACCTCATTTCCACTTAACATCAGGTGAAGTGGGGTCATTTGCCGGGCTTAGTAAAAAAAAAAAGAGCTCTAATTAACACGGCACTATAGATTAACAAGTTATAATGCGCCAATAGTTCGAGGGAGTAAATAAGTCTTTCACCCGAGGTAAACACTCTGCTTTTCATTACGAATATAAGGAAAGTAAAAACAAAAACATGAATTGATCCGTTAGTGGCCTTTTACGACACCCAAGGGAAGAGTTGTGTTGTTAGTATTATTTTAATAATTAGTCACAATTACACATGTCAGAAACACAACTCTCCCTAGGGAGAAAAAGTACTACTTTCCTCCCGCTCCTCTGGCAACTTCAGACCTACTTTCCGTGTATGAGAAATGAAAAGTATTTTTCAGACTTATACTCAGAGATCAGTGACTGCACATACATCCTACAGCATAGAGCGGCGATGGGCTCATCAAAATAATACTACCAACCCCTTTCTTCCCTTGGGTGTTGTAAAAGGCGAGTAACGGACTAAAGACTGCACAAACATTCAACAGCATAGAGCGGCGATGAGCTCATAAAAATAATACTACCAATCCCTATCTTCCCTTGGGTGTCGTAAAAGGCGACTAAGGGACTAAAGACTACACATACAACCAACAGCATACATCGGCGATGGGTTCATCAAAAAAATACTACCAACCCCTATCTTCTCTTCGGTGTCGTAAAAGGCGACTAACGGACTAAAGACTGCACGTACATCCAACAGCATAGAGCGGCGCTGGGCTTATCAAAATAATACCACAAACCCCTCTCTTCCCTTGGGTGTCGTAAAAGGCCACTAACGGACTAAAGACGTTCATGTTTTTGTTTATACTTTCCTTATATTCGTAATGAAAAGCACAGTGTTTACCTCGGGTGAAAGAACTATTGGCGCCCTCGCTACAACAATCTACTATTTCATTCCCCAAAGTTGCCTGAGAAGCGGGTGGAAAGTAATACTTTTCCGCCTAAGGGATAATCGTTTTTCTGACAGGTACTGTCATGTGCAGTTGTGACTTATTATTAAAATAATACTACCAACCTCTTTCTTCTCTTTGGTGTTGTGAAAGGCGATTAACGGACTAAAGAATGCACATACATTCAACAGCATAGAGCGGTGATGGGCTCATCAAAATAATACTATCAACCCCTCTCTTTCCTTCGGTGTCGTAAAAGGCGACTAACGGACTAAAGACTGCACATACATCCAACAACATAGAGCGGCAATGGGCTCATCAAAATAATACTATCAATCCCTCTCTTCCCTTGGGTGTCGTAAAAGGCGACTAATAAACTAAAGACTGCACATACACCAGCATAGAGCGGCGTTGGGCTCATCAAAATATACTACCAACCTGTCTCTTTCCTTAGGTGTCGTAAAAGCGTCTAACGGGCTAAAGGCTCACCACCTGAGCACATGTGCAGACTGCACAGTTGTTTTTGCTGAAGCGTGGATTGTGTTGTCCATAGATTCAAATGATTACTAATTTTACCATAAATATCACAAAAAAGTTGTCGATTTATGTAAAATGAAATTTACTAATTTTTTCTGTAGGTAATTCATGTTTTTATTTTAGTTACTTTATTTGTATTCGTAATGAAAAGCACAGTGTTTACCTCGAGTGAAAGACTTATTTAGTCCCTTGAACCCCGTCTCGGGACTGAATAAGCTACTTTCACCCCTAGGGTAACAATGTACTATTGTTAGAACATACTTAATAGAATATACTACATTATAGGTACTACAACACACACCAAAACCACAATGGAAACATTTTCGTTGGTGGTTATGTAACACTTCTCATGTCCCTATATATACATTGTTACGTTGTAAATTCAGGGCCCTGTCTGCCTTTACTAATCTACAAAAGGGGTTTGCAATGGTTGAATAGTACTTACCTGAAATCATTGTTTTTGAATGATCGGGTTTCCAAAAATAGTAATCATTGTGGCTTGTTAGACTATAATCCATTTTTTTCTTCACATTAAAGTCATGGAGCCTAGGCTGACACATTACAAGACACACTTTTCATGCATTATCAATTATAACACCCTTCTAAATAAGTTTTAGCAAGACTTTGCATTAGATGTGGAAAAAATTAAGATTGTTTACGTTTTGTATTTGACATAACACCATAGACAAAATGACAGCCACCGTAGCGACGCCTAGCGGTAGCGGGGCGAAGTGGCTGTCGGCTTTTAATTTCACACAAAAGATTCAATTTTAAAAAATAGCCGAAACAGTTCCAATAATAAATTACATAATAAATTAATATGTATACTAATTACTTTACGTAATTAAATTTAATTCAAGCAAATCCGGAAATAGAACTATTTTTTTTATAAGGACTTTTATCTAGAACATTCGAACGGGAGTAGTATTTTTATATGGATATTGTCTCTGCCCGTAGGGGTTACCAGAGAGGAAACTAATACTACCTAATATTAAGATAGGGTAATTAGTGAGTTAAAAACGTTAATTTTTTTCTAGGTCTTGTGTTGTTATTGTTGGCAAATTCTGTTAGCAGAGGGCGAGTTGTGACAGACGTCATATTTGACGTTTTGATAGTTTGAAGGAAAATTCTAAAAGAACAGTTTGTTAGAGATTACCCGACTATGGGAGTAGATTTCATAAGATGGCATTCCGGTTTGAGTGTTTCCGGCGAATTGGAGTGCCGGGTCTGATGACGTCGAAATGATTTCAATCTCTGGCGTGAAGTGGTGGGTGATGTTTTGAGATCAATTCACTGAGGTAGGCATGAGTCCTGGTAACCTTTTGTTTTAATCTGAGGTCGTAATAATGTAGTGGATTTGAGGCGTCATTAGCTTGAGAATTTAGTCAACAATTTGTGGTTTATTTACAGGGATCCGTGCCCGAAACGAAGTTCCGGTAGCTGGCAGCCACGCGCGCAGTTAAAATATCCCAGCACGTAAGTATCACAAAGTGTTCCTAAATGTTTTCCTGGAGCGCTATTAACAAATAACCCGTCATCCTAGGAATGCAAATCGATATTTCATGGTGTCTGAATCCTGCCTTGTCGCCAGGCGACGCAAGGCTCTTGGCCATGTGGCAGACGTGTCAAACCCCTTTCTTAAGTGGATATTGCATCATCCAACAATAGTCTAGCATTGTTTAGTTATGTTTAGTGGAATATCGTAGCCGTGTAGTGCCTTGTGTACTAGTTAAATGTGAAATAACACTTAAATTAAAACATGGTGTTAAATATTAGTGATATGGTGTTAGTTTATAGTTGTGCAACAGCGTTGGGAAGCTTTTGATAACCCTTAGCGCTGCGAGTCACTGATTATGATAGGTTGCAGCCCCAGATACACAGATAGCAGACTGCGGGACCCTAATTTATGTGACAGATCTGAACTAGGCGTGCAGTGTTATAAATAGGCCCCGTGTTGATAATTTCAGATGCTTCGAGAGGCCCGTCTCGCCGCCAGGATTTAGAGCTGGGCCCTAAAGCCTGGACGCGAGACCTGCCTCTTCAGAGCACCAGCGGCCACCTGCTGCCAGTCGAGCTGTCGCCGCCTAGCGGATGAGCAAGCGCTGACGGTTTTTTGTTACCCAGTACTCTGGGATACTTTTTTTATTTGGTAACCTTTTTTTTAATTAAGGTTTCGACACCTTAACGATTATTTTATTTTTACATCCAACGACCCCCAGGTTGGGGAAGTTATGAAACATTTGAGGATCTGCGAGTTCGACCTGTGTGAAGTTGTATGGTGACATCGTCTCCAGATTCGGGTCTATATCTAGACCCTGGCGCCCTTTAATATTAATTTTATACCGGTGTAACCTCACGGTTCTCTAGTGTATTGGCTTTAAACGTGTGATAGTTTTGATACGGTTAAACGGATAAGAATATTTAATTTAATATTTTTATAGAATTAATTTACTCTAATTTTAATTTCAACTTCATACTCCGAACGGTACGGCTTTTATCCCAACCCCCCACGACCATAGCTCGTACCACTGAAATATTAGCTGGCTGGCTATGTAGTAGTAGGAACAGTATTATAAAATTTATTTGAAATTAAAATTATCACCGACCCGCTTGGTCACTTTTGACTCTTAGGAATTTATTGTGTTTTAGGGGGAGATATAGCTTGGTAATAAGGTTTAGAGTACTTTAAACAGTAAATTATAGTTGGCAAAAGTAATAGAAAGTTAGTTGGACTTTCATTTGAGATTGACCCTAGGGTCAATTTCGACTGATATTTATTTTTTTGTTATTTTCGGCTCAATAAATTAAAAGGAGTAACGTAGATGATTAGTACCTAACCTAATATAAGGAAATATTGTGACTAACCCCCTCTTAGAGTGAAATAAAATTTATAATTTTATTTTATTGTTGTTGGACAAAATTTTAGTGTGTGTTCTTTTACAATATACTGCCTAGCTGTAAAACATTTTATGGTTTTATTTGATAACATCCCACTGACGCTTGCGTTTGGGATTTTCTTCCTTTTCCGTAGATGGCGCTGCTATCCATGTAAACATTAGCTCTGTACTAAAATTGTCTTTAAAAATAGTAATTCAAAAAATCTAGTGCATTTTTTGTTGTGATTGCTGAAATTATCACTCAACTCACTTCATCTATCGTTTGCTACGCATTTCCTCTGTTCATCGTCAAGAAAAAGTGCAAATTAAGTGCCAGTATAAATTCACAACAAAACTTTATATAAAAGTGTAAAAACAGTAAAAATCCGTGAAAGTGTAATATAAACTATTATTTTACATCAATTAATGCGAACTGCAGTGACAATTTCATTATTATTGTAAATTGTGTTGTGTAAACAATCAGTGAAGACCGTTTGTGCATTCAAATGTAAAGTGACAATCACCTTGCATTTTGATTGGCCAACACGGACTATCCAACACAACACAGTTCACTGAAGCTGCATTGGTATCTTTATTTCGTCAAACGTACTAATCGTTGGGTGGACTAGCGGTTTGGTGCTGCGCTATTGCATCGAGAGGTCCGCGGATCGATCCCCAGACTTATAGAAAATATTTTTATACATATATTTTTTAAATGATAATTTAAAACAGTAATTATGGTGCTTCTATGTGATAAATGCAATGAAGAAATTAAGAAAAGAGATTACATAAATTGTGCAAAATGCGAAAAGTTTTATCATTTAGATTGCACGAGCATTGGAGAAAAAATGTTCTATCTCATGAAACTAGAAAATAGAAAAAAATGCGTATGTGACGCTTGTGCATACAGCCATACAACCTCAAAACAAAATACACCTACTCGAAACTCATCTGATATACTAACTGAAGAAAAAGACGATATTTTGTCTGAAGGTCAAATAGACGAATATGTTACCATTCGGAAGACCAAAATATCAGCATCATCGTCAGTACCAGATCTGACATTATCTTTTGTATCAATAGATGACACAGATGAACTAAAAAGGGAAATCCAAAGATTACGGACTGAATTAGAAATAGCAAATAACGAAATTGAGAAGCTAAATCATGTAAATAACAGTTTGGAAAAAAAAAACCAAAATCAAGAAAAAATCATAAATTTATATAAAACTGTGAGCATAGATGATATTTTAAACTCAAATATAAAATCACACACGTCTACGCCATTGGTACATACAAAAATTAGTAAAAAACAAAGTTTAAGAAAAAATCACTCCAAAAATAAGTCGCTATCACAATATGAAGATTTTTATGACAATGAGTCTGAGTTAGATAAAAATATTGGTACAACGCCACCTCGTGAGACAAGCAGTAAACTTTCAACACATCGTACACATCACCATGAAGACAACATAAAGGACAACCAAAAAACCAAGCTTTGCCTGATAAGTGGTATCGAAAGCAACAAAACGTCAACTACATTAAGGAGTCATTTTGCTGGCTATAACATATGTCATTATCGTATGCCAGGGGGAAGCATAGGTGATCTGTCAAATGGATTACAAAGTAAACTCAAAGATTTTGATTTGAATGATTACTGTATAATATTTTTAGGTGATGCCGACTTCACTGTATCCAAAAATTATAATATAATAATGCAACAATTACGACAAAAGTTGTTAACTGTCCAGCATACAAATGTCATAGTGTGTGCCCCAACTTTTAAATTAAATTTTAACTCAAATATTTTTAACAAGAGAATAGAAATATTTAATGATTTGTTATTTAAGGACAATAAAAAACACAAATATTGTTATATCCTAGACTCAAATAAGAATATTGATTACTCTTACAACATGTTCTCAAAGTACTCTGGAAAATTAAAAAATAGTGGATTCAGAGTAATCATAAAAGATTTAGATGAACTAGTATTGGCTATTTCTGAGTATTGTCATTTACCGGCATTGAATAAACCAATTTTAAATCCAGATGGAAATCAGAATAAATCGCCATTTCGTGTCTAATCAAAGTTTAAAAAATTGTTCAAACGCTATAATTTCAACTACCTAAGGTTTATCTGTTTTCCATCAAAACATACAGGGTGTTCGATCCAAGCTAAGTCAATTAGAGATACTCACACAATCACAAAAAATTGATATTTTATGTCTCAGTGAAACATTCTTGAGGTGTGAAGATGCAAGTTCCTTGCAAATACCCGGATATACCATGGCTGCATCTTTTTGTAGGACAAGGTCTCGGGGAGGCGTCTGCATATATATTGCAAATAATATTCACTTCAAACTACTGCAATGTATTGACCCACTATGTATAGAAACAAATTTCGAATGTTGTGGTATACTGTTACCTGAACTGAACTATGTTGTCATCTGTTTGTATAGAACGCCTGCTTCTGACTTTGATATATTCATTAAAGCTTTAGAACAACTATTATATAAAATTACTCTCCGTTCACACTATGTTAAGAAAAAAGTTATTATTGCTGGGGACTTTAATGTAAACATTCTTGATAGTAACACATCAAAATGTAAAATATTAAAAAATACTTTGCTTAAATATAATGTTAAGTTCACCATAAATGAGCCAACTAGAATTACTCCTGAGTCAAGTACCTGTATTGATAATATTATAACTAATTTTAAGACCTTTAGCTCGAAAGTATTACATCTTGGCTTATCTGATCATTCAGGACAACTTATATGCGTGCCATGTAGCCAAAGCTTTATAGAAAAATATTGGTATATATATAGGCGAGATATAGATAAATACATAGAAATATTTATAAATTATATTTCACAGTTAAGTTTTTCTGATGTTTATTTGTACAATGATGTAAACATGGCTTTCGTCACATTTTCAAAGTTATTTAATTTATTTTACAACTTAAGTATACCTATGACTAAAATTAGAGTAACATATAAGAGAAAAGGAAACTGGCAAACAAAAGGTATATATAGAGCAAGCAAGATAAAAAGAAGTTTACATCATCAAATTATAAATAAAAATAAAACATATCTTATCCCATATTATAGAAAATATTGTAAAATCTTAAAGTCAGTAACGCGTAAAGCTAAACGAATATCTAATATTTCATTAATAAATAAAAGTACAAATAAAAATAAGGCAACATGGAATTTAATAAAAAATCAAACTACTCCAGTAAACAATTTTAAACCCACTATAAATAAGATCACTATAGGCGACCGTACAGTGAGTAACGTAAAGGATATAGCTGAGATTTTCAATAGCCATTTTACTACTGCAAATTTGTCCCCTCTTTTGAATAATAACTACCGGACTTCTACTGTAATCTCAAATAGTATGTTTCTTGCCCCTGTTGATGAAACTGAATTAAGGAAGATTGTCATGAGTTTTAAAAATAAAAAAAGCTGCGGTTATGACAGTATTCCAATGCAAGTTATAAAACGTTCTCTAGAATACATCAGTAAACCTCTTCTATATATTTTAAATCTAATGATTGAAACGGGTGTATTTCCCGATGAATTAAAAAGAGCTAAGGTAAAACCATTGTTTAAGAAAGGAAGCAAATGTAACGTAACGGACTACAGGCCTATAGCACTACTATCTAGTTTTTCAAAGATCTTTGAAAAAACTATTTATAACAGACTTTTAGACTTTTTCAATAAAAATAATTTAATAAATACAAATCAATTCGGTTTTCAGAAACAAAAATCGACTACTTTAGCAATGTTTATAACATTAAAAGATATATGGGAAACTTTGAATAAAAAGAAATCATGTATTGGATTGTTTCTAGACATGTCTAAGGCTTTGATTGCGTAATCCATGAAACCCTTCTATATCAGCTTGATAAATTAGGTATTCGGGGAATAACACTAAAACTACTGGAAAGCTACCTTAAAAATAGAGACCAATACACAGTAATAGATACTTTTGATAATACAACTAAAACATTTAAAGAAGTAAAATCTGACCCTAGAGAGATGCTCCTAGGTCTACCACAGGGAAGCATTCTTGGCCCTCTTCTTTTTTTAGTATATGTGAACGAACTCCCGAATATCACAAACCACTTATGTGTTATGTTTGCTGATGATGCTACAATTTTCATACCCAATAATCAAAATGATAACATTAAATTTGAAAAAGAAATAGTTAAAACTTTAAATGAAACCATACGTTTTCTACAATCATTAAATCTGACAGTAAATCTTTCAAAAACAAAAGTAATACAATTTAGAAACTATAAAACGAATCAAATTAAACTAAATATCACGACTGAATGCAAGTCAATCATTGAAATTGTTGATGATATAAATTTCTTAGGTGTAAATATTGACTCACATCTAAATTGGAAGTTGCACATAACTAAAATTAATAATAAAATATCGAGCTACTGCTATGCCCTATCTATACTTGCGGAAACATCATCTGTAGAAGTAGCCAGAGCCGCCTACTTTGGCCAAGTTTATCCTCTTCTTACTTATGGAGTTATTTTCTGGGGAAACTCTGTTAATGTAAAATCTACCTTTATACTACAAAAGAAATGCTTGAGAACTATTTACAGTATGTACTCTGATGACACTCTTAGAAATGTTTTTAGAGAAAAGGGTTATTTGACACTGACAGGTATTTATGTATTAGAGATGGCTCTTTTTATAAAAAGCAATATTCAGTATTTTAAACATAAAAGCACAAATAATTGTAATTTGCGGAAGAGATATGCATATGACTTGGCTCTACCAAATATTAATAATGCCCTGTATCACAAAAGTGCCTATGTAACAGGAATTCAAATATTCAATCATCTGCCCACAGATCAAAAAGCCTCAGCAAATTTAAGCTGTTTTAAAATTAAATTAAAAAGATGGCTTATAGATAAGGCGTTCTACAGTTTGACTGAATATTTTGGTACAAAAACAGCATAGTGGCTGTTTCTATGTAACATGTACCTACATACTAAAAATTGCATGCCCGACTAGGGTAAATTGTTTGCTCCCATTATTTTATGCATGACACCTGCTATGTATTTACACAATTTTATGGCAATAAAAATTTATCTTATCTTATCTTATCTTATCTTCCCCAAAAGGGAAAAAGTCTCAAATGTAACAACATACATACATTATAATCACGATCTTTATCCCCGAAGGGTTAGCCAGAGACTAGGCAACGAGGACAGCAAAAGCAGTCCTCTACCATAATCGACTTTTCACCATATAGCGACTTGACATGTGCTCAGCGTGACAGCTGGTGAGCTATTCGCCGTTCTGTGCTGTTGAATGCATGTTTTCATTTCTATTTTATTATTTTTTATTCTTTAGTCCGTTAGTCCCCTTTTACGAGACCCAAGGAAAGAGAGGAGGTTGTAGTATTCTCTCACCGCTACGCGATACGGTAGTAATCGTATAAAATAATATTAAACTTTAACAAAAAGATAATAAATCAAAGGCCCTGTAACATGTTTTCATAGTAAACTAAGCTTCGCAATAATTATTACATCAGCGGAGATCGTATCCAGCTTTTAATAATTAAATGTTATCGAATACATATTTTTTCACAATATGGATCAGCCATACACATACACTACTAATAAGTAATTGTATACGAAAGTCAGAGCTCTTTAAAATAATACACACATTAAAAGTGTCTAGGGATCAAGCATTTTTATGCGGATTTCTTGAGATTGAGATGTGGCTTTGTAATAAATTTATGATTTTATAAATTTATATGGATCCTTTTTGGTGCATTTCATAATTTGAAACAGAATCTTTCTATCAATTTCTAGTAAAAGATGAAAATCAGCTGTCAATATTTTCCCTATAAAAACATACAACGCATTGAAGACATTATTAGTGCTACTGTTTCCCTACTACTGATTAAAACCAACGTTATTATGGAGCGGCGACGTCATTTAAGCAGGGAAGAAATGCTCAGAGCCGTGGGAATGATAGAGCTGGTTCCCGGCAACGTACTGTGGCTTTAGCTCTGAATACAAGTCAGAGTGTTATCAGTCGACTTTGGACACGTTACCGAGGCACTGGTACAGTGGCTGAGCGCCATGGAGGACGGTATCGCTGCACCACACGGAGACAAGACCGATACATTCAAATCACAACTCGAAGAGCTCCAACAATAACCGCCATGATGTTAGCCGTGAGGCTTCATCACTCTTCAGGGAACTTAATTAGCGACCAAACAGTCAGAAACCACTTGCATGAAGTGAACCTTCATTCCCGAAGACCGCTAAGGGTACCACCTATAGCAATGCACAATCGTAGGATTCGATATCAATGGGCTCTTGAACACAGAAATTGGGCAGAAGAACAATGGCGTTTCGTGTGTTTTTCTGATGAGTCTCGTTTTGGTATGAGACCGGATACAAGACGTATACGACACTGGAGAACCCCTGGACGCCAACAGCGATTAAAATCCTGCCAGGAAGTCCATCCTTATAGTGGTGGAACCATCATGGTATGGGCGGGTATTTGGATCGGCGGAAGAACTGAGTTGATTTGAATCAGAGGCAACCTCAACGCTCAAATTTATGCTGAGACGATTGTATCAGACGTCATCGTTCCTCTACAAGTGCAAATCGGTCCCTTATTTCAGTTAATGCATGATAATGCACGACCGCACACCGCAAGAGTTGTAAGACAGACTCTCGCCGCAGCTAACATCAATGTCATGCCCTGGCCTGCTCAGTCGCCAGACTTGAACCCGATTGAGCATGCATGGGATATGCTACAGAGAAGAGCTCTGCCGAATATGGAGGGTATCCAGTCGCAAGAAGACCTTTTTTTGTTGTTGCAACGAACATGGGCGGCCATTCCACAGCGTGATTTGGATGAACTCATTTTGAGTATGCCAAACCGATGTTCTTGTGTTGTTAGTGTTCGCGGTAGAAACACGGATTATTAATTGTTTAAGTTACCCAATAAAATTTTAAAGAAAACTGTTATTTCAGTCTTTTTTTCGAACTTTAATGTTAGTGGTTCAAATGTCAAAAATCCCTTTATTAGGAAAATGGCAAATTTCTTTATTAATGCAAAGGTGACTTGGTTTATCGTTACTGTAGACAAACGAAAACACTTTATTTGATGAATCCTTAAAGAAAATTTTAATTAATATCAATCAGGAGAAAAGTTATTGCAAAAATATATGTTGATCCCTAGACACTTTTGATGTGTGTATTTAAAATGAGTAAAGTTTGCTATCACAACAGTGGCATATATGCACTCCTACTACCGATCAAAGAGCAAATTTACACTCTTTTAAATTCCACTTTACAAGCTCTAAGTATTAGAGTTTGTTGTCGACTTTGTAGCCCTGAAATAGCTCCCATTTTAACTCCTAATCCTGTCTTAACTCTTTTATATAGTCGTTGTAGAGTCTTAGCCTGTAAATAATTCTGCCCAATCCGGAGGTATAGGAGGGTTAGTGCATGCAACAACTCCCTTGTTGGCCCTTAACACTATTCCTTTGTGTTATAGTCAACGACTTAATAGATCTCTTAAAACTCAAATCTTAGCGCCTAAATGTTGGTGGCCTGGTGATCTAGTTCACAAGGTCCCCCCTCACGGTAAGTTCTTACAGCTTTAGATGTGTGTTCGTTCGTATGTGATTTTGTGACTATGTTAAAATCATATTTATTGTTCTGAGGAAAGAAATAGAAAAGAGATTACAATTTGGAAGTAAGGAATAATCGCGTAGTTAACAATAGTGCATATGAGCTAGACTGGTAATGGCAGTTATGGCAGGACAAACCTATCCCGTCCTTCTTTTGTTATATCATAATCCCAACGGATTGTGATATATTTACTCTGCGTGCTTTCTAGTCAGCACTGGCATGATATAATTATTCAACTTACCTAGTTTATTCTTCAGCTATTGGAATTTCTTGTATTGTTTGTAACTATTGTTTCTATGACAATTCTGCCTTATATATTTTTATAGTTTTATGTGAAAGCCATAAAAATGTGATTTCTATAATCCTCAGATTAATATAGTTATTATTCTATGCTATCATCATCTGCAACCAGCGACTTCCGTACTTGCTTCCGTATTTATATCTGTAATGACGTGTGTATATATTCTCACAAAAAATAAGACAGCTGTGGTCAGACATTAGCTAGAAATTCTTGTGGTGCGTTAGTCTATTATTCAAATACTTACTTATTGAATTATATCAATAACAAAAACATCACAGTGTAATGAAATCTTTGAATTAGAGATAGAGAGAGAAGATTTATTTCTGTTTCGTTAGTTTAGAGACGATCTCCATCTATTTCACTACAATGCGTCTGTGTCATTTCGACGCACAGTCGCGTTGCTAGTTTAATTTGTGAAGTAGAAATAGAACATTTTAAACTATTTAATGATGGTTTTTAAACTGCTTCTCGGTAAACTTTTCTGAACGTAAGTACCTACATACATACATTAGTTTAATGTATGTATACATGTATATATTATTATGTATGTAATAAACTAAGGGTAGCTAGCCAGGCGAACACAAAACAAGCCCTACCAAATAACACCCAAACTGAGTACATACGTACACCTCGGGAATCGAACCGACAGAGATGGCTAAAGTGGCAGAGAAAGAGATAGACTCTTCTCTTACTAGAAAGTAGATGCCAAAGATTTTTTCTGTATCTTTACTTTGAATATCGGTCACAAAGAATAACACCAAGATAATAAAAGTTGCTGGTGTTTATGCTATTTGAACCAAAAACTTAGAAAAAGCCTTGTTATGTGCTTTGACACCGGAAGTAAAACTAAGAGACTACAAAATTACTTTATAGAATATTTTGTAAATCTCAATATCAGATATTTCCACTAATTATTGTAAGGTTCATCGTCATACCGGGCGGCGGGCCCCGGGCCCCTGTCGTACCCGGCACGGCAACGTATTAGAATGTCCATCTACATATTTATTCGCATATCGTTTCTCGAATTTCGAATAAGTGAATTAATGAGTTTTATTAGACATTTACCTACTTCTGATAGATAAAATGTCTAAAAATCCTTACGTTGCATTGAAAATACCGTAGACCGCAGTTACAGAGTGTCGGCAGACCGATTGGGCGCCGGAGGGTTGGAACATAATAATATTATGTTTAGAACGATGTTTGATAAAAAAAAGAATGTTTGATACACACCCTGTGAATGTTCACCAACCCTCCGGCGCCCAATCGGTCTGCCGACACTCTGTAATTGCGGTCTACGGTATTTTCAATGCAACGTAAGGATTTTTAGACATTTTATCTATACAAGTTATGCTGAGTCCCTCTCACAGTCTTATTGTTTTTAAATTTTGGTCTAACGGGTATAATAAGATAAAGGCCCCTAAAATGTGTTTTTGACTTGACTAAGAACTAACTACTTTTTTATAAACATAATAAGGTACGGATAAGGCAAGAAAAAGGTAAAACAATATCAGTCTAGAATTTTTTATTTGTAAAAAACAATAATTGGATATTAAATAATACAGTGAGCACGAGCGCTTATTGCCCGGGAAAAGATACAGTCTTCCGGAGCAAGAAGCCGCAGTCAGCAACCTGCCGGCCGGCCGCCTCACCAGCAGAGTCGGCCGCCTCAGCGGCAGGGCCGACCGCCTCATCAGCAGGGCCAGCCGCCTCACCAGCAGGGCCAGCCGCCTCAGCAGAAGGGCCGACCGCCTCATCAGCAGGGCCAGCCGCCTCACCAGCAGGGCCAGCCGCCTCAGCGGCAGGGCCGACCGCCTCAACACAACTGGGCCGCGCCGGCCGCTTCGTCGCGGCGCGCCCCAGCCTAACACAACGGAGCTTCCGTCTCGCAAACCAACAGAAATACGGCGCCATCGAGTGCAATAAATTTAATTTATGTGCGATCACAATTAATCTATACTATCATATAATTCATATCATAAGGTACGGTTAGTGTACATAATAATAATATATCAAATTCGATTTGTACCAAATTTTGTTACGTTTTATTTATAATTATCGTTTCGGCATGAGCTGATACCCTATAAAAGTTGAGTTTGTTCTTACATCGACGTCATCTAATGGAGTACCGAGTACGCCCGCGGCGCGGCGCTAGTGCGCGCGCGCGGGCGGCTAGCAGCAATGGCAACGAGTCGCGGGTGCGCCGCGGAGTCACTTCTTGACTAGCTTAGTTGCTTACTTATCGATCACAATACCCACGATCTCTCACTACACAAATAAATAACTTACTAGCTAACACGAAGATCTATCGACTAACGCTTCGTTTTCATAATTTGACACAATGCGACCGGCGCGCTACGCGCATGCGCGTCACCGGCGTTTACACTCTCTAACGCTAACTATAGGTATTATAAATAATTTGTCCAGCTAACACATATTTAATAGGACCAGCGTGCACTGGTCGTCTACTTACATTAAAAAATTATAAATAACCAGTCACGCATGTCGCCGTGACCGGCCGCCCGGTTACCCAATTGACAAAAACTAACTTACATTTCTGATCGGGATGCTGTATACGGTTGTAAATCTAAAAGTGTCTACATAAACTTATAGTTTCAAGAACGAAACCTATTCTCTACAAAATGCTAAAAAGCTGAGGATCCATTTACAATCTTCTGAGTCGGCTCTCACTGCGACGTTGAGCTTGAAGTCGTGCTCGTAGATTCGTCTGTACTGCCCGTCTCTAGAGCAGTGGTCTTGACAGCAGCTGCTGTTGTTACCTCGCTGGACATAAATACTTTGCCGTCGGTATTTGTTTCTGAAGACACTGTCAAAAGTTCACCATCCTCGGTAGTAGTTTCCTTTGCAACAGGCTTCTCGCTACTTTCTTTCATGATTACTTTAGTTGGTCGTCTCTCAATCGTTATTACATCAGCTTGAATGTTAGATGCTGATACTTCACCATCAGTAGTAGCTTCTGACGATGCTGAAATAAGACTTCCTTCAGCAGGACTTTCTTCTGAAATTGGTTTTTCATTATTTTTCTTCATTACCACTTTAGTAGGATGTCGGTCAACCGTAGGTACGTATGTTTGTGAGATTATTTCTATGTCCTTTTTATCTGTCTTATTTCCTTGTTGCTCGTCTGAAACATTATCAATAATAGGTCTTCGTGTTGTCGGTTCAACTTTATCGTTTGGTGGTGGAGAATCAGTGAGGTTATCCGACTCATCGTCTTCAATCTCTATTACTTTTTGTTTATTTACTGGTACGGCATATTTGGTTTTTGGAATTTCGGTAATGGAGTTTAAGTTCCAATTACTATTTTTACTCTTATACCCAGCATTCACTGGAATAAGTTCCTCGGACTCAGATATAGCAGGAGCATTAGTAACATGCTGATTACCAGCAGATCGGTCGGTGTGGTCCTTGATTGACGCCACATCACCAACAAGATTTATAAAATCAGCAAACACATTTTGTTTTTTTCCTTCTGTCGATTCAATTATAGCAGCACTCTTTCCCACTTCTGGTGATATCTTAATTACTTCAACTGCGTCTGTGGCTGTTTCTGATGAACCAAAAGAAGTAAGAACAAATTCGGTAGTTTCTACGTTTTCAAAAGAATGTGATTCCTTATTGATAGAGCTGTCTCTCGAAAACGTAATTGTTTCTGGTTCTATTGGTGACAAATTCGTTGGAATAACTTCTACCACTGTAGGTTCTGCTGAGGATGTAGATAATTTTTCTTTTATTGATTCTTCATGTGGATTTTGATCACTTGTCTCAATGGGTAAGGAACTAAATTCAGTTTGAGCCGTAATTTCGGTAGCAACATTTGATTTTGCTATAAATGTCATAGACTGTTCATCTGAGACTTTTGTGCTTGGTAAAATGCTATTTCCAGGTGTAGTGGTTACTTCCAAGATTCTAATACCAGGAATAATGGGATAAATAGAAGTTTTTTCAGAAGTAATAGAAGTAGTTCTATCGTTTGAAACCGTTTCTTCGGTATTCGATTTTATTTCAGTTACAGTTACAGATGATGTTGGTGCAGAGTTGGTAGATGTTTCATTAATGTCATCTAACTCTCCAGTTATATCTTCTGGCATATACGATGGAACATTCAATATTTCTGTTGGAATAGCGGACCGTAAATTAAGCATAAGGTTTTGTTTTGAGCTTGAAGTTTCTGAATCTTCTATCTTCGTTGTAGCTTCAGAAGTTATTTTTGAAGAGCTTGTTGTGGTTGTTGTGTCTTCTGTAATATCTTTTGCAGATGTGATGTGATTTTCTGTCACAACAGGAGACTCGGTCGATGTGCTGACTACACTAACGACATCTTGACTACTGGATATGTGTTCGCCATCCACATTTGGATCTGAACTAATTTCATCTTGATGGTTACTTACTAGTGACAAATCATCAGGAATGGGTGGAAATGCCGGATTGTGATCAAAAATATTCAAGTCTTCTTCTTCCAAAACGATTGTCGGTTTCGTAGTGGTGGCAACTGGAATAACTTCTCCAATGATGGAGTGTGATTCTACTGTTCCTATACTTGGCTCATTCGATGGATAAATATCACTGTTTATGGAGTCTTGTGTTGAGAAACTTATTTTTGATGGTGTCAAGTCATGAGTGCTTTTCGTTTCTGATATTTCACTAGACGACGCTGTGATTTCAGGAGATGACGAAGGTACAAATGACGATGATGAATGAATTTCGGTTATCACAGGTAGTTCTGTTAATTCCAATTGACTACTTGAACTCTTTTCAGATGTTGCTTCGCGAGGAATGAGAGGAGATTTTGACGACGAGTATTCAGCAACGTCGATGCTTGGAGATGGTAGAATTTCCTTTATCTTTACATCAGTGATGACGGGAATCTCCGAAACAGGCGTAATTTCTTTAATAGTAATTTCTTGTTTGATGTTTTCTTTAGGCACAGGAGGCACAGCGCTGGGCTCCAAGTCACCCACTGAAGAAACACTGGAAGTAGTAGTGACAGCACCAGGAATTGCCGTTACACCTGTAATAAATACAACCGCAAATATTGAAAATGTTAAATAGAAACAAAACAAGATCTCGGTTATAGCAGAATCACAAAGAATAAAAGCGTTTTATGTGTAACCGTTAGCAAAAAAATATTCGCACACATATTTAGAAGGGATTTAACGCAAAACTACTTAGTAAAGGCATTCTACGCATACCTTTTATACCCGAAGTTCTCTGAGCATATAAAGGTGAGCTGGTTCATGTTCAGGACATCGAGTGAATCGACTACGGAAGCAGCCGACTAAGAGTCACAAGTATTCCGAAGTTAGAAGACAACCAACCTATATGCCTTATGTTAAAAGAGTGACGGACAAGATCGGCCACATATTACGTGAGTACTCGATACCGACAATATACACTCCTGGCATGAAGGTCAACAACATTGTGGGCTGTCCGAAGGATGTTTTGCCACTTCAAACACCAGGCGTATATACAAGATAGACTGCAGCTGCGGTAGTTACTACATAGGCCAGACAAAAACGGACTATCCATGAGAGGGTCAAGGAACATATTGCGGCAGTAAAAAACCGTCTAACTATTGCGGAGCATTTATTTGAAAGGGGGGCAAATCACTGGATCGAATTTCATCGTACGCAAGTCCTCTCCACAAATCGCCGCTTTTATTCAAAAGTAGTGCGTGAAGCGATTAAAATTAAGAAACATCCCAACAATTTCAATCGGGAAGATAATCACAAACTATCATCAGCGTGGAATCCACTGTTTGCAAAAACGCCACTTCGTTTTAGTCCATAATTGGCTTACTTTTACCAGAAAAAGGTTTGTATACGGAATAGGGACTCCGTTAGTTTTGTGTCTGACGGTAGTTGGATAAATAATGTAATGGTGGATGAAGACTCAGCGATGCAAACGGAGGCAATACACCGGGACAGCGCAGTTCGGCCGAGACCACGGCCGGTGCAACTCGGTCGAAACATCGCTCGGGTATAAAAGGTATGCGTAGAATGCCTTTACTATTGTTTTCTAAGGTTTAAGCGCGCACTACACATTAAAATGAAACACTTTTTACGGATTAACTTGGCGTTTAATTTTACTACATTACAGTTTTTTTAGTTTACGAACCCTTTAAAGGACCCGTGGTCACAAGGAGACTGTTAAATCCCATCTAAATATGTGTGCATAAGGGATGATTTATATTAGGGCGGGACGTGCACGGGGCGTGTCCCGTCCGGGCCGTTGGGGCCCGGACGGGACACGGATCATGCACGGTGTAATATGAACTGCTTCATACAAAATGTATGCAACGTCTCAAATCAGTGGCGTGGACGGGGCATGCCCCGTGCACGTCCCGCTCTAATATAAATCATCTCTAATGGAACGCAAAAGTTTAGAAGTGTAACAAAATATGTATTTCTTAAATCATTTATAAATTTAAGATGGAGGGTAGCTATCCAGATAGACATAGAACAAACCAAACTACCAACCAAGCCGAGGAGGACTTCTTGACGGGAAAGTGAAGCGTCATGTAGTTTTGTTTTATTTTCTATAATGTGTGTTTTGTCGAATATTACTGTGAAATAATGCTGGGATAACTACTGTAAGTGTTCGTGAACGTGCATGAGTGTTGGCAAATAAAACAAAACAGTGCAACATCACTTTTTAAATTCTCTCAAGAAGTCCGAGTGAGATCTCAATAGAGTGCCACAGCTTTAAAAAAAAAATCAATATCAATATATCTTTATTCAGTAAGCTTAAATTAAGCATTTTGAATCGTCTAAATTTTTTTTTTTTATGGATGGATGGATAGGCATAGGAACCCACCCACCCACCCCACCCATTCAGGAAGTCTTTTAGCTGTTGAGAAGAACGGGCACAAGAAACTTCACAGCTTTAAAATAATATAGAAGTAACGACATTTACAAAACAACATGTCGTTACCAAATTATACAATGAGTTATAAAGATAATAATACAATCAGTTATAAAGATTATTGAGGTTCAAGGGGTTTGGGCTTAGAGATTGGATGCTCTATGCTCTAAGGGTTTGGGGTAATATCATTTACCATTAAACGTTCATTATCACTTACTGTCAACTACTTTATGCAAAGAAAGAATTCTATTATATCTTACTTGACATTGGCTAAATGTGCTCACCGCGCGAAGCCGAGCTCTATACATATATACAGGGTGTTTTTTTTTGGTATATAATTCCGCAACTAAGCTATTCTACTAGCTTCAAACAACGAAAGAACAACTATTTCTTTGTACTTTGTAGCTGGCCCAATTGGGGGATTACTCGCAATTACCAAACACCCTAAACATATCCCGCAGTCGAATGCACGACCTTTGGGCGTCAGACCGGTTGTATTATCACTAACAGTCATTTAAAACAGTTCACAGCCTGCAGCAGTGTAATACATGCCAAATGTCATTCGTATAATACTAGTTTTTAATTGGATGTAACTGTTTAGTCCTACTTCGGTCAAGATGTGTTTTACTATAGCAAAGGCACTGTCCTTCACCTGCTGACTTTTGTCATTTTGAATGTCAAGTTGCATCATAGTTACTAGTACGAGTGCAGTACTGGTACCTCTGAGCGGGCAGTTGTCGTATTCCGGGCAGCAGCGGCCGGGCACGAGCCGCGGCAGGCAGTCGTCGCGGCGGAAGCACGCGATGCGCCGGCAAACCACCTCCCCGCCCTGGCAGTAGCACACGCGGCACGGGTCCGCCGGGTCCACCAGCTTCTCGCCGTTGCCGTACGTGCGCCCGTCTTGCTCGCATTCTGGAATCGTTATGAACAACCTTAGGATTACAATGCCACAAAGTTAGTCTAACCTTTATTTAAATAATGTTTTTAAAAGTGATTTTGAATTATCTTCCATGATGTGTTTTAGCTGTGGAGAAGAATGGACGCAAGAAACTTCATGGCTTTATAAAGAAGTCTGACATGAAGAGAGCTATGCTCGGAGCTACTTACTCACTTTTTTATGTTTCCTGAGAGCCTCAGTTACCGACATAGCTCAAAGAATTAGCAAGCTGAAGTGGCAATGGTCTGGTCATATTAGCCCGCGAATATGTATCATGCACTTTCTTCATTCAATTTATCAAGCAAAATAAACAAATAATAATACAAGTAGGTAAGTCTATCCCATAAGTCGGACTTCCCTATACTGACTAAGGGAAGTCCGACTTATGGGATAGGGATAACTTTCCTAAAGCAAACAAGTCAGCGATTTTAAGTAACGTAATACTGTATTCAAATAATTATAGTTTACATTTTTAATTATTTAAAATTACCTTTTTATTGCGGATTTGTAAGTTATTGAATGCAGTTTTAATTTTTCACCAATAAAAATAGCAACTGGCGATTGAGACCGTTGCTAATGCTACACAAAACCTAACCATTACAGCTCTGTGGGAAATAGTGCCAATTTTAAATTAAATTACGATTGTACGATAAACTGGTTATGTAAAGCTAATGGTCAAGATGCCAGGCATTCGCCACGATCCGCGCAACAACAGTTCCGTTGGCCACATCCAGGCTGCGCAACACGCTTTTGTGAACCAAGTTCGACAAAAAACTAGGAACTGTGTTGAGCTAGAACTTTTCTAAAGATGACATTGTAAAGGTTATTAACCTTTATTTTACTATCGTAAGAAGATATAACCACAGCATTTTATCGACTGGTTTAGCTCTATCTTAAGATTAAATTAAACTCGAATAATGTTTACTCGGTGATAAATTTAACCTATTTTGGCCCAAATATTATGAAAGATACGTTACGTTTTCTATCAAGAAAGCCGTATGATTTTTGGCAGAAGTCTTTGGACCCCCGCATTCCTATCTTAAAAGCTGCTGATTTTCCTTGATTTCTCCCCTAGAAAAAGGAGACGTCGCTTGACCATCAACCGATCTAATCCATACGACGGACTCTTAGGGTAAAAGCCTACATAGTCCTTCATCATTGAATTTATACTCATCAGTACAGTTGACGAGTACTAACTAAATTAGTACGCTTGTCAAATGGGATTGTTGATCACAAACCTACACGATGTAGCCAGCTAGCCCGTACATCGTAATAGCCGCTCTCTGTCTGTCTAGAGTCTAGAGTGACGTGGCGTGAAAAACAAGCTGTTCGAGTATACTGTAAGGTGTTTCGTACCGCACTGGTAGGTGGCACAGCACTGGTCGGGGCGGTGCAGCGCCTTGCAGCCGGCGCGCACCTCGCAGCGCATGCGCGCGCACGACACGCTGCCCGCGGCGCACGCGCAGCGCTCGCACGGCCCGGCGCCCGGCACCGCCTCGCCCGGCTGGTACACGGCCGACCCCACCGCGCAACTGCCTGCAACACGCGCAATGGACGTCACAGTGGGGGGGTATCATCATACATACAATACATTCATGACTATTATCCCCAAAGGGTTAGCCAGAGAGTAGGCAATGAGGACCTCAAAAGCAGTCTTCTGTCATAGTCCACGTTTCATCAAACTACAACTGCACATAAGCTTAGCGTGCCAGGAAGCGAGCCCATCGCCACTTTAAGTTGTTTAACGGATATGTGCAGTCTTTAGTCCGTTAGTCGCCTTTTACCATACCCAATTGAAGAGATGGGTTTGTAGTATTCTATCAGCACCGGGACTAACGGTGCCTTCCAAAGATCGTTATTAGGTATAAAATCCAAATCATACTTTGCACGACCTGGGACTTGAATCCAGGACCTCTGATCGGCCGAAAGCATTGCTTTGGCCACCAGACGTTACATTAATCATGACTATTAAAATTAAACAAAATAAATACTTACCATTTTTATAGTCGACCTGCGAGCTGGTAACATTAGGTAACGGGCCCAGCGGTCCTGCGCAAAACGAAACAGATTTGTTAATCGCTGTTGTGAGCGAGTGCTATGAAATTTTAAAGTGGAAAAATATTAAGATACATTAAAGCGCCAATAAAACCGGCAGGCATAATTCGTTTCAATCAGTACATAATGGCTGGAATGCGCGATTCCCCGCCAGCCGTGTCAGCGCTAACGGGTTTGAATTTCCTTCCCATTTCCATTGTGTGCTACGATTGGGGTCGCTTCAGAACAAACTGCGCCCACAGCCGGCAGAGCCAGCGAATCCATTAGAAGCAAAAGTGATACTGATCATGTCATTTTGTATCCTCTCTATATCTCTATTAAAATAGAATAATATGATTTTTGTAAAATCACTTTGGAAATCGCCTAAAAGTCCTCTAGAGAGAATTGGAAGGCCTCACAGCTAACAAGCGTTCGAGAGGGTCGATTGATGTCGCCGGCCGCCTCAGTCGCGGGCCGCGGTCGTCGGTCGTCACGTCAAAAAAACTTAACAAATGTTTGAGTAATTGCCGCCGCCTCCGCCGCCGCCCCCGCCCCCGCGGATGGCTCCCCCGAGGGTAAGTGGTTGCCCCGACCCCATTATACTCTCTGCAGCTTTGATTTATGTCCCGAATCTTTCTGAATACACGAAAACTTTGACAAATTGTTTGTATTTTCCTCTTTTTTCCGCTGAATTGTGTTCCTCGGAAATGTTTGCAACTAGCTCCACCCGTGACTCCGTTTGCGTGGACTTTAGATTGTGCATTAAATATTTAGTTTCACATATTAAAAACTAAATAAGAAAGTTTCATGTTTCTAATACCTGTGACAGCACATCCTAGCTAATATTATAAATGCGAAAGTGTGTCTGTTTATTTTGTTATGCTTTCAAATGTTGATGAATTTTGATATCGAGATAGAAGAGGCCCTAGAGAAGGTTATTTTAGGCTTATTTTTCAACCGAAAAATTTAAGCGGGATAACCCGCGCGTTAAAGCTAGTTTTACTTAATACGAGAAAAGCCTAGCTTTACTTCTTATTCTAAATAAACACGTGAAAACTCAGTCCCGAAACTTTATAGAATACCAAAAAAACAATGTGCAAAATGGGCCTAGCTTTTAGCACTTTGTAATTATTCAAAATTGATATATGAATAATTCTTCGATCATCTAAATAAGCAATAATTAGAACATTTATGATGCCAGTTCATATTACAACTACTGCTTACTACCCGCCCACAACTTTTCTGGCGCTTTATCTCCTCCCCCGGAAATCAACTACGAATAAGGTTACAAAGTGCTACAATCTGGGCCCAGGGTCCATACATAATACATTGGCGAACTCCCATACAAACTTTTGTCAAACTCTTTTATTAAGCGTCTATAAATGAAAAAAATATGTTGGTATAGAGTTTGTAATCCTGAACAACATGATCTTGGTTTTACTTCTCTAGTAAGTCTACAATTAAAGATATTCCAATTCAAAGTTTTTGAGGTTATGTCTATCATAATTGGATAAAACAAGTAGGTACTTACCTACCTAGTTGTGTTATCCTTTCAAGGATTGGCCAGCACAAGCAACAGACCGCGTAAAGGGAAAGAGGGGAGGGAGGGCCTTTCCCAGCAGTGGGAAAATAGAGGCTTGTAATAATAATAATGTGATTTTAACTAACTAATGACTAGGCAGTATGGTCTCCGACCTTAGCCTGTTCCTTCAAGGAACAAATTATAAAAAAGTACGTCATGCCAAAATAAAAATAAAACGTGGACTTCTTGGCGGGAAAGTAAGGCGTCATCTGCAGTTTTGTCTTATTTTCTATAATTTGTGTTTTGTTGAATATTAATGTGAAATAATGGTGGTTTATTTACTGTTTTAAGTGTTCGTGAACGTGCATGAGTGTTGGCAAATAAAACAAAACATTGCAACATCACTTTTCAAATTCACTCAAGAAGTTCGTGTGAGATCTCAATAAAGTTCCACAGCTTTATTGAGTCTCAAGGGGTTTGGGGGAATATCATTTACCATTAAACGTTAATTATCACTCATTATCATCTCTTTAAGCAAAGAAAATATTCACTTTAAAATACTGGCTAAATGTGCTGACCGCACAAAGCCATTATTTAAGAGGATTTACGCATTTCGGAGTCCCATACAAATTTCCAAGTTGAAATTTTTTTAAGCCAATTTTGATGAAGCTCGGCATGCTGAAGTAAAATATAGAGGTCTAAATAGTTTGTTGAAAACATTAAAAAAAAATGTTTATTTAACCCGGGTTATTTCGATTTTAAACTTTCTATAGTGGACTTTAAATCGCAATTACTCAGATAAATAAACGATATTTAAAAATGCTTTCAACAAACTATTTAGATATGTGTATTTTACTTTAGCATGCAAAGTTTTATCAAAATTGGATTATTGGTTTTTAAAAATTTCGACTTGGAAGTTTGATGGGAATCTGAAATGCGTAAACCTCTTAAGAGAAAAAACAAATAAAAACAATAATTAGTTATTGTTCTGAGCCCTAAACAGAACAGTACTAACTAGTAGTTTACGTGTCTTTTAAACTTATTTTATTTCGAAACTTAGACAGGTTTCTCCTATGGTTTCAAAAATCTTACGAATTTATTTCATCGGTATTGTAATAGTGAAATTTATAGACGCTAAAGAATTCATTCAGCAATGATTTCGCAATTGTCCTTTGTACATTGTTCGTTCTTGATCTACCGATAGATGTAAGGATGATTGATTTTGCCGCGACGATATGGATAACACCGCTTTTATCTATTCCATGGCTGCAACGCCCGTCCCCGCCGCGCCAGTGACATAACACTACATGCCTTTAGAGTAGAGAGCCTTTAGAGTCCCCGCAGACTGCAAACTTTATATCGGCCGATAGTTTGGTTGGCTTTTTAATCGGTATGCGGATGGGCGCATTTACATACCTCCTCATACTGATTATAAAGCCAACCAAACTATCGGCCGATATAAAGTTTGCAGTCTGCGGGGACTCCTAAAAAGGTATTTCTAATTGAATGTATTAAGATTCTCCAACTTTTAAAAGTTTCAAATACCTAAGTCAAATGTTTTTGTTAAAATAAGTTAATGATTCAATCAGATTCGTAACATTATTTGATTATTATTATTTAATTCAAAAATAACGAAACGTTGAATGAAGTCGTTATCGTTGAATTCAATCATATTCAAAAGTTAGGGATAATGTAAGTAATAAAAACCTTTAAGCGATTTAAGCTACAATGCAATTTTAGCAGTTTCATTTCAACCAACAATGTATGACGGGATTGGACGAATGCATTATTCTGTCTCGCTTTTACAGTAAAACACGAGTCTATGATTTCGTCACGCTGATGTTCATTGCCAAATATTGCAGGAGGTACACTGCGCTGCATAAATTAATTTGCTCACTTGGAATTCTCGGAGCGACATGCAGCCGTTGAGTAATGAGTAACACGGCTGCCATTGTTTTCACAACTCGGGTGACATTTACCTTACGGACACCACAACACGCGGCTTCGGAATATCAGATGGACGGCGGCTGGCGGCGGGTGCCCGGCGCGAGACGATAGATCAAGCTAACCATTATAATGTCACTTTGTTCTGCTCATTTAAACGCTTCAATTGATATGAATACATTCTTTATTGAGAGCACCAGTATTATCAGAAAAAAAGTTATAGCATTGTTCTGTGGTTCTGTTATGAAAATAAGAATCGCAGCAGAATTAAAGTTAATACAATTAGGACCATTCTATTTCAATACATTTTTTACCTACTTTCTTAATTTCCAAACAAGAAATATTTCATTTCGTTTGACTCATTTTCTCTTCCTTTATTAATTTGTTATCCAGGCCTGTTTTAGTAATTGTTATGTAGCCAGGCGTCTATTATTCACAATCATTTAAAAATAACAATGTCTGCAATTTGTACAAATGGTTGTACTGCACATTTAGAAGGTATTTATTAGTATTTAGAAGAATTTTCCGAGTATATTTCCTGGCAAGCATAACACAAGCCGGCGGAGCGGATCGGGTATCGCGACCGCAGCCCGCCACAAGGGCGCGGCCCGACCTTCCTGCACCTTCCTGCAACTTACTGAAACTTACTGCAGCGGGCAGCAGGCACGGTCTAATCGATCGACGAATCGCCCATATGACATAATTATGCGATATGCTTTTTTAATTTTGTTTGACGCTGTAAAATAAGTGCCCTTGTTGAGTTTCTTGCTGATTCTTCTCAGTACAAATATAAATAAGTTATGCAAAAAGTTAGCCAGTACAAATTATACACTATTAAAGCTTAAGCCAATAACATACAAAAAAACTTTAATAACGGTTTACTTTTCAGGTGACGTCGTCGTTAAAATTCTACTAAATTGCCTGCCGGTGCTGCCTGTCGGCGGCGATGGGCCTGATGGTTTTAATTAAAAAAGCGTGTACACGAGTAAACCCTAAAAAACAATATAATTATAGACTAGTAGTATTTACGAAAGACTGTTTTTTTAAAGTGTATTTTACCTAAGTATTATTTCAATTTGATGTTTAATGTAACTAAATCAATTCGTTTGATACTAAAGAATAATAAAAAAAACGGGTTATTTTTTTATTATGTAAGGTGACTGCTAGAAACTTCAAGAAACTTCAAGGGCTGGTGAGGTACAGTGTTTTAAACATGACAAAATTGGCAAAAAAGATTCCAGACTAACATAGTTACTTATCGCCCAGCTGACGCGGACGGGTCAACAGACGGGCGGGTCAACGGCCGGCCGCTGCCCGCGTGTTGTAAATAATCGTTATTTAATAGTTAATTCTTTATTTTATTTCTCTTATATTATTGCTTTAAAATAAATTAGATACTCAAAGACTATCAAATTAAAATTCATAAAATGAATATTTAAAAAAAACATAAAAAAGCATGAATTTCTTTTTTGTCATGTTTGTCATGTTTAAAACACTTGACCTGACCCGCCCTTGAAGTTTCTTGCGGTTTCTAGCAGTCGCCTTATATACTGGGTGGAGATGCATGTATGTGTAACTATATGGCGTACACACACTACAACGTTCACTCCCTCATAAATTATGCTATCACGGTTTGGGGGAATGCAACTGACATAAACCGCGTTCTGAAATGTCAGAAAAGATCGATAGTGATTAATAACGGATTAAGAAAGCGTACGTCAGCAAAAAAACACTTTGTCGTCATAATATCATGACAGTAGTATCATTGTACTTAAACAGAAGTCTAATAGAAATTCACAATGATAGAGACTCATTACTAAAGAGAAAGGACATACATGCCCACAATTTAATAAATAAAGAAATATTCAACATTCAAAATCAATTATTCAATTTATGCCATCGGTTCATAAGTCCTAACTATGGGGCGGGAGCCTTGTACTGAGAAGAACCGGCAACAAACTCAGCAAGGGCAATTCTTTTCCGCCTTTCTTTTACAGCGTCAATACAAATTGGAAAATCCCTCCCTACCATGATTAGGTATGGTATTATGACAACCTAAATGGGCATTTAATCTTCTTGGCATTATTTATGTCTTAATTACGAAATTTAATATGATTATTGTATTAACATCACTACAAAAACTGTTATTCTAAATATTTAATTCTCAGAACTTATCTTGTGAAACATTCTACGTTATAGGGTCCATAAATAATTTTATTATATTCTATTCAAACAGTCTCCCGCTCTATAGATATGGCGTAATAACAATCAGCTGTAGCCTTAACTGAATAAATTATTTATATTGATTTTTGATTCCTGAACCTACTCCATATTTGTATAAAATATTGAACGCATAACATCCATTGTCCCAGTATGGATCTCGAAGCAGACGTGATGGTACAACAAGTACAAACATACTATTATTATTTCTTTGCAGATTATTTTTACTAAAGTTTTTGTTTGATAATGATGAATAATCAAATCCAGGAAAAACGAACTTTAAATCGATCGTCTATTGTACGTGTTTAAAGTAGTAAATTGCAAGTTTCTGGTGTTACGTAAAACCATTCATAAGGCAATATTTTGATGTAATTTGCAACATTATGTCATTGGGTTTGACGTAGGGCCGGCCAGCGGGCGGGCGCGTGCGGTGAGTCGTCGGCCGGCCTCGACCGCGGCCTGATTGCGGCCGCCTCACCTTCCGCACTTGCAGAGGGAGAGCCAATCCTCACTGATGGATTAGTGTTCTATAAAGTGTATCTTAAGTAAGCTCTAACTCTTCTTAGTACACTTGTTCAGTAAGTATGAGAACAATAGTGCCCCTTGGATAAAATTTTGCTACCAAAAAGCATATACTTACACTACTTTTACAGGCACCTACTTTATAATGTTACCAATAAGCACCCCATACATTAAATTTACGTACATACATACGTCGATCATAGTTTATATGATCGAAGCATCATACATAATCACGGCTATTATCCCCGAAGGGTTAGTCAGAGACTAGGCAATGAGGACAGCAAAAGCAGTTCTATACCGTAGTCCACTTTTCACCAAATAGCGACTGTGGTGGGTCCATCGCCGGTCTATGCTATTGGATGTATGTGCAGTCTTTAAGTCCGTTAGTAGCCTTTTACGATACCCAAAGGAAGAGAGGGATGTCACGGTGAAATTAAATTTAACTTTTAAATAAATTTATAAATTTGACTTAATGATGAAAGCAAACGTTTAAACTGAATTTATAAGTAACTTTATATAACTTTAGTATTCTCCCCAGTCCCTAAGATTGATAGCGCATAGAGGGCGGGCGGACGACCCTGGGCGGGCGGGTGACCCTGCCCTAGGCAGAGTTTCAGGAACCGGTTCTGAGAACATTGACCTCGGGGCGCAACACATATTCTGGTAAATAATGAACGGGTTTTAGGGTCGTCGTCATTATGAAGGAGTCTGCGGGTGGCGGCGGCGGCGGCGCTTTCTTTGAAAAAATCTCGTCAGCTCATCATGAATTAATGAATGCAGATTGCTTTTTATGAGGTTTAGGGTTAGACCCTCACAAAGGGGCTCCAATTTCTAAGGAAGCCTACATAATTGTTGCTTGATAAAGAAGTAAGAATAGTGGTAAAAGATTAAAATTATACGTGATAGTGACGGTGGTTGTGACGCTGTAGTAGTAGTTTTGTAGTTCTTAGTAATGATGCAGCATACCAAAAAAAATATGTTTGAATTTGTTAGTGTCAGGAATAACATTTTAAGTGTATTAAATATAAGTAAAAATAAAAGCGTATGTCGAGCGCAAAATCTACATGACCGTGGAACGGGGGATTGATGATGATACTTACGGCCATAAAGGGATTTTTTACGATATCGACTTTATACATCGTTGGAATCGCCTTTTTAAATAAGTTTCAGTTCACTCTAGAACACATTTTTTGTCGGTTAAGCGGTTGGTAAATTAAGGTTCAGAACCTAAATTTTACGTCGTAAACGCCTAATATTTTAGTATCTTTTACAATCTGGTGGTTATAAAAAAATCATATTTCGAAATACTTACGCAATTTTAGCTTTCATAATATTATTTAGCTGGAAGTTTAGCCCTTTATGGCGGTTTAGTCCATACTGAAAAGTGTCGCTTAATATATTTGGGCCGGGTTTTCCAAACATATGTTTGACGCTTATAGTTATTTTTCTTGTCATTTTCTGGATGTTGGAAGGCGCTTAGGACGAATTGTACTAGCGGATATCACTATTCATAGTGGCGCTTATCCTTTTTTTCCCTTTTGCTATTTAAAAGATTAGGGCGGTTAGATGATACGACGATTCAAAATATTTACTCACGCCAATGCAATATGTCGGTTACCGTATGCAAAAAAACTTAAAGGCAGATACCGCAGCGTCTCATCGATGTTTTATCCTTTTCTACCACATATTAACATTTAGGGCGTTGGCGACTGTTGCCTAAGCGCCACGCGCGCATACAATCCATTCCGGCACGCACTTTCTTTGAGCTAGCATTGAAAATAGTAAGTAAGATTTCATATTTCTATTGTGATCTTCAATGAAGATTTTTATAACAATAGTTTATTTTTATTCTGCGAAGATTGATTAACTAAATGATTGAATTTTGAAGAAGTCGATGAACTTTGTGTTGTCTTGTTTTTTATATGTATTTATGTACTTAAATCTTTGTAGTACCTTCGTTGATTCTATTTATTACAACACAGCTTATAGCTCTTGTATACTAACTTTGGAATCAGATTAATGTTTAAATGTCTTATACGTACTTAAATATTTATGTTTATAAATCGTCATTACACAGATCGACTACTTCTGGTCTGTCAGAAGTTATTTCCCTTGAATATATTTTTTTTGTTCTTTCAATATCATGCAATCAGTTCTTAGACTAAAGGCACATGCGTTTTAGGAGTAGTCTGGCAGGTGGAACCTGTTTCACAGCTATAACTGCTCAATAGGAATCTGGAAGCTTATATTATGTCATTCAACTCCAGAATTTGGCGTCCTTAATCGTCTTAACTGGTTGGGAATAGTAAGCTGTACTGCTAGCTGATTTTGCGTGACGTTGCAAACGGGCTTTGTAAGATTTAGTATGATCATCATATATTTTTAACTGTGCTTAGTTGTAGGTATTCATGGACCTCGGAGTTCTTTATAAACCAGGGTGCATTCACTATTTGTTTTAGGATAGAGTCTTTAGCTCTCTGTATCATGTTAATACTGGACTGGCAAGCAGATTTCCACAACTGAATCCTATAATGTCCGAATAAGTTTGAGAATAGTTTTGTAGATTTGCAGTTTTTTTGTCAATAGACAGTGCTGTGTTTCTACTAAGCTGTCAATAGAGTTCATGGTATTTTATGTTATTTTAATCTCTCTTAGCTTGGATATGGTTTCTCCAGGTCAGTCTGTGATCGAGATGCATCCCCAGATATTTGACGCAGTCACTGTGTGTTGGTGACACAATTTCACAGGTAGGCAGTCCCTTCTTCTCAAAGTGAATGTGACGTGTGTAGATTTAGAGGAGCTGGCCTTAATTGTCCACTGTCTCAATCACTTCTCTACTGTTTCGAGTCCCATTTGTAGAATCTGTAAAGCTTATTCACACTTCGTACTGGACGCCAGAATAGCTTTGTCATCCGCAAATGTTGCTATGGTTACCCCATTGATCTAAGGTAAATCCGTATGTATTTATGGTATATAGTATGGGGCCCAGTACAGAACCCTGGGGTACTCCTGCGTGTATTTCGTATAAAAGGGATGTGTATTCTTTTTCCTGGACTTAAAATAGTCTTTCTGGTAGATATGATTTAAAAAGCCAAAATAATCTATGCGGTAGGTTTAAAAGAAGGCCCTTGTACCACACCCTGTCGAAAGCCTGTTGAATGTCCAGGAAAGCGATTGAACAATATTCCTTATTTTTCAGGGCATTTCTGATTACCTGGCAAAAACTATGAATTAGTTCTATTATAGCGTGGTCTTGCCTGAAGCCAAATTGATGTTGTAGTATCTTAAACTGTTCTCTCCTGCGTGTATTTCGTATAAAAGGGATGTGTATTCTTTTTCCTGGACTTAAAATAGTCTTTCTGGTAGATATGATTTAAAAAGCCAAAATAATCTATGCGGTAGGTTTAAAAGAAGGCCCTTGTACCACACCCTGTCGAAAGCCTGTTGAATGTCCAGGAAAGCGATTGAACAATATTCCTTATTTTTCAGGGCATTTCTGATTACCTGGCAAAAACTATGAATTAGTTCTATTATAGCGTGGTCTTGCCTGAAGCCAAATTGATGTTGTAGTATCTTAAACTGTTCTGAAATTGCTGACATTAGTCGCTTTAGAAGAATTCTTTCAAATAACTTTGATAAGGTTGGAAGTAAACCTAATAAGTCTATAAATACACAATCGAAGAGCATGATAATGTAACTTTATGAGGCAATTCCCTTAATACCTTTCTGTCAATGAGGTTAAATCTCGTAGCATTTTTAACGTTTAGGTCCTTAATTGATCTTACAACTTTGCGAGGGGAAGCGGATTTTATGGGCTAATCTAGTTGCAGGTCATCATAATTTAAAACTCGGTCGATATTTAGAACTATCTCGGGGTCAGGTTCTTAAATCCCAGAATCTGACATCGACGACGATGATATAGTAAGTAATACGATTTAGTAGGTAACGAATATTTTTAATTACTGTAAAATATTTATTACTGTATACCTCAGACTATACCCATGATTAAGTAGCTTTACGGTCGGGAAAGCAAGCCTTTATACTAGGAACTTTCTAAAAGTAAAGTTCGTCTTTCAAAAAGCTGTGTTTACTTGATCCATTAAGTAACATATTTTTTTATATTTTTTCGTTCACACTAAGTCTATAGCCAATTACCACTTATGCTGTAGTGCCTCAACTTTATGTAAAACTTAATGTCAGTTAAGGTATAAAAATAAGCATGCAGTAAAGTCATTTTAGCTTACATGTGCAGTTTTGGCGAAAGAGGTTACAATGTTTTTTGTCCGTTTCTAAAAAGTAGTCCATTTGAGCATAAGCGCTAAGAAATACTATTAGACGAATGACTATAGTAATTTAATTAAGTAATTTTGTGGAGAAATAACTTAAAAGTATATAGCTACATTTAGAAGTCGTAGGAAGCAAAAACAAACTTTTTATGATTTTTTTTCTAAATTTTGCAACTTTAAACCTCTCTCCTGTACAGTTTGTAAAGTGGCGGTTATCCCTTTTTGGCCGTTAGGCATCGATATGAATGATGAGGAGATGTGCTCAGCTCCAAGTGACAAGAGACATAATATTTAGAACATTTGTTTGTTACTTGTTTGTTCTCGTAATTTTAACAGATCCCAGACCCAAGTTATATATGGGCAATAAACAAATACTTTGCATACCACCCTACCAGCCAAAACGTTGATTGCGTTTATCAAACTATCTACAAGTGAAATATTATTTTAGGAACATGATTTAACAGTTCGTTTATCTTTGAAAAATAATAAATGTCTCATTTACCGTTACTCGGTCGTTTAAAATATCTGGTAACTATTCTTGTGTAAATCTAGCTATTAATGTTAACCGACCTTTTTTCTGAGTGGTAGAGCCACGCTGCGTTGCAGCACACATTGGGCCGGCTCGCCCGGCGTAATACCACCCTCTCACTAATATTCGGCGTGAAATAATGGCACTTGGTGCTGTTGTGTTTCGTCCGACCAGTGAGGGTTCCGGAGGCCCCTTCCCCCCCCCCCCTCCTCCCAATTCCTATTCCTTCCTTAAACCTATTCCTCCCTTAAAGGCCGGCAACGCGTCTGCGATTCCTCTGGTTTTGCGGGTGTCCATGGGCGGCGGTGATTACTCTCCATCAGGTGACCCGCCTGCTCGTTTGCCTCCCTCTAATATAAAAAAAAAAAAAAAACCTCGTTTATCTCTTATTTGTTCGTTACCTCTTTTAAAACACTGTACAAAACTGTTAATTTGTGTTCTGTAGCTGTTTTTTGTTGAATACCGAACGGCAAACCGAAGAATGTACCTTTCCCTAAATACAATAGTTTGTAATAGGTAAGGTAGGTAGGCTTGTTGAGTCGCCATCTTCCGCGTCTCGTGAGCCGCCCTGTTATTGGCCGCCGCCGCTGGAATGCTAACACGGCGGCTCCGGCGACACGCGCGCTGCTCACGTGACACCCGGTGCCTATGGCACGCACATAACAAAGCAATCCCTTGGACGTCTGCACGATGACAATATTTTCATAGTGGTGTTCCTCAAAACCATGTGGAAACACAAATATACAGGTCTGACTTAGACCCAATTATTTACGCATTAATTTAAACTTTGAGACGGGAAATTATCCATTAGTGTGAATAACTTTCAGAAGTGCCTTAACAAGGCTGGCAGCGATCATTAACAGCCCCTGACAACACGAGGCTAACTACTTAAACTGAACCATTAACAACTGTTAGTTAATTAGCCCACTCGTCTTCTCCCAGGAGTGCTGTAAAGGCGGCTTAGAGGCAAGGAACGTACAGATTCGATTAAGAAGCAACGAGCTCACTCGTCTGAAACGTTTGGTAACCATGCAGCTTGCCGAAAACAGACAGGAGTACACAGGACTAATATTGTTACCTTGGAACTATAAAAGCTTAATAACCGCTATTTTGTTGAACATTGCAGAACATGAATTAACAAAGTCATTTCGTTACATTCTCTATCACCATAACCAGAACGCTATGGTGTAAGTACTGTGAGACTCACAAAAAAAAACTTTCTCAATCTGATCATACTACATTGCCACCTTTGATTGGTGTTTGTATTACTTGTCCGTAGCAGAGGAGTCGATGTACGGGCCACGTCCCTGGGCGTCGCGCGCCGGGCCGCCGGTCCCGTGCCGCGGCGCGGGCGGCACGGGCTGTCACGGCCGATCGATAGCGCGCCCTCGCCAGACAGCTCGCATCTCCTGACTTTTGGCGTAATGTCACTTTTGTGGTTCGTGAACGACCCTTGGGTGCAAATTGCAAGTATGATAGATATTACAGCTTCTTGAGGACGTACCGCACGAAAACATACATAGATGATTCTGCACACTATTAAATTACATTAAATTAAATTACTTAGGTGTTAAAGTACACGCGACAGATGCTATTAAGGATTTGTATATGCAAAACGCTAAAGCGCTTTCACAAAAGACAGAAAGGTGTGCAAACGAGTACTTCTAATTCCATCAAGCGTAGTTGGTGCTAATAGCTTATTTCGTGGAAGTTAGTATAAACTTTTGAATAATTGGAGCTGGCCTGCACTCGGTCTCTCAATAAATCATCGCAGTCGTAAAGCAACTAAGCCAGGTATTGGTGTGATAGTATTGCGGAGTAGTTGCGGCCACACGTCCGGCAGCGGCGCCGGCAGAGGCGGCAGCGCGGCGCGATAAGGTGGCGCGGAAAAAACACGTTCCTACCATTACGCGGACGAGTAGGACGTTTTTCCGCCATCGCCAGTCCGATTCATTAGGATTGCCACCACCTTAGAGTAAATGTAAGTACTAGACCTTTAAGTCTTCACCCAAATAAGGAACACCCGAAGCACATTGATCACACCAATTTATTTACAACAATAATACTAATTATCGTATCAGGCGGATCATCTCGCATCGATACGGGTACTGCGCAATGTGTTCTACGCAAAGACCATTATGTAACGAACTATAGCTAACAAATAAAAAGTACCAGTGGAACCACCCCTAGAGAGAATTGGCAGAAAAGGGAATACCTTTATGATATTACAGCAGTTTCCTTTCCGGTGAATTTATTTTATTTTCTATGATCTTTGTAAGAGGAAAATGGTGGTTGGCGTTAATAATGTATACGAAAAGAAAGAAAACAGCCGAGTACATAGACCTATGTCGAAAACCTTTTATGAACGTACCGACCATACCTACGAAAATTACCAGATGAATAAGAATATAATAAAGTATTCACTTACTTTAACTTTTCCGATAATTTTAAGATAACATCAGACGGAAAGATGTGTAACTTTTGTAAACTAGGCACGAGTATCTTATCTTAATGGGGTCTGCAGAGGTTTCACCCTCAGTGCTTGTAAACCGTTTGATTTTTTTTTTAACTAGTTAATTCCTAAACTACTAAGGGTCATTGGACTTGCTTAAATAAACGTGTAAATTACAAGGTAAGTATTAAATTACTTATTAAAATGTGTAAGCAGGAAATAGGCTACGTCGCGCGTCGGCGTCAGTCGCGTCGGTAGGTAGTGCGAGTCATTATAAATAAATTGCTAGCCGCTGGGTCTGAGATTTCTCTTCTATTTTCGTATTTTGATCTGAGGAGCTCAACAGTACTAATTTATGAAGTAATTAGAGCTGAGTAAGCCCTACCCAACTGCCTATTAGCACCCGAAGCTGCTATTTCCAGCCTCGAACCTGCCTTTACAACTGACCTGCCATTACCGTTTCATTATTTCTAAGAGCGGGATTATTTGATTACTCTCAACATAAATAGAATCATCTTTACGTTTTTGCTCTGTAAATTACATTTATTTTATACGTGATGGATTATGATTATGAGTAGCGTAAATTACATTTCCTTTTATTTAAAACTTAACAACTTTAAAATGGCATAATTTATCAATAGCATACTTATTATGTTCGCGTTGAAAGCGAATGATAAAGTGTTGAGGTTATTCATTTATTTGTTTTCGAAGTAGTTTAGATTTATTTTAATTTTTTGTAAATATTTGGGCAATATAATATGGCACGGTGATGTTTTATTATTTTAAGTATGAATTTCTATTTTAAGATGATCATGAAAAGATTGGGTAAGTAATTATTATTTTTGTAAAATATGCTTGACTTTATAATAAAGGACTATAAAATGTAAATCCATTATTAGCTGTAAGTTAAATTATAATTAAATAACACTGTAAGTAATTGTTTAAGAGCTGGGGATTTTGTTTGAAAATAAAATAAAATAGATAATCAACAATTTAATAGCATCACGTCAAGTCGTTTTGAGTTAAATTAAAAATCAATCGTTTCCTAGAGGTGTTGTTATGGCAACAGATAAGGTGGTGCAGCGCCAAGCGGTCATACAGATAAGGTGGTGCAGCGCCAAGCGGTCATACAGATAAGGTGGTGCAGCGCCAAGCGGTCATACAGATAAGGTGGTGCAGCGCCAAGCGTCATACAGCTACCAGTATGTAACAAAAACAGTATTGTAAGTTCATAATTAAAATGAAATCGTAATTTGTCTAACTTACTGAAATTAGCAGTGTATCAAACTGTAAGTAATATTCTTAAAATTAGTCTAGGCGAATGACCCAGCCTAACATTTGCACTCTACAGTAATCGTAATTGTGTCATAAATTATAATTCAACAGTGTTCAATTTACTACTAAAATTCAGTAGTTACCTACCTAGTAAAAACTACTGAACAGAACTCTTAAATGAGTGCGCGCGTGCGAATTCTGCCGCGTCGGCACAATTTTTGCGTCATCATAACCAACAGTTTAGAATATTCATTTAATACATTTTATTAGAAAATTCATACACAATTATTGTATGTAAGTAATTACGGATAGTCAAGCGGGCATTAGAAATGTATTAAGTTATATAATGTGCATTTTTTAAGACCTGCAATATGACACTGCTGACCAAAATGCCTTTCATCTATCCCTGTCCTTGTTTGTCAGAGCCATCCAACCTCTTTCGGGGCCGACCTCGGCGCGCGGCGGGGCGTCGTCCATCTCCAGGAACACATTGTGTAGTAAGCTTTGGCCAACGGTCGGAAATAGTCGGGATCGGGATGCATGCGACATATTTAAATTCTAAACTACATCAATAAAATATACCGTATGATTTACAATGACGTAACTTGAAATTGCATTGCCGCGTGGATAAAAAAATGGCATTTTAGTCTGTGGTTTGGTTAAGCAATTAAAATGATAATGACCTCTTTCGAACTGGGTCACAATAGCATGTTTAAGGCATCGAGATGGAATGGATGAAACGGATACCCGTCACGCGGCCCGGGACCGGCCGGGGGCTACCGCGTCCGGGGCTAGTGCGGGCCGTGCAATTCCCGCTAGACAGTGGTCCGTCAGCGGGGCCCGGGCGGGTGGGGGGCGGGGGGGGGGGGAGGGCAGCCGCCACACGGCATTCCGCGCGTGACTCAGCCGGACGCGCGCGGCATGTAGCTGACAACATCAAATTGTTGATTAAACTTTTGACACACTCATTATTCTTGCTCGTCGCGTCTATCACAAAACGTTTACAATTTCTAAATGACTACAATGTGTTCAATTAGAGAGCTATACTTAATTATCAGAATACTGTAACGAGTTCCAGTTTATCATTTGTGAGAATCTTGTTCTGCGAAAATATTAAAATGTTTGCACTAACTACAAATATTACATTTCATTTGCCGGGGCCGGCGGGAAACTAGTATGTGTCAGCTTTAACACAAACATGGCATAATCATAGCATTGATTTTTACCAATATTAGCTGCAGGTTACTGGGCAGTACTGGGCACGGCACACTGAGGCAAGAGGACAACTCGCTGCACTAAATATTAATGTGAAGTAAAGTATAGCCCACATTACTGTCCCACTGCTGGGCAAAGGCCTAGATCATTGAAATCTAATGTTCGCTACGATTGACAGGCATAACCAACCTGGTTGTTCACAAACCCGGGCTATACACAGAAACATCCTAAACACACTTTGCTCGGCCTGGGAATTGAACCCTGTACCTCCGGTCACCAGCCCGAGCGCTCAGCACTCGGCTACCGAGGGGTACTGCATTACATATCATCATCATCATCAGCCTATAAACGTCCCACTGCTAGGCACAGGCCTCCCACGTGGACAATGCACGAGGGGATATTGGGCCATAACCCACCACGCTGGCCCAATGCGGGTTGGTGGGTTTTAACGACTGCCATCTTACGACAACAACCGGGACCAACGGCTTAACGTGCCTTCCGAAGCACGGAGGAACTCGAGATGTTTTTATATTTGGTCACCCATCTAGCGACCCGGCATTGCGAAAGTTGCTTAACGGGCAAGTTCGCAAGCCGAACGCGCTAGCCGCTGCGCCATTGAGCTCCTCTTGGTTTTTTGCCTTGGTCTTATTGTATTATTATATATACATTATACCTATATAATACTACGGATAAGACAAAAATGGAATTGAAATCACCCAATCGATTTTAATAATCCAATAGTCTAATACTCTACATCCCTAATTGTGGTAAATAATATTCATTGTCTTAATTAAAGCATTATAGGTACCCTGTTTTCGCCATTTCAAGATTTAAACAAAATCACTAGGTATCGGAACCGCGACCTCGAATAATGTCAAGTACTTATAGAGTTTGATAGAGTAATGAAAGAAAGGTGACCGTTTTGTTGGCCATATCGAAGTTATGTATGACTGTTTGCGTCGGTGGGAGAGGGTGACTCAGGCGGTACCGAGAAATTCATTGATGAAATAACCACATGCCCTAATTGTTTCCACGAAATTATTGTACTTTGAAATAGCTAATAATCAACTCATCACTGCGCTGTCTGTGTGAGTTTGATTTGTGATGGATGATGAAGGGCGAAATTCTTTTATATAACTTGGAACATTATTTTTTCAATTTTTGTACAGCCACATACGTTTTTAGATAATGTGCGCGCAATTTCGATGTCTGTTTGTAAGTTGACCTGCAGTACTGTATGACGTTGTAACATATTGTTTAGACAGCTTTCATATTAAAAGTGAGTTGTTCTCTTGCGTAGTTGAATAAAAACATTCACGATTTTTTCACAAGCTGACGCTTTTGACATAAACTTCGAGCCCGCTTATTTATCCTTTATGCAAAGTCTGTCTATGATCTTTCGTTCTTAGGTTTTTAATTTTTTACTCTATAAAACTCTAATTCTTTATGCATACATCATATTAAAATCGGGGTATAAGTTGCAAGAACAAAATAGCCCAGGACAACCACTCACTCGTTTACTAACTCAATATAACGGAAAGTATGAACGTTAAACAATAGGAATACATAAATGAGCATGCATGCCGCGGCGCATAACAGGGCCAAGGCTGCGGCTGTTTTCGTCGAATAAACAAAAGTTCTGATATTGAGGTGCCAACCCTAGCGAATGCTTTTGAAATCCAACAATGAGAATATTCTATTTTTATTTAATTTTAATCTCAATGATTTACATGTTTAACAGCTACATCCGTATTAGGTTTTGACACGACCCAACATAGCACAGGTCTCCTTAAGAAGTACCGAGTTAGTGTGTAGAGTGTACGGCAGCAACTCTTAATTGAAGCCTGAATGTTGTATCCCGCGTTGCTCCTGAGGAGGAGTTACTCGAATATTCTGCGCTAACGGTGGGCAGTCAGCCATGCAATGCGTCAATACCGTCCTCCAAACTATCATTAGTGAGGCCTAACATAACCAAACAGAACAGTGCTTACATTATTTATCAGTTGGATAAGATACTGAGTTGCCACCTTATATCCATAAGTCAGTAAGCTAACTCCCTGATGTTTGATAGACAAAGGTCTCTTATCTTTATTATTAAAATTTTGCATTCACAATGCTATAAAATTATAGGATAAAATGTTTACTAGAAAAAAATCCCATTCGAGCTTCCTGAGACTGGTTGATTTTTTTCTAGTAAACATTTTATCCTATAAAGGTCTCTTACATATTATTACAGAGAATTTAACTTTGTTTAAGTTGTCATCGTAGGAACAAAGTTACAGTACACAAATATTTCACTTTATATACTTCATCAATTGAATTGAATTTATGGTAGTTCAATTCCGCGCCGCGTCACAGCTATAGCAAATATATAAAACAATGGATTTCTAATTTGGTACGCAAACTTGCTGCCAACACTTGCGCGGCGTTATATTGTCTGAACATACGTCTGCTCCCCGTACTTAAAAGTATTGGTTAAATCAATCAAAAATATCTAGTATTGGTATCAAGTAGACTGCGGTATAAATTAAAATACCCGTCATCTCTATAAATACCTAATCGTCTGCCGGCCGCTGGAGAGTGCACAGGGGACCCCACAACCACTTAGCACACACTAATCGAAACAGTCACCAGTTACTCATAATTATTCATTGTAACGTTCGAATTAGTGCGTAATTATAAATTATACACTTTCCAATTGACCAAAGTAAACACCAACTTTTCGGATCGGTTTTCATCTTTTTCAAATTAAAATGTTTGTTACAATTTTCATAACATCTTGCAATTATTTTATTAGGTTGTAATCGAATAAATATGCTTTTAATTTCAATAGTTTCATCGTTATATTGTTGCAAATCTATTAATTTTAATAAATATAAATACTGAACTTTTATTACTAAGAATGATTTGTTACCTATATAGCCGTAGGTCAATACGCAGTTCGTCCAAATGGTATTTCAACGCTCATTTTATCCGACTCGTAGGTATATAGTCCAACACGCATTTCGTCCAACTTCTATTTGTCCAACACGTATTTGGTCCAATATTACTAATTTATTTTATTTTTAGTAATAATTATACTTCACGCTTTATCTATGGCGGAGTTGTGAATCGTATAAAAAAGTGTAAAAGAAAGTTTCAATGACTAATCATTATGTTATATGAAGTATGAGCATTATTGAGATTAAGGAAAATCATTTAAAATACAAGCGAGTTGCGAAACATTCAATTTATTTTCCGTCTTTCCCGTATGCATGCGTTCAAACATCAAACCAGTCGCAAAACAAGACTTGTGTAGCGTATAGTGATTTATTTTATAACGTATAAAGCACTCGCTTGGTAGCTCAACATACTGCTAGACAAATAATCAAACTTTGTTATGTAAAAGGCTGGAAGTCGCAACCTTTCGCTCTTTGCTTTAGACCAGTAAACCGAACGAACATTTTTAAAGAAAATTATCAATATCCGGAGTTTTTCCATATAATTATGGCAGTGGTACATATATTCTGTATTTGAGCATACTTTACTAATAATATACGGTAAAGCAGCCTTTTAATAACTTTGTAAATAAGTTTCCTTAATTCTTTCTTAGTGTAAGTATAGTAGCTTTCGCACTCACCCGCTTTGCAAATTGCGATACAACTAAATCCTGCGAGGAGCAGGCACAAGCTCCGCGGCGACGCCATGCCGCCTTGAGACCTGAAACAACACAACCATTCCTCATTAATTAGCCTGTTGCGATACCATCATACACATCTACTGATCTTTACATTACAACAAATCATACGAATCTCTCATCCACTTTTTCAAAACACAAACCATTCAATTATTTCCGAACAAGCATTAAAAATCTCTCCACCGGACTTCAGAGCTTATAAGTATTATAATAAGTCGTTTCTACCTCGACCACGTACGCATACAAACAATCAAATTAAAACAAGTCAATTAGCGAAATGACAATGTCGCTCCATCATTAAGATCCTGAGAGAAGAATGCCAGGGATGCGCGGCGCGGCGCACGCGCGGGTCTATGACCGCCGCCGCCGCGCGCCGCCCGCCCTGAGCCTAGTGCCTGCGCATACGGCGCGCCAACACGACCTCGTCATGGGCTAGAGCAACAGTGGTAATCCTAGACTCACAGTATCTACCTGCGATGGGAATTTTATCGCCATATTTTGAATCGGACGATTAAATTTCGCTACGCTCTAATTATTTATATGCTATTACTTCTTTTGGCATGATATAATACCTATAGATAGATACGTTTAAATTAGCTTCTCTATACAATAACACGAATAACTAACAATAAAAAAGAAGCATGAATAAATTGTGTTATAACCCATTTCACTTTCCAACGCTCACAACGATGAGTGACGGGTCGGATCGGCGCGAAGGGAACCGTGTCACGCCGGCTCACACGGTTTGACATTGGGCCGCGCCGCGCCGCGCCGGGCCGCCTCTCATTTTCCAATCGGCCGTAATAAGATGATCGCGGTCAGCCGGCTATCTCCAGAACTTCCGTGTGAAAGTTTCAAACCATGTTACCCTGGAGGGTCAATTGCCTGAATCTTTAAATATTCAAAGGAACGAAACACTTTATGCAAATACATCTGAAGTGTTTCATCTCAATGAGTTATATTCAGGTTATATTTAAAAAGTAACATTTTCTTCAACGTCGTTGCGTTTTTCGTAAAGATAAACAAGTCAATAAAATTGTTTCCAATGAAGCAATTTAAACATGGAGTAAAGTGTTTAAAGATGGCTTACAGAAGCGAATTAATCAACGGCAACGTCGCGTCATGAAGGCGCATCATAACCTCCGCGCCAAACGGTCCGCCTCAATCTCCGGCACTGATTAAGCCCTCCGGCCCGGATCCGGCCCGGACCGCACGGCAGCAATCACGCCAACCGATCTAATTAAACGAGGGGAAGAACCGGCCGATAAGGATCATTTATTTCATACAAAACTGAATATTTTCAACAAAAACCTGAACAATCTGAACCGTAAACAGATTTGTGATCATGACAGGGAGGGTCAATGACGCAATAACACCGATATGTTTTATTTACTAACAACAACTGTTTAGTTGGTAATTTATTGTTAGGGTATTTATCTAAGGACCCAACTAAATTACCGAAACAAATTGAGTCTTTGTTTTTCATGCATGAAAAAATTGTTTGTGTAAACTGTAAAGCAACATTAATCAGTATTCAATAATCAAGTGACACAGTCATTAATTTATATTTGGGTCACGGCGAGCGAGTACACGAAATCACTAATGATTACAAGAGGAAATAGGAAACTCCAAACCTATAGTTAATATGGTAAAATATGCTAGCTGGAGTCTGCGAGTACGCTTCCGGCGACGCGACGGCGGCGGCCAGCAGCGATGCGACCACACACTCATGGAATTCTTTATCCGCCACGCGAATCTTATAAATTGTAAAAGTAGATGTAAAACATAGCGTAGTTTTGTCCAGCTACCGAAAAGGAAAAGGCCAGAACAAAAATCGCTGATTAAAGTTAAAACTTTAAACCGTATTTCACATTCAAACAATATTGATTACGCTAAGGCACACTTTAATTATTAAAAGCAAAATAGACACAAGTGTACCACACACAGACCTGTAAAACACAAAAGTGTATTTAAAGGCTGACCTCGAAACGGCGCGCGTGGTCGCCATTGTCAACAGCGCCGCCATGCAAAGGCGCACGGGCTTGAGCAGCCTGACTCTATATGTACCTACGGGTTTGAGCAGCCTGACTCTACATGCTTCGTGCTAAATGTGGGGCACATTTCGCGACGCCCCGCGACCCTTGCTCGCATGGAACCGTTTCTCGGAGCTGCTGAGCCGCGCGCCGGGGCAACTCGGCCGGTGCCGTTAACTGCCCGCGTGATGCTGCGACCGATGTCATTAGACAAACCGGACGGCGGCCGCTCCTATTGTACATAACATAACACGCTCGCGTCGCTTTATTATTGACGTCGTTTTTCTGCGAAAACTTATTTCAATAATAGCATGCAGGAGGTATTTACTTAAATAAAGTAGTTGTATATTTTAAAGAAACATGTTTTTACAACCACTATTTATTATATTGTATCCTCTAAAGTGCTTTGTCTGCGTGTTTAAAAGTACCAAATTTTAGAAATCATTAAATATTACATTATTATGTTTATGACATAATATTAATTGGACAAGTGGCGTTAGAGTTTGTCATACAGTTATTTTTAAATAAGAACTGGCCTAAAGTTAGGCCTTTTCTTAAGCCGTGTAGTTATTTTACACTATAACATAAATTATACTAACCATAAACCATAAAAAAATTAAGACGTGTCTTCATTAAATAACCTGTAAAGAATGAACTAGACAAGATTGACTAACTAAATAGGTCGAAATAAAAAATTCAGAAATGTTTTTTTATTTTAATTCTTTTTTTAAGAGGTCATGATAAGACTTACATACAATACTTGACCGCATCCTTTTCAAAAACTTTTTGTTCGAATAAATAAATAAGAGTGTCCGGCGAGGGCCGTGGCAGCCCTGGGCAGCGGAGTAGTGGCGCCACGCGTACCGGCGCGGCGGCGGCCGAGAATGCGCTCCCGGCCGTGCGTCTCGTGCGTCCGATTCGAATCGCGCTGCGTTTTTTGGGCAACACCTCACCGCAATGGCGCTCGGAATGCCCGAGGAGTTTGTTCACCCTCCGGACCACTTCATGTGACGTCCATATCCGCATGATAACGCGTCATGTTTGCAGGTGAACGAACATGCATTTCTATTTTTATTATAAGCATCTAATTTTTGTGACAAAGACGCATACAAATGAAGGTACTATTTAAATCATAGTAATCTATTTTATTTACTCAATTTTATACAAAGTTAGTTTTTAAACTAAAAGTAACAAATTTTGTAATTGCTAGTTTTTGTAAAACATATCATTATCTCTAAGAAAAGACATAAACGTCGTTTCCAAAAAATGTATTTAATTACTAAATTAGAAAAAATGAAAATCGCTAGAGTGGGGTTACTGTAAATTAGCGTCCATCAATCGAATGCCAACAAATTGATATAAATTGATATAAGGAACGTGGAGGTGTTCCATGAGGTGGTGAGCCGGTAACCTGATAGCGCGGCGTAGGAATTAATGGCGGAGGGAGTGAGTTACGCGTTACGCGCCGCCATCCATCTCGGGGGCCGGCCACCAATTCATGAGAAGGAGCAGATAATTTTCTGCCGAAGAGTGGGTGCCGCGGGTGCCGATGCCGGGTGCCGGGATCAATGACGTCAGACACGGTGACGTATTGGGCGATTAGACGGTGGCGTTTACACAGTCTGCTTTTAATAAACACATTGTTCTTTAACTATATTAACGCAATTTGTTTTAAAAAAACTTTGTTTTGCATACAGAAATTATAGATTTCAAAACCTATAGATAAAACATTATAAAATCGTGGAGGAATTATGGGTGACCTTTGCCTCGCTGTGAGAATAACTCATACAAGGGAACAGTAACATGGCACTTTGCTTTAGATCTAAAAGTTTGTTGCTTATCAATACAGATAGCGGATGCAGTAAACATTTTTCGTCATTTGAAATGGATACGTGGGAGCAATAGTAGTAAATAGTAAAGAGGATTGGAGACTCCAAATGGATAAATGAATAAACTTTAGTGGTATCTCATACACAACACATACACAAGGTCACAAAAAAATTAAAAATTATCAAAAAAATTATGAATGATTATAATCCAATAAATTAAATTTGGTTAACTAAGATACAGCGCCAGCCAGCGGTCAGAAAGGCGCTGCCTCCATGCATGTTGTCGTTATGTCATGAACTGGGAATATAAACAGGCGCCTGCTAATTACATCAATTAACGCTAGAACCGTCATGCTAGGCGACTTTATTACAAACATTACGTTACTTGATCGCGCACTGTGTCGTAGCTATCCGTGATCTTAACGGTTGCACTGGCTACTTAGCATTGGGAAACATTAATCATGTTAAGGAATGCGGCAGCTTTTCTCTAAAGGTACTTATATCTCTGCAGTATTATTTTCACATTAATGTATTTTGTCTGTAAGGTTAAGGGACTAACGTAGCGAATACTGAGAAATGCCTACATTTATTGAGCAACAGCGCAGATGTAAATATGCCCCGTCGCCCCCGCGCCCCGGGCCTGGGCGCATCAGCAGGGCTGCGTCACCACAAACACAGCACAAGTATCGATAACGGCAATAGAGACATTCAAGAAGAAAATATCTACATTTAAAGTCATGATGAATACTACTGTCATGTGACACTCGGACTCAAAGTGACATAAAAAAATGCATGTTTGTGAAGCTAATGCTACACAAAGGTTTCTTAGCTACCTTCTCATACTGACGACAATAACCTACAGCTTAGATACTTGTTCTCATACTGAAGAGTATAACTCATTCATGATAAGATAAGATAAGATAAAATATTCTTTATTGTACACCAAATTAACAACAAAAGGACAAACACAAAGTAACATACAATTGGCGGCCTTATCGCTAAAAAGCAATGTAATGTTCATGAGCCTAGCAAAATATGTAACTAACGGCAAATGTCCTCAGTTGTCAAGAAGAACCTAATTTTACACAGCATGTGGTGAGGTGACCCTGTTCCTGACTCACCCCGCGCGTGACGAGCCGCGGCGCAGTTTTTGCGCTTTTTTCCTCGCGACTAAACTAGTTTGCGATCAGGGGTGACCAGCTAAAGAGTTTCACCAACTTACGGTCTTCAATATTGGCATGCCCCTTCGTACCAAAGCTTCGATATACCTAGATAGATAATGTCAATGATAATGGATATTATCTTCTATCTGTAATTTGCATACGCATAATCATCTGCGCATTTTAAAGCAACAAAATATTCGCGGAACCATCCGTTGTTGTGCAATGGCCAATGGCTAAGTAAATTACAAAATCCAGATAGGCGCGTGGTAACCTATGGCGCAGAATATTAAATGTGTGTTTGTAGGAAAAGTCAATTTGCTGAATAAGTAAATTTGTTTTTTAATTACACGATAGTTTGATTACATCATTCAGCACATATTCAGACGACGACCAGTAAATATAGCAACACTAATCTAGAAATAAGCAAATATTGCAACAATAATGTTCCACCTAATTATTTAGCTTCGTTGAGCGAAAACTGCCATGACATGCCAACTGCTGTTTCAGCTACATCCGCACGTTGAACGTGTGAGGTTCGTTTAATATTCCATGCGTGAGCTTTGAGTCAATGTTGATTCACGGAATTAGTCACACTGTCATTAAACAAAACCACAAATTTTATGTATTTAGACATCGCTCTACAAGTTGAAACGATATTTAATAGTTTCACGTTGAAATCATCACTTATAATAATATTACACTGTTCCGAGAACACTGGATAATTAACAAAAACTTGAGTGATATTGTGGTCGTTAGCTAACAGTAGGTGGGTGGACGATGTTATTATAGTCAGGCTTGTCGGAAGGCAATGGATCGGGCTCGGGCCTATAAAATAGTCTAAGATCCGAGTATAGAACGACCTTCACCGGGAAGGTTAATGGATGAAAAGTATTTTATATCAAATTTAATATGTTAAATAATATATCGCGAGTGGGTTGGCTGAAAAATTTCAGTCCAGTACCTTTAATGATTAATTTAATATTAAAATAAACATTTTTTTACATTGCACTGGTTTTGTGTATGTGTGTTTGTAATAAGCTTATCTTTATATAAACATAAATTTTATGTATTTAACCAGACGGTTGCAAATTACTAATATTGACTTGCCTGTTTATACCTGCCTATACCCAATGTTATGACAGGAAAAAAATAGTCAACGTAACGTTTGCATATTCTATAGGCTTCATACTTTCGATTGGTACCTATGTAATTTATCTATTATCGAAACAAGTGCAATGTTTAAAGAATACATTTTTAAATATTTAATTAATCATATACTGGACTGAAATTTTTCAGCCAACCCACTCGCAATATATTTTTTAACACATTAAATTTGATATAAAATACTTTTCATCCTTTAACCGCTCGGTGAAGGTCGTTATACACTCGGATCCTCTACTATAACGGTAGATCCAGCCTGATCGAAAATGGATAGAGAGGCAATTTAAGTAATTTATAAGATATATAAATTACTTAATTTATAAGATATATAAATTACTTAATTTATAAGATATATAAATTACTTAATTTATAAGATATATAAATTACTTAATTTATAAGATATATAAATTACTTAATTTATAAGATATATAAATTACTTAATTTATAAGATATATAAATTACTTAATTTATAAGATATATAAATTACTTAATTTATAAGATATATAAATTACTTAATTTATAAGATATATAAATTACTTAATTTATAAGATATATAAATTACTTAATTTATAAGATATATAAATTACTTAATTTATAAGATATATAAATTACTTAATTTATAAGATATATAAATTACTTAATTTATAAGATATATAAATTACTTAATTTATAAGATATATAAATTACTTTAATAACCGTCAGTGTCGCGTAGCCGTGAAAATATACTACCATACTACTACTGTTATAATAATACTACTACTATTACTACCTACCTACTACCCTCTCATCCCTTGGGTGTCCTAAAAGGCGACTAACGGACTAAAGACTGCACATACTTCTAATAGAGCGGCGATGCGCTCACCACCTGTCACGCTGAGTTACTTAGTGAAAAGTGGACTATGGTAGAAAACTGCTTTTGCTGTCCCATTGCCTAGTCTCTGACTAACACTTCCGGGATAATAGTCGTGATTATATGTATAAGATATGTGATAGCTGGCAGCCCTAGCAGGCCCGTGCAACATCCCTGACCGCGGCGCCAGAGCAGCCCTCGAACGAACCGCGGACATTTTCTTTCGTGAAAACTCCATGGCCATTACGGAACATTGGAATAATTACCTACTACATAACTTAATAACACTCATAAAATATTGTAATATATGTTTCGTATAAGTGTAATAATAACATCTATCCTATTAAATAAAAATATGATAAGTAGTTAAGGAGGGTTAGTCGGTCAGCGTAAATTAATTTAATAAAAATGATTAGTTTGTTGGAAATCCAAAACAGTAACAAAATCAAAAAGGTAAATAAATACCTATGTGTTTAAATGATTTTATAGGAATTATTATTATAAAACACGGTCGTAATGCACATATTTGAAATTTTTAGAGGTAACTTCAGGATTTTTTTCTATCGAGCAGTCCTCCCATCTCACATACGTTCATAATAATACATTTTGAAAATTTCAGTGCGAAATATCTAAAATATTTAGAATAACAGCTAATAGAAAACAGCTAATTTTTCCCTTTTTACCGCCTAACCCCCTTAAAGGTAGAGAAAATTGGAGTCCACACGGGTGCACTTTACAGGAATCACATAAAATCGTTATAAGTAGTAAGTTATCATAATATTATTAATTTAACTCTAGAGAAATGATATAACGTCGGCTATTTTCCTGAATTATTACAAACGCGAATAGAAGTATGCTCGTATTCATATCAACTAACATCTTTTTAAAATAGCTATGTACTGGAGTATTTATTAAAGTTACCAAAAACTTAAGTTATATTGTAATAAATTGTATTTTGCGTGGAGGTCCTAGAATACCCTTCGACTTCAGAAGGTTAGCCTGCACATAAACATGTGTTGCAGCAATAAAACTGATAAGGACAGCGGACAACCACATATCAAGCTACGCTTGCACTAAACATCGCGAATCCCGCCCGCAAGTGATTCAAGTCGGATGTATTCAAAGATAGTCTTTAGCGGAGGAAGGTAGGTAGAGTACCAGTGTCGAAATGTGTTAGCATTAAAAGAGCACGTTTCCCTAAATTTTCATTGGGCTTGTGATATTTTCCATTAAAAAATACGCCGGCGACCCGCCAGTGGCAGTAACCTGCAGCGAGTTTGGGTGTAATTAGTACTTACATTTCGTTATTAAACGGAGCTTCTTTTCCTTTCTATTGGGTGGCAGCTCTCGCCAATGACCCAGTTGGATATGATCGTGGCGCGGAGGCACACGCGGCGGACTGCCCCTGACTTTTTTTAAAACTATCAACTGCCTAATTGAAACAGAGGTAGCATAAAATTGATTTAAAGCACTTGGTATTATTTTTAAATAAAATGTACGTAATTGCTTCGTTTTTGAATTAAAGTAAATAAGAATATCATCCTAAATTACTTTAGTTGAATCAATGAACTTCCTATCACTATTCAATAATATTTAAAATATAACTTATCTAATAATATTTTTTTGCTTCTTATCTACTCATTGATAATAGTTATTTGCTGCAAATTTCTACAAAATGTAATATTCTAAAGTTATCAAAACTAAGTCGTGAGGATTTTGACTGTCGACGACGAAGCTGAGCTGCGTTGTGGCTGGGAAGTCGGTTATCACTAGTGTTGGCCAGGACCCGAGTTCTTTAAATACTATTTTAAGGACTGGACTCGATTTTTCGAAACTGGAGCCTAGAACTTAAGCATGTTTACAATAATATAGAGACTTCTAGGACGAGTTCATTGCCAGTGCCGAAGTCTTTTTAGTAACAGTGAGTTCCATATCCATTCTGTTGATATAAAGTTCTAGGCTATAGTGTTATACAATTAGGCGTTCGTCAACCACCTCCACAAGCGAGCCAACGCGACGAGTTAATTCGATCATATGATCGAAGAGTTACTATATTTTTTTATGGAAAAATACTTGCCCATGGAGGTGACGCCTTAGCAAAATTTATATTAGTATTATGCAAATAAAAGGGTTAGGTTTTTTTTAAAAACTTGAGTTCCATAATAAAGGCTTAGTTCTATGAGTCGAGTCTTTTTGCGTTAGGACTCGACGAGAAGACTCAAGGCTCAGAACTCAGAACTCATTTTAGTCGGAGTCTTGCGAGCTCTGCCAAAATGAGTCCAGTCCCTAAATTAGGACTTAAAGAACTCGAGTCCTGGCCAACACTAGTTATCACCCAACTGTTTCATACAAGCGACGTCTTATTTGCGAACAAAGCCGTCGTTTTATGAACATTGACAAGTATGTGTTATTTTATAGTCATAGAATATTTACGACTTCAGTACAAATAACATTATTTATGATTTGTTTGTGTCCGCTGCCACTAACCGGCTACTTGCGGCTGCTTCACCTGCCCGTATGATGAGGTGTTTTCAAAAATGCACTAATCAGCATTTCATACATTAATAATTACACAGTCATTGCTTTGTTAGGTTAATTTAGCCTGTTTTTAATACTAACGATTGCTGTTTTGAATCATAGTTTATTTTAATTTAATAACATCTATTAAATAAGTATTTACCTCAGTGCGGATGTCAATTAAGCCCTATGTTTATAGTAGAATAAAAAAAGCTAAATACCACTATATTTGTTAATTTTTGCCGCAGTTAAACAGAACCTGAGCACAATAGCGAGCATGCGCTGCGTCAGCTGATGAAAAAATTAAAGGAAACGAGGAAACTGCCGACGTCACACAGGCAGCGCCGCGCTAGAAACGAAATCAAAGAGGCCTTGTGGTAATAGGAATGATGTATTTTCAGAGATGTGTGCTCAAAGGCAAGCGTGTGCTGACTGTATAACGCTGCTGGTCGGGCGCGGGTCCAACCCTGCGACAGCCTATTGTTTTGGCTACAAGGTGATCGACAATGAAGAAATGTACTTGTTGTTCTATTAACTGACAGTTACAAATGGCGGCCCGCATTCAAACAACGAAAACAAATTATTTCCGAGAACACATCCGATAACTCTGCATAAGTTTCGAGTTAAACTAACAAATGAAAAGACTAACTATATATTTAGCCATGAATATTTAATAGTGTCCTTAAAATTCTATACGACATGGCGTTGCAAGGTAAAGAAATACTTCATTTGTTGTCAGCTAATTTGAATAATGCTAAGAATTACTCAAGATCTAAATAAATATCCCAGGAACAATGGAGACCGACTCGGCGATGCGGAAGCAGGAAACTACAGCTTCAGCGCGATAAGTATGTTCAGGACTTTCGTTAACGAGCGATGCCACAAAAAGGGACTCTATATCTGTAAGACACAGAGTTGACTGTGTGACAAATCACGTGAAGGCTCGTACAGTCATCCGAGTTCCGGCCTTGGACTGCCGACGGCTAGTGAATCCGAATTAACCGAAAATTTTGGGATTTTCCTTAAGTTGCCAAACAAGGAGTACACCATAAATTTACATCGAAATGATTATAGCGTAGCTTTTCCAAGAACAGTATTAACGCGTTAACTGTTTAAAAAAAAAAGAATGTTACACACTTTATTAAGCATTTGTCGTTGCTTGATAAAATTATCTTCGAAACTTTATGCAAGTGCACATTGATTGTAAATGTACTAAAACTCAAATCAGACGATTTCATTCAATATTATGTAAAAATTCCACGATCACGTTTTTATTAGCACCAGAGGAGACAAAGGCCACCGGTTACATAACGCTATTTATGATACGCTAAATGTGTGACACGGCATTGCCCGCGAGGCCGGATGCGGTGCTAATCCAAGCTGCTTCCTGGAGGCGAGCGCAGCGCAGCAAGCACCACCAAACCCTCACCGAGCGCAGCCCAGCAAGCACCACCAAACCCTCACCGAGCGCAGCCCAGCAAGCACCACCAAACCCTCACCGAGCGCAGCGCAGCAAGCACCACCAAACCCTCACCGAGCGCAGCCCAGCAAGCACCACCAAACCCTCACCGAGCGCAGCGCAGCAAGCACCACCAAACCCTCACCGAGCGCAGCGCAGCAAGCACCACCAAACCCTCACCGAGCGCAGCCCAGCAAGCACCACTGATGTTACTTACATTACTAAGAAAATATTCACGAAACCAAGTGTCAGCTTAGCGGCGTAAGATTCAGTATCGTCTCGGAATTATCTGAATCATGCTCAAAATCACAAAAATTTGTAAAACGAAAAAAGATTTGTAAATGCTGCGAAATCGCGATGACAGCCTGTCCGACATGGTTTAATAGAGTTGAAGAAGAAAATTACGATATTCAATGTCAAGGCTAAAACGAAAGCAATGCGAAGATAAAAACGACCTCGACATATCAAACAAAATGAAGTAAATGTTTGTTGGAAAAAAAAGCCCACAATACTAAAAGTGTAGACCTTGTAATAGACTTAGTTGTATGTTGATGGCGAAAATACATTTTATCGAAAAAGTTAATAACATATCGACTAATTGAAAATGTTAGTTCAGGTAAACATGAGGACAGTAATGAGAGGCGATGGCGCATGGCGCGGTAATTGAGAGCGCGCCTCGCGCCCCGTGGAATAATCAACGCCTCCACACATTTCCATACATTTTACTTTCGAATGGTCTCGACGCGGAAGGTGCCGGTGCTGCATGCCGATGGGCCGCCATTGCCATGGCAGAGGTGTTCCTAACAATGTCACCTTGTATGCGACGCGACGCGCTACACCGACAACTACCCGCAACAACACATATTACAGAACTAGCTAAATCTTCACATTTAAATATGTTATTAATTTATTATACAGCCGCTAGCTCAATAACAAAAACAATAATTTTCTTTCTGTTACAAAAACTACCTATGAAAAGCTCGATGAAAGATAAAATGTTTTATGTTTTTATGGCGACAATTAGATAAAAAAGATGGTGTTTAGACCAAGAATAGCCAAAACTGAGGACTTATCAAACCTGGGACCGCTGCATCTGATACAGATCGTCTAAGCAACTAGACCACAGGGGTGGCTCCTACTCTCCTATAGAGTATAATATTATTTCTGAATATTACCTACATCTACATAGACACGAGTCATCACATCAGACAGCTTCCCATGTTTAGATAATGGCTTCATGAATATTTTAATGAACTAAATCCATGTCTAGTCTAGTAGGTCAAGCCAGAAGCCAATAATTGATATTTCACTCTCATTAATCGTGATCATCAATTATTTGTAGTGTGTGCTTATTAAAATAATGAACACTTTCTAATGAACGCTTTAGCAGGTGAAAAAAGTGAATAGAGTACTGGCAGAATGGGAGCAGCAAAAACTGGTTCACGATCATTAGCGCGCCGTGGGACCCCGGCGACGCCTCTTGCCAGCGCCAACCAAAACTTTGAGACGCTGACGCGACTGTCATAAGTTGCGCACGCGCAGCCGCTTGATTGACGTGCGCGCAGGAGAAAGTGCGCGAAAGTGTAGAGCACAGCAATGTTACTCTAATACCGATTGGCTATTGAGAGTAAGCATATTAACAAGCATAGTACACCTAAGTCTAATAGCGTCGTAAACAGCTATGTCCCCGGCGCGCAAGCTTCGCAGCCTGCGCCGCCGCCGCCGCCGCCGCCGCCGCCGCGCCAGCCTTGAGGGCACTTGCGTGCCTCTAATTGCACTCCGTCCCTCTTCCTCTAAGCCGGAAAGCAGTAAAGTATTTTTACTATAGGCTTAAACACGTGGAAGTGCTGCCGGATATTAGACATCATTACACGTTGTGATATTAATTATGCATTTTTTTATATATTTCTACTGGGATGAGCTCAAGTTGTTTTATGTTATAATTATTATTTTACATATTAAACTAGTTTCAAGTGTATACGAGCATATTGTATTCTTAAACAAATGCTACATCAGCGATTTGGTCCATTTGCCTAAAATAAACTTAAGTATAGTAATAAGGAGCGAAAAAATACTAGGAAAAAATATAAGAATTGAAGCGAAGCGCTTTTTCGTTTAAGAGGCGTCGTGACATCGGAATGAGTTGAGGGGGGCGTGTGCTCAGTCGCGGAAGGAGGGAACTGGGTCGGCGGGTCGCAGGTGCGGCGCTCGCTCCTCGCACGACATTTTCAGCAAATAACCTAGGCACACACAAAACCAATTGTTTGTGCTTTCGGTAAATACAAAACTGACTACACAGTCGTCATAAAAAAAAACAATCTATTGGCAGTTTCATAAAGTTCCACTAATTGTTTGTCTCGCTGCCAGCTGTTGCAATGGTGCCGCACTGACTCCATCATGATTCATGTTGCTGCTAATGATTTATAATAAAGCGATTGAAAAGTAGTAAACAAGTTCACAACAAAGCTACTGAGTACCGTATGCGCTGTTACTTCCTGAACTCCGGCTATAGAACATCACGGCATTTAAGAGTTACGTCGGAAGCACAGATGTAATAACCTACTACTCAAAACACAGCAATAATTGACGCTGACTTTCAATTATTCAGCTTCCTATTTTAAAATCGCTCATTGTTTGTTCTTCTCATGTTATTACTTAACAACGTGCACGCATACTTTAACAATAGCGAAAGACCGGACAGATATCTACAAAGTGAAGATTTTTAAAACTTTTAATATTTAACGTCTTTGTAGCCGTTGACTTCAATAAGTTATAAATTATAATATGTGACGCCTATACATATAGTGGTTAACCGGTTGGCCTGATATCCGGAGGTCCCGGGTTAAGTTCCTAGGTCGGGCAAAGGGTTTATCGGTGAGCCCGGGTTTGGCAAGCGTGGTGACTTAGCCAAAACCCATCATCAGTAGTAGTCATCGCTACTTTAGCATTTCAATTATTGAGGCCATAAGGCAACTCAAACAGTGGGATTCGTTCAAACGGTGGGATAGCTGTGTTTTACTTTTTAAATATTTATAAAATCAGTGATAGTAAATGAAAGTAAGGTCAGAAAAGGCCGAATGTGTGCGCGAGATGTGAGCGCTAAGTGTGCCGCGCTGAGTCACGCGCGGCCGCCGCCGGCTCACGGCAGGCGGCAGGCGCTGGCAGTTGATACGTCCTGCCGGTAGATTTTATTAGAAACAACAATAGAGAGTTTTATCATCAGCATCAGCCTATAATCATCTCACTTCTGGACATAGGGCTTGCCTCACATGGAGAGACAATTAGGAGAATTTGGGAGATTGGGTGTGTCACAACCCACGCTGGCCCAATGCGGGTAGGTGGTGACAACTGGAACCAACGCAATTTTGGCAAGATCGCCATTATCCGCTGCGCCATCGATCCTCGTACGTAACTGGATTTAATAACACAACAGTTCTATCTACAGTATCCACATGTATTTAGTTTTTACTGGATTCAATGACACACCAGTTGTATCTGAACGAGACTGATGGATTCATGTAATAACTTTTTGTGAACATTTTAGCATATATTTACATTTTACTTTACGCGGATAACTCTTTTTGGCTTCCGAAGCATAAAATCTTGTAAAAATAATATTGTTAATACATTAATATCAAACGTGATGTAATTAGTTGTAAGTTATTCTATATGTTTTATTACTTTTACTTTATGTTAGCGGCTGTTTTAATGTTTCTTTTTATTATAAAATATTTTTATTTAGTTTTAGGGAACTAGAATTAACTTCTGCCTTTTGGTTATTTTACAATTTAATAAATAATAATTTTTAAGGTATAGTTCCTTGTTTTGAATTGTTATTATTTCAAACTGAATGATTTAAAGAAAGTTAATAACTAAGTTACTTTTTTTAAATAAATACTACAGTACTGCATAAACTCAGATTACCATACATTCATAAATTAATAAAAATGTAATAATTATTAAATTAAACTGTTTTATTTTGATAAAAAAAATACATTTGTACGACAGAGCATCCTGGTACGGTGTACGCAGTTTTGAATTACGCCGCGCGGCCCGTAGTGACAAACTTAGTAGACTCAATAGTAGTTTTTGCATAAACTGTTGTATTTTTGTCTACAAACCTTAACATGACAACTTAAAATGATTTGACGTCTCTCGTTCACGACATATCTTGTGTTGCGCATGCTAGGCTTAGTCAGTACCTACAGGATGCTCGACCAGCGTACCAATCCTATCCAAATACAAGCAAACATTATTATCAAACATCCATACATTTGCATTTATAATAATAAGGTATTTTTAATTGCCTATATTAATGTAAATAAAACGTAATAACGAGTAAATTATACATAGATTGAACGTGTTTAATAAAAATCCAAATACCAAACACAGACCAAGAGCTCCGTCTCGTATCAACCACCGCCGCACCATAAACACGCCGCATCATGCTTGTCTTAAGTTGGTAGGAACGATTCTTTGTTAAAAATAATGTAATGTGCCACTTGGAATAAGTAGAAATAAAGCTCTAGACAAACTGTCCACCGTTTTACCTGTATTTTTTCTTCTTAAGGCGAGTCACCAGTAAATGCGGGCAAAACTGTTTAGCTAGATCAAATGGTTTATGTATTTACTATTAAATTACGCTCTTATAAATTCTTATAAATTATAAAACGCTCTTTTAAATATATGATACAGTAAAGGGTATTGCCTAATAAAGAATGTGCTAATTTGCTACGCGATTAGTTGTAATTTACTAGATTATAAAATTTCCCGAAAACAGGCCAAATAAAAGTCTAAAACGGATAATTTCTTACATTTTTTTTAAATATTCGACACAATTTTTACTTGTAAATATTTATTTTGAAGTACTACAGAGAACTTGCTAATTCATTAAATCCTATAAAGTTTATAGTTTATATCGGCAAAAAACCTATAAAAAAAAACCTACAAAACGCGGCTATTTGCGCCGCTTCGCTGTTATACCCGTCCCGTACCGTCGTACGTCGAGAGAGCGAGAGAGAAGCGCTCGAAAGGACTCGCCTTAACAAAACGAAAAAGATCTGGCAATCGTTCCTTGTCGATTCGCTTAGCGTGTTAATATAGTTAATTGGTTATACAAGTTTTCAGATACGTGGCCAAAGTTCTCTCTATTAAATCGCTATCACAGAATATATAATTGAAACAAGTTAAATATGTAATGTGTATGTGTGTATGTTCAAAAGCTCATAAATATTCTAAAATTACGAATTTAAGTTCGCTTATCGTTTATCGTTAAACATAGCGAATCTCTACTGCTACGGCTAACGCACCCCACGCGCGCCGCAAGAGGGTTACATCTCATTGATTTATGAACACGAATAACAACCACAATTTACTGATAAAAGAAATATTTACGTGCCTAAGAGAAATATTAACATTTCATTGACACGTTGTTCAATCTTAAGCAAAGTAGAGCTATAAGTAGAGCGTTTACATGAAAAGGTATCTAAGTACATTTTCTGTTTTACAACATCGACTGACTTCACTCTTTGTTAGATCATATTAGATTGTTAAGGTTCATGAGAACACTTGCACACCGCCGCACCCTTCAATACGAGCACAGCAGACATAAAGAGTCAAGTCACGTGTGTGTTTCAACGACAAAACTTAGTTATTGCGGAAATTCAATCAGCGCCGTGAACAATAGAGCACGCTAGGAACTTCAACGTCCTTATCGAGGCCATGTGCTGGGCCACAGCTGGCGCAGCTGGCAGGGCGGTGGGTCGTCGAACTTACTCATCATTCTGCTACGCCGAAGCGGATTTGCAAACAGAAGCACATTAAAACTAGGCATTGTTCTGACGCAACAAGCAAGACTTGGATACTTGCACTTCCACTCACAAAAGCTCCAGATTTTAAATTCACAAACGTCCAGCCGCGCCGACGGGCGGCGGGCGGGGTGGTCCAACGGAAAACTCATGCATCGTAAATAAATGGAACTAACTACTAAGAATTGTGTATTCAAAAATATATGGATAAAATGGACTGCATTTTTTTGTTATTGGACATACAAATTCCTAACATAAGCAACAGTAAAAAGTTTTTACAGCAGGTATGACATGGTAGGGATGAAAATTTAAAAAGTATATTTAAATATAAACAGACAGAAAACCAAATATAGTCTAAGAATAAATGATAAAGGTTTCACGAGCAGTACACATTGAAATGATAATATAATACTGTGTGAGGATCTACTAGCGTTTCTTTTACATATTACTTTTTCCTAACACAGAGGGTAAAAGATAATCAAATAATCTCTATGGAATAAGATCTTGTGTGCCTGAGTGTGTACAGCCTAAAAGGGTGTTCACTCGTATCACAAATTGCTGATTTTCAAAGTTATTACAAAAACTCAGTTAAATAGATCTTACAAACAAATAATCTAATAAACATATAATTACGACTATTATTCCCGAAGGGTTAGTGAGAGACTAGGCAATGACGACCGCAAAAGCAGCCCTCGCTATAGTCCACTTTGCACCAATTAGCGAAGGTCTGCACATGTGCTCAGCGTGACAGGTGGTGAGCCCATCGCCGCTCTATGCTGTTGGATGTTATGCAGTGTTTGGTCCGTTAGTCGCCTTTTATGACAACCTAGGGAAGAGAGGTGGTAGTTTTCTTTCACCGCTACATATATATTTATATGCCGCGGTTATAAATAGATCTAAAATAGACCGTAAACACTTATCTAAAAGTATCTTTTAAGTACATAGTTCGTTTGAAATAAGTATACCAAATTCTAGTTTGCCAACCCGCATAGTGCGATCACGTGCCGTGGTAATGTCATTTGATAATTTACTAAAATACATTTTCAAGTCATTATAGCACGTATAACGTACTTTGTATAATATTATTATTAATGCGAAAATTTATGGGCCAGTGACGGCCATTACCTACTTTTTATCCGGGATATAAATGTCAACCTTTCTAGCATAGCATTATCCTATCCATAACTCCAAATTTTTAAGTAGAATTTTGATGGCCAGATAAGAAGCGGGTTGAGCATTAAATGTATGCGATACTTTCTTATATAATACTTTAGTTAACTGTGTCTAATAGATATGATAATAAAATGATGTAGATTTTCATATAATTTTCTAAAATGACAACAAAACTAATCTACTCGTAATGTAAATACATTTAACTAATTAAGAACAAAACACGAAAAGAGCATGCAAATTCGTAGTCCTCCAAAAAAATTAAAACTGTCCGTAGACCGTGCTACAACAGGTCCGTAGCAGACATTGCAATTATATGGGCCTTACTGCTACGCAGTAGGTATTTAAAGTTAAACTCGTGTTTTTAATGTTGTGTCTCTGTCCAACAGTATTTTAGAAAAATTGCGAGCATCTGTTTTAGTCATTGTCTAACGTTAGATATCGGTTTTGTAATACTTAAGGGGGAATGCGTCGATGATGGTGTGTCAGCTAAATAGTTCAATCCGGTTGGTTAGGCGGCTAGCTCACTCATCAAAGGCTGACATACTATTAAAAGGCTAGGGAAACTTAGCCATATAGTCCATTGCAGATAGAGACACCTTAGTCTCTCAGTTAAATAAAAGTTATAGTTAAATTTAACTTATAAATTGATTAGATTTATAGTTAAAAGTCAATATATTTTGGCTTGTGTGTAGGTATCTACAGTAAATAACATAAATGTTTTATCTAATAGAGCACAACATTTATAATATAACCAAGTCGCGTAGCGGTGAAAGAATACTACCCTACCCTCTCTCTTCCTTTGGGTGTCGTAAAAGGCGACTAACGGACTAAAGACTGCACATACATCCAACAGCATAGAGCGGCAATGGGCTCACCACCTGTCACGCTGAACACATGTGCAGTCGCTATTTGGTAAAAAGTGGACTTGGTAGAGGACTGCTTTGGCGGTCCTCCTTGCCTAGTCTCTCTCACCCTTCGGGGATAATAGTCGTGATTATATGACGTGTAACATTTATAATTTGTTAGTAAAACTCTCTCTCTAAGGCAAAACTAGATAAAATAATTATTCTAAAATAGTTCTTTAATGCTTATAGAAAAAACATCTCACTGCTTTTATTCAGAGCTAGGTTTTTAACCAGCCAATGCAATTAATAAACGTTTGGTAATCTTATTTTAGTCGTCGACCGGCCTAGGCACGTAACTGAATGCCAGCGTGCGATGGACATCCAAGCAGGGAGCTGATTTAATCAGTGCACTGCGACGTGTATAAGGAACTAGACTGTAATAAGGATAATAAATACCTTTAAGTGGTCTGTTCAATAGCTACATCACCATTGTCTATTGATGCAAAATCCCAATCGGTAATCGGTCGGTCGGTATGACGTGTTCAATACCCAAGAATTACAGTAATGAACAGTTCTATTAATGAAACTTTAATATTATTCATAAAACTGTGTGAACTGGGCGCATCGCACGCAACCATCCGTACCATCCTACCTGAGCTAAGTCATAGAAGCGTCCTATTCTCATCAATAATTGGCTTCAAATAGCTACACTAATTATCTTACTTAGTACTAATACAAGACAAAAGCGTCCACATTAAGCCAGAAATCACCACGATGTGCGCTTTTTCACCATTTAAAAACCCTTCTCAGCACAGTAGTTCTTCTTGTTAAAATGGTAACGTGTGTTTGTGGTCATTGGTCTACCAAACTCGGCTTTCGTTTGCCAATGATAGTGACCTGGCTTAAGATTGCGGGCTTTAGTGAGGTCCTAGCTGAACTCGAGGCAGGTGCCAGCGAGCAGCCTGTTGCTACGGGCGGCTAATTGCCATGCCGGGCGCGCGGCTTGCGTCAGGGCGCAGGGTGCCGGCGCGGCGCGCGGGCGCAGGCTGCGCATCATTCCCGATGCGCGCGACGCGCCGCCAATTACATTGCGCAAGTGTCCGCGGCGCGCGCGCTTCCACTTCCAATTCGGCCCGCTACGCTTATTTTACGATTTTAATTGCATAAGCAACATTGCGTGTATACACGTTAATACGCATTCGCGGTTAATTTGATTTGAGCTAGTTACAATTGTTAATATTCGCATTAATGATGCTCATCTGCATACAATGTGAGATCGCGACGACGCGGCCGTCACGTCTCGCCCGTGAGCTGCGGCCGACGAGGGCCACCGCATGAGTTCACGGAGGGCATGGTGATGCGTGAGGCAGATCACTCGACGCGGACGTTTCAAGCTTGATAGTTGATATTATGTTGAATCGCTTCATCGAGATCACGTATTAGCTAATTGAAGTCAGAGCCTGCCGCCTGACTGACTCACGCAGCGCGTCCTCTGACACTTTTTGCAACGATGATACAACTGGTTATCGTATTGTTTTTAGCCGTTCAGCAAAAAAACGAAACTGAGGTCATTGCGTCACTAATTAAAATTCCTCGCCAAAGAAGTGCAGCCTTCGCCGCCGACCGGCCAGCGTTTGTTATTAAAATAAACATTAGCATCGTAATGACACAACGGTATCCAGCACTGCGTTTGCTAAAGCCCCATTATAAATTAAGATCGAATGCTATTAAACATCATTATTATGATCGCAACCGCAATAATCGCTTTGTGTATGAAATGACTAATTTTATCGCAGATTTGTCGTTTAGTTCGTTTTAAAATTGTTGGTATTTCTTAAAAACTAGCTAGTAAAATCAACAGTAAACTACACTATATATTATTTTATACTTTCCTGCTTGGCTTTGAATTGCAATTTCAACAAATATAAAAAATTTATATACCTCATTAGAATATACGGGAATCGAAATCAATTAATATCGTTTTGCGAAGCGATCGCCAATTTTTCCGGAGGGAAAATGCCGGTCCGGAAAACTCGCAGTCATCGAATACATCCTGCGCGGCGTTGACAGAGTACTCACCGTGTCATGCGAGCGTGTTGCTGCAGCGGATGAGCACAGGTCGGTAAATATTCACAGCACTGACGCGGATCGGGCGCGGGACATGCCAGCGTGCGGGCGCGGCGAGGGCGGTGGCGCGAGTGCGGCGCAGCGCAAATGCGTCCCAAACGCCACCCGCGCCGCGCAAGCCGTGCCGCCCGGCCCGTGCCGCCCGGCCAAAGCCGCTCGGCCCGTGCCGCCCGGCCCGAGCCGCCCGGCCACCGGCACTTGCTGCTGCTGCTGCTGCTGCTGCTGCAATATGTATCCTCTCAAGCTTCCCATATACGTATGCACAAGCCATAATTAATTCTCAGTATGATAATGTTTGGTGAAGTTCACTAAGTTGCCATCAGGTGAGATCATGAGACAGACTTTCCTTAAAAAGGAAAAAAAAATTGGGAAAGATAGTAAAATAATATATTAACGTTTGTACGTATCTTACAAACATGTCAACAAATAAAAATGTTGTAAATGTAAGACCCTTTCTTAAACAAAATTAGATATCAGATAAGCTTTTATTAATACAATTTTATTGTCCATTAGAAAATTAATTGAATTTCTGTTTACATTAAATAAGAACTAAAAATAAAGAGTACAAGGATTTAGTTCATCGTTATACAAAGAAACGTTTTTTTATAATAAAAAACAGTCACTTTATTTTGCGTAACTTGTTAAAGTAAGTATGCCTGCTACATATTTCAAATATGCCACACATTTAAAGTATGCTACATATTTGCCTTTGTTGTCAATATTTAAGTAACGTTAATGTATTTTCCCACATAAAAATAATTATCACGATGACGCACTTAACACACACCTAATTTAAAAAATCCCAAACAAGAATGAGAAGCTCTCGGGCGCGCAGATCTCCAGCAGGTAAACAATGTCCACATTCCTGCGCCGGCGCCGCCGTCACATCGATGGCTGGCCCTTATCGCGGTGTCATCCTCATTCGTCTCAAATTCTATTAAACATCGCAACTTTCTTACGAAACTATTACAGCTACCTACTAAACTTGTATAGTTGCATTGACTTCATCAATCAGATATACGTGCTAAAAGTTTCCGGAATGAATAAGAAAAAAATACTATTAAAGGTCAAAAATGAATTTATTGTTTCTCAAAATATTCCCCCTTTGCGTAAATGCACTTTTTCATTCGATTTAACTAATTTTGAAAACTTTTTTGTCACTCCTCCGTGGTGACCTTAGAAACGTGTTTTTCATACTCTTCGACAGCCACTTCTGGTGATGAAAATCGTTGACCGCGTAATTGGTTCTTAATTTTTGGGAACAGAAAAAAGTCACAAGGTGCCAGGTCGGGACTGTATGCAGGATGGCTCATAAGTTCTACGTTTTTCACCTTCAAAAATTCGTTTGTCTGTCTGGCCGTGTGGGAACTGCATTGTCGTGGTGCAAGATGACACGGCGTTTACGGTTATTTTTACGGAGTTCGTCAATAATTTCCGGCAAACAAATGGTCGTGTACCAGTCACTATTTACGGTACGACGATTCTCTAAAGCAACAGTAGCCACGTGTCCAGTTTTATTAAAAAAGTAGCAATCATCCGCTTATATGCACTTTTCACGCGCGCCGCTTTAGTTGGTTTCGGCTCAGCTTAAAAGACCCACACGCTCGATTACTGCTTTGTTTTGGGATCGTAGCAATAAATCTATGTTTCGACACCTGTTACTATGTCCCACACCAAATTTGACGCACCTTCGTTGAATCTGGTAAGCATAGCACTGCACCAAGTGACGCGGTCCGTATTTTGAGCCTCGGTCAAATTGTGTGGGATCCACCGCGAGCACAGCTTTCTCACACCCAAATGTTTGTGTAGGATTGATTGTATTTCATCATGCCTATGTCTAAGGATGCGCTAATCTCATGGTAGGTCACACGCCTGTCTGTTTCAATCATACGGCGCACAGCATCGATATTTTTGTTGTTCACAGCGGTGGACGGGCGACCATCGCGAGATTCGTCACTGAGATTGACACGACGCTTGAATTCTGCAAACCAGTTACAAATAGTCATCTTGCATGGTGCTTCATCGCCAAAAGCAGATTGAAGCCGAGCGATGCTCTATTGAGCGGTCAAATTACACTTAAAATCGTAGTAAATCATACTACGACAATTTTCCTAAGTTAAATCCATGTTAATGCAGACACGCAATTTTTAAAATGGCGCCACAGTGTAAAAGCAATTGACAGTCAGATGAAACAAACTGCATTCTACAGCTAAAGAGTTCCATTTTCAAGTGTTGTTATTACTTTTTAAATATTGTATATGTAAGTGGCCAGTTCCGGAAACTTTTAGTGTGACCTATGTAGTATCGATAACTTCGATCATATAAACAATACATCTCATACAAAATGAAACTCAAATAAAGTCCCCGAGTAAATACGTATATATCCCTAGCTCAACATCAGAAATGAAACGAGATATATAGATAACCCTTTATTGTAAAGTAAACCTTAAACTTTCGGCACTAAAGTACAAATTCTTAAAAATATTATTAGAGTTACATTACTTTGAAACTAGGCTCGCTAGATTCAAGCTAGTTGAAACAAAGTTCTCAATTCGAAATTTTGAGAGAAATTTTCACCTTTTTTTGTGATACCGTTTTTCAAGCAGCAATCGTGTATTTTAGAATAGAATAGAATAGAATAGAAAACATTTATTAGTGACACAACACACAAATCATTACATCTAAAATTTAAAGAGAAACAAAATAAGTAGCACTAACAGGTGCCCGCTCAGCATGATGTCAGGAATCCTAGTTTATAGGAAAACCTGACGCTGGTCTTCCGCGAACACCTTAGTGTGGGAGGGAGCACAACTACAAAGCAACAACAATACACACTTAAACATATTACATAGGTACACGTATACACAAAAACTTACACTTACACACTACTTATACACTACATCAACGACCATCTAATACGAATGGTCGCCCAGCAGACGAAATTCGACCTTTATACAGATAATTGACTGACTACTGATATTATTAGTAAACATATTATTAAAGAAACTCTATATATATACTATAGTTTATATGATTGAAGATCGAAAACATTTATTTTTGAACTTTTATCTTTGGTCAATGTACGTATACTCCGCAGGGCCCTTCGTTTGATTCGAATGAGAACTGAAGTTTTATCGTCGACGGTGGCGGTCATACAACCGCAGTGGTGCTTCCTGCTAGAAAACGAACGAGGCTCTGGCGTCCGAGCAATGGCGGAATAACCATACAACCCAGCCAATAATAATTGGTTTAAAGAGATTTAGAAACCTAGAGGACTAAATACCCTCTAAAAGATCTATGACGGAAAGCAACGGGAAACTTTTGTCATAACGTATCCCTTGTTAGTCAGTCTAATAGGAAGAAAGGGGTGTTACGACATTGGTCAAGTCTGATATTGGTCAAATCGTCAAATCGACAAATTGGTAATGCACAAATAAAATGACCCCGAGTCCCTGGCGTTACTTTAATGGAACAGGGATGCGAAAAATCTCCGGTGGGCAATAAAAGCGAAAACTTAGGATAGGGACGTGGAACATACGGGGCTTGAAAAGACAGGAGAAGGTAACTAATGTGGCTATGGAAATGGACCGGTTAGGGATTGAGTTGATGGGGTTGAGCGAAGTTAAGTGGAGCGGAAAAGATACTGTATTATTCCGGGAGCTATGTGCCTTCTCAGACTCACGGAGTTGCTATTATGTTCAGTAACAACATGAAGACCGCCGTCACTAACTTTATACCATTGTTAAGTCGCACCATGATGTTACAACTCAACACCAAGCCTCGAAAACTGAACATTATACAAGTGTATGCACCAACTGTCAGTCTGCAGCGGACAAGGCATCATAGATGGAACATTTTTAAAAAGAGGTGGAAGAGCTATATTAACTAACGAAAAGGAAGGACATCAACATAGTTCTGGCAGATCTTAATACGAAAGTAGGCAAGGGAGAAGTACCGGGGGTTGTGAATGAATGCTAGAAATGAAAGAGGAGATCTTCTGATTCAATTCTGTCAGGAAAAGGACTTAGTCTAGTGAATACTCTTTTTAAAATGCTACCGAGGAGATTGTAAACGTGGACATCGCTATCTCATACAGCAACGAAGTTAGTCCAAAATCAAATCGATTATATCATGATTAACACTAGATTCAACAACTGTATCTTGAATACTAAAACTTAGGTACCCAGGTGCAGACGTGGGATCCGATCACTGAGTCGTCGTTAATATGCTGTGTCGACTTAAGCATGTGAAAAGGAAATGGCTCGAAAGACGTGTTGATGTTGGGCAACTATCACAACCGGAGGTCGGACCAAGAGTGCGCAACCAGATTAATCAATGGGCAGCTAAATACCGAAGAACAAGATAGCTCTTATTAATACAACCATTTTGAAATCATGGAGTTCATTCAGAAGCGTCGACTCTACAAAAACACAGACGTAGAGAAATACAAAGCCCTTGATAGGAAAACTCGACGTGTGGCTCGGAGCACTAGAAACAAGTGGTACGAGGACCATTGCGATTATGTGGAGACACTTATGAGGAAACACGACCGCTTTAATCTTCACAAGGAAATAAAGGAACACGGACATGGCTGGCTTGCAAATGAAACGCCAACAACAAACACTATTGGTGGTCATTCACTGGTCACACTACATCCAGGAGCTTTTCAGCGACAACACTCGCCGCGTTATAGGGAACCAGCAAAACATTAAAGGGCCAAAAATACTAAAGCCGGAGGTGCTAGGTACCCTACATAAGGCAAAGAATGGAAAAACCCCGTTCCCGGATCACATTAATGTTGAGATTTTAAAAGTACTGGAATCTAAGAATGTTGACGTCCATGCAGACCTTTTCAACGATATCTATGACACTGGCGAGATACCTAACGACTGGTTGAAGTCTGCCTTTGTACCTCTTCCCAAGATAAAAAACGCCAAGAAATGCAAGGAATTTCGCAATATTAGTCTCATGAGCCATGTCTAAAAAAATTTCTTGGCCATAATACATAACCACATAAAAGCGAAATGCAAGAATCGGCTAGGAGAGTCAGTTTGGCTTCCGTGCTGGAATGGATACGAGAGAGGCACAATTAGCTCTAAACGTACTTGTTTAAAAGTGCAGATATATGCAACAAGATGTGTTCCTTTGCTTTATAGACTATGACAAAGCTTTCGACCGTGTTCAACACGAAGTACTTCTTCGACATCTTATAGATATGCAGCTCTGGCCAGTAAGGACATACGCCTCATTAGAAACTTGTATTGGAGATAAACAGCTACAGTAAGGGTAGATGGCGAAGAAACTGATTCCATCGAAATTCCGCGTGGTGTTGGGCAGGGATGTGTTTTGTCCCCACTTCTGTTTAACTTGTACTCGGAACGCATTATGTAAGAAGCGCTTAAAAACGTGGAGGCAGGAGTAATCGTCAATGACAGACTGGTTAACAACCTGCAGTACGCTGACGATATTGTCCTGATAACTTACACAAAAGAGGGTTTTCAAGACATTGTTAACGGGTGTGCGAAAGCAGCTGAAAAGTCGGTTAACATGAATGTGTTCAAGACAAAGCAAATGACTGTCACATGTGGACTCATTTCTAAACCTCATCCAAGCATACTGGTAGGTGGGAACATTTTAGAGAGAGTCGATAAATATAGATATCTTGGATCATGGTTGACAGACTCTTGGGAGAGTAATACCGAGGTCCGTGTGCGTATAGAGTTTGCCCGTGCATCTTTAGAAACTATGAGAAAAGTTTTATGCAGTCGGCAGATGTCTATTAGAATTATCTAGACTCTTGCATGCAGTGCTATGTCTGGCTGGTCGTTCTCTATGGATGTGAGGCATGGACCCTAAAGGAAGTCATCCGGAAAAGGCCCGAAGCGTTCGAAATATGAAGCTATCATCGTATGCTTCGCATTAATTGGACGGATAAAGTTTTAAACGTGGAAGTCCTTAAACGAATGGGGAAAAAGGTAGAGCTGTTACGCACCATCAAGCAGCGGAAGGTTGCCTACTTGGGCCATGTCTTTCGTAATAAATGATAGATATCAGCTGCTTCGCACGATATTGATGGGAACGATTGCTGGAAAGAGGAAAGTTGGAAGAAGGAAAATGTCATGGCTTCGTAACATAATGAAATGGATCGGTATCAAAACTATTGAACAATTATTCAGACTAGCCCTGGATAGGGAAACATTTTGAAAACTGATTGCTGACCTTCAGTAATGGAGACGCACTCTAAGAAGAAGAAGTAGCTTAAGTCTGGGTTTAATAGTAATTGTATGAGCATTAGTCTTTATAGTAGAGACTTGTGTAGATCCATTTTATATAAAAAAAAATCGAAAAGTATTCTATTTGAGAGATGTTTACAATCCAACTATGCAGTAGACTGTAGAGTAAACAGTGTTTTCGCCTCACTCAAATTACCCGAGCAACCACAATTACAGGCTGTAAGAGGACCACCGGCCGCTGAGGCTGCGGCGGTAATTGCTCCGTTATTAATAGGACGCATATCAATGGTCGTGTCGTAGGCACACCTAACGATCGAAAATGTTACAATTATAGATGTCATTGTCGCGAGCATGGAGCAGGCGCGGGGCATGGGGTCGCGGGAGGCAAGGGCCACGCGCCCCACACGTGACTGGCGAGCTAGCGTCAAAGAAAGGAAGATACTTCAATGGTCCACGGGCAGTAATTTAATCTTATTGAAGTCATTGATCCATTGTAATGTGTAAGTAGGTTGTTTTAGTTGAAAATACAAGGAAGTGCCTCGCCGAAATGTTATTATGACAATCGTTACAGACGACCGCGATGGCGACGTGCAGTTACGTATACAATAAGGAATGTCCCCACTGCACCCCGACAATGGCGCTAATATACTTCGGTGTTTACATCAATTGAAGTACAAGTAAAAAACAATGCATATCTTGATTTTTTCTTCAAGCTATAGTATGATCTTCATCAAAGTGAACAGTTTAATCTGAGTCCTTCGTTCGTTTTAATATAAAGTCGACCTAGTCTAGTCTACAGAAGATAATTAAGCATTTGGTCTTAAAAATATAAAAAAACCGGCCAAGTGCGAGTCGGACTCGCGCATGAAGGGTTTCGTACCATTATCTATAAAACTTTGATCGATGTTTAAATAATAGTGTATTTTTTAATTATTTAATTTATGACCTATTTAAAAACTACTTTCTAGTTCTCGTTCAAACCAATTATCGTTGAAAGTTTGCATGGTGGTAATGTACATCATAGATAAAGACCTATCCATAGATACCCCACACGTATGGGTTTGATGAAAAAAAATTTTTTAAGTTTCAGTTCTAAGTATGGGGAACCCCCAAAATTTATTGTTTTTTTTCTGTTTTTGTGTGAAAATCTTAATGCGGTTCACAGAATACATCTACTTAATAAGTTTCAACAGTATAGTTCTTATAGTTTCGGAAAAGAAGTGGCTGTGACATACGGACAGACATGACGAATCCATAAGGGTTCCGTTTTTTGCCATTTGGCTACGGAACCCTAAAATTCTTACTCTGTTCTCTATTCTTACGCTCTTACTCTTTTTTTGCCCGGTAAAAACAAATAGGTACCGCAGCGACCGAGACTGTTATGTGGAACTTCGCTATTATTGTACCCAGCATATTGGGGCTAGATGAACAACAGTGGACGTTTGTATTGATCCTTCACCTTCAGCAGCCCGTGGCGGGGCTGGCTCGCCGGCATCTGCAGTGGCATCCCGCCGCGGACGTCACGCCTCTTCCGCTGCTTCATCCAATGTCAGGACTATTGTTTGTTTTTTTGCAGCGTGCATCTTGAGATAAGCAGGTACTCCTACTGCGCGGACGCACGGGAAAGCAACAACCACCGCAACCAATTTTGTTTATTCATGATTATTTACGGGTAATTGAATTAAAAACATCGACCTTAGGCCGTCCACGTCTTGCAAACGGCTATTCAGAAAACCTTTTTGTAAGTATATATGTATAAAATGTTTTATAAGTATATATTTATGTATGTAAGTATGTATGTTATATATATATATAAGGTGCGTATGTATGTTTATAAATAAATATATATTCATTTATTGTCCATCATATTAATATCTATTTATTAAAACTTGCGCACTTCCTCTGTCTCCTCCTAAGGTTTCACTAACCAAAGGTTGTCTGGAAGAACTCGCTTTCAGCGATGAGACCGCCTTTGGACATACTAGCTTTAAGCTGATGTCATGTGTAACTGTTTCTTGTGTATGTGCAATAAAGTGTTTATCTATCTATCTATCTTTTTCTAACAATTACACACATCAGTACATGACGCCCGTTTCCCAGAGGGGTCACAGAGGTCACAGCATTTCATTTGCTATGATCCCGTCATACTTCTTTTGCTTCATTTCTAACTCTCGCTCCTAACATTCTCACACTTAAATCCACAAAATTAGGTAGGCAACTTCTTTGAATTAAATTGTTCTAAACTGTTCAAAACAATATCAATAATTAATTAACATTACATCTAATCAAAGAAAAAGTTATAGCAAGTCAGGCATGACTACCGTCACACCCAGGTGACTAACCCAGGTCACACATCACAACATTTCGGTATGTTTCTTTTGTCCATCTATGCCATACACAGTTTACTTGCCGACTATCAGAGCTAGTGAGTTAGAGCAAGATGCTTTCCCAGTAAATTTTAAAGAGGTTATACTCGAATCTGTGCGAATTACTTATGAGGCCTATTACATCTCGACTATGATTTTTGCGAATGGCCAATTTTGGCGTTATGGATCTCAGAAACAAAAATACATTAACAATTGTGACTTATTGAATAGTGTAGAATAGTTATTTTAGTAGTGCGTAGCTGCCTCGCTTTTTGTAAATTTTGCTTAACTTTTTAATTAAACCCAAAATTGCAGAGAAAGATTTTTATAAAGTGCGCGAAGGCACTTTTTTGAGCTCATCGATTGAACTACTGTTTAAAACAAGTGAAATAAAAAAATTATAATGTTATCTCTTATCTAGTCGAATAGTGCGTAGCGGCCTCGGAATTTTTAGATATCATTGATTTTATATAGGAAAAAAATCTTATTCTAAACTAAAAAACTTCAAAAATTGCTATAAGTTAACTGTGAATATCTCCTATATACGATAATATTATTGAGCAAAATTTATACCAGAGTAATTGTTACTTCATGAGGAATAAAGATTTTATAATGAATTTATTATCCTATTTCGATAAAAACGATAAATACAACTGCAAAATTACTACTAAATGCGATGCACCGGCCGTCCGAATTCAACTTATGCTGACAGAATGGAGATTTGTAATATTATGCACAAATTTATTATCCTATTTCGATAAAAACGATAAATATAACTGCAAAATTTACTACAAAATGCAAAAATGCGTATTTTACGCAAAAATCACATTCGAGATGTAATAGGCCTCTTAAGAATGGTCCCGTATTCTGAATTCGTAGTGCCTAAAACAGTAGGTATACACCCTTTTTGTTTTAATCTAAGGGCAGTCAAGAGTTGCATATTTTCCGCTTTGTCATTGATCCTAGTTAAAATATGTAGGAGTGATTTGTTTTCTATTGGTTTCTGTACCTGAAATAAGTAAATTAAACAAAAGATGACATCGGTCTTCACCCGCAGTCCTTGAGGACCTGGTCTGACGAATTATAATATTAATTTAACATTGTAATTATGGGGACTTATATTGGAATTGACATTTCTCTAAGGGTAAGAATTATACAGGTATCAAATCGCACCCCTCCTGGAACAAAGATGCAAGTTTGCGGAAGGTAAGACGTATTGTCATTTTTTTTTCATAATTTTTATCTTCATAATAAAGGAGTTAAATACAAATATTAAAAATATTGCAACCTTAAAATATATATAATTTCCATCACAAAATCGAAGTTAATACATTTGCACTTAATTATTTAATAACTTTAGCAAAAAGCCCAAGTGAAATCAAAATCTGTAAATCAGCAACCAAAAAATAATATTATTGTTTCTCAAAGAGATGCTAAGACATCGTTGACGTCTGTCACCTCCCCTAGCAGGGCTGAACAAGCAGTTCTGTCAGCTTCTGTTCGTGCTTCGAGCGACAGGGACTGTGTAGAAGCTGACAATGCTGAGTGGGTGCAGGTGAGACGCAAACGTGTGAGTGCCTCGGTGCCTGGCCTGCTCAAGGGTACAGCTGAACCTGGATCTACACTGCTGCAAGCCGCTGAGAGATGGAGGTATCTACACACAGCCCAAATCACCTCTTACGGGAACCAGTTCCGACTGGAACTGGCGTAAGGCTGACTTCCAAGGTTTATATCAGGCGTTACTGGAGGTAGATTGGTCCGATATACTAACAGTAGCTGACGTCGACAATGCTCTTCAGTTGTTATATGCAAAATTAAACGAATGCATACGAAACTTTGTACCTGAAAAAAATTATTCTACCCGTAGCTAGCGATACGTCTACCCGAGATGGTATAATGCGGAAATAATAAAAAATATTAAGAACAAACACTTTCATCATAAGAGGTTTAAGGAAGTAGGTCATGAATTTAACAAAGAAATGTTTATTTACTACAGAGCACTCGTAAAAAAACTAGTTGACAACGAATATCGGCAATACCTTAAATTAGTACAAAAAACATCATTGACATTCCTGCAAAATTCTGGGAGTATTTGAAAGAAAAGGAAGAGATAGGAGTCGTATAGACAAATATACGTATCAGGATACTGAGGTTGTGGGTCAGGCCGCAGCTGACGCATTTGCCAAATATTTTTCCTCCGTGTTCCATGCAGACGCACCTCTATTGAATCCTGATAGGGCTGCTCAAGCTGCTCACATCTGTGTGAATGCATCTTCTGTCTGTATTGTAGCTGTCGATGTCACAAACTTGAAGAAAGCTGTAAAACACCTCAATCCACGATCATCTGGTGGGCCTGACGGCATTCCAGTATTTCTGGCAAAAGACTGCATGTCTGCCTTAGCCACGCCCCTGCTATACCTCTTTAATCTGTGTCTTACTCAAGCAAGATATCCTGAGAGCTGGAAACTATCCAGAGTCACCCCTGTCCCGAAAAGAGATGAAGGGATGGATGTTTCGTCTTTTAGACCTATTGCAGTTCTCTTTTATCCACATTATATTACATATCAATTGATACGTTAATTTTCTATGCAGAGTCAAGTAGGTATCGTTGTGCAAGTCTAGTTGCCTAATTCTTCCACGAAACTTTTGTCGATATTGTATTTAAAATAATTGATACGTATTTTATCTAAACAGAGTTGGAAATGATTATTAGACGTAATTAGAGAAATGGCTTAGTTCAATGTTACGTTTTGTTTTAAAAGTTTCATAATTTACTAAAGTTATTCTTGGAAGTAATTTTATAAGTTTCATGGTGTAAAAACAATTAAGTAAAACTGGCAATGAGTTTAAGTGTCGTAATTAACGAAACATATTTATTTCTACTTGAAAGTAACAGTGCGATTTATGTTATTTGTTGTTATTGCGCGGGAGGGGAGGCTATACCGCACGCCCCAACCTCATCTCCCGCTCTCGAGCCCCTATCGAATCGTGGATAGAAACCTAGACGTGCGTTTGCTCTTGCGTTCCTTGCGTGTTTACATTGTTGCTCCATACGTTCGTAATTAAGTTTACAACTCCGACAATCGATGATGAAATACTACGACGTCGTTTGAGAGAAAAGATAAAAATCCCACGGGTGAGGCGTATGCTTAACTTGGACAACAAAGGTAAATTTAGCTGTTTATTATTATTATTAAATCAATAATAATAATTGTAAACTGTCTCGTTGTGTCATTGGTGAGAACATCGCCATCGCCACTTGAGGTCCCGGGTTCGATCTATGGGTCAGATCAAAACATTATTATTTACTGTATTCGAATTTATTTATAAACAAAACAATATTATGTTTTGTTTTACGAGGTTCAGTCTCATCTCACCACACGAGCAGAGATGCAAAGTAAGTCTGTCGGTAATGGTGGTTTGATGTGGCATGGTGTGCTCAGATTTTTAGTAATTTTTACTAAAAAGATGCTTGCCTATTTACCGTTTATAGTTAATCTAGTGGCTGTAGCTGTATTAAAATGGTGTTTCTTTTTGGCCTAAAACTTACTAGTCACTGTCCATGTGGGCTAAAAAGGACAAATTCTCAATCCCTATTTTTTTTCAGCCTATTGCCATCCACTGCTGAACGTAAATGCGCGCCAACTATCCCGGTCCTGGGCAGTCTGCATCCATCCATTGCCCGCCACCTTCGGTCGTGTGTATATCGTATGTCGTCGGTCCATCGTGCTGCAGGGCGTCCTACTCTGCATTTGCCTAGACGCGGTCTCCACTCTAGGACATGTCTGCTCCAACGGTTATCCGTCCTTCTCAGATATCACTTCCACTTTAGGGTGCTGAGTTTTAGTTCTCTGTCGAATAACTTCGTTGAGGATTTTATCCGCCAGAGAAACTCCAAGCATCGCTCGCTGCAGCGCATACTTAGCGACCTTGAATTGGGGGACCAACCCTATCATGAGCGTCCATGTTTATGCTCCATATGTCATCACAGGTAGGACGCACTGGTTGAACAATTTTAAGTACTACGTAGCTTCCCGAATGCCGCCCCGCCCAAACGAATCATTATGTACGCTTCCTTCTTGAAGTTGTGCCTGCCTAGTGATATAGTTTGGCCAAGATAGATGTATTCTGGCACAACCTCAAGAATAGCGTCGCCTACGACTACAGGTCTCAAGGATATGCGACCATTAAACATGACCTTGGTCTCAAGATGAACCTGGACAATATGTCTAGGTTCATCTTGAGACTTACTTGTCTTGGAGATTCGTTTATTCTGTTTAGCATTTCTTCCAAATCCTGCAGAGATTCCGCCTTAAGAACATAGTCCTCTGCGAATCGCAGGTGTGGGGATATATTGTCCATTGATATTGACGCCCCATCCGTTCAAAACGAGTGTTTTAAAGACGTCTTCCAACACGTTCGTAAACAGTTTCGGAGAGATGACATCTCCCTGTCTTACGCCACGACGCAGTTGGATTGGGTTGGTGCTCTTTTCTTGGACGGTCATCGTTGCGGCTTCTTAAAGATATCTCAGCACCTCGATATATCGACAGTTGATAAGACATCTCTGCATAGACTTTAGGACAGCCCCCCAAGCAGAAACTGATTCTCTTAAAAGGGCATTGAAGATATCCTGAAGACTAGTAGACTACTTCCAGCCGTTGTCTTGGCTAGGACTATAGTAGCGTTCAAGATATCTTGAAGAAAAGCCCCAAGACCATGATAAGTATAAATGGGCACATTCTTTAGGAAATCACTAAGACAGAATTAAGACTACTCTTAAGGCAGACTTAAACCCTAATTAAGAGTGTATAGTTTTAAGGATTTCTAAACAAGTACTTTGAGATATCTTGTAGATTGACTTGAGACAAATAAATAGACTTGAAGATATCTTGAATACCTAGTTAATAATAATAATAATAATATATTTATTTGCATAAAACATGGTATACAAAGTTGTTAAAATTGTAAAGAACAGTTCTCATGTTTTGCACATTTGAGTTGCATGCAAATTGTTACAATTAAACCTAATTTTTATTGTTTAGAAATTGCTTAATGTCATAAAAGTTTTTAGCCATAAGCCACGTATATAATTTACTTCTAAACAAATTGAAGCTGAGATTTTTAAATTCACAGTGCACCTTATTATAAATTCGAACACACATGACAATACAATTTTTGTTATATTTTTCCGATTTAGGAATATTACTTAGGACTAATCTATTAGGATTTCTCTTTATTCTAGAGTTAACATCTCGAGCTTTCTTAAATAGGTACATGTGGTTATATACAAATATGCTAATCTCGTAGATGTACAGAGATGGTAGCGGTAGCAAATTAAGGCCCCTAAAATATGGTCGACAGGATTCATCAGGTGGGATACCACAGATAGCCCTGATACATCTTTATTGTGCGATAAATGCTTTGCTAGAGTCTGTGCCATTGCCCCATAATATCAATCCGTATCGTAATATAGAATCTACATATGCGCGATAGGTTGTTACTGTTGTCTCCCTGTTAGTTATCTTACTTAACTTGTTGAGAGCGTATACAAATTGATGAATCCTTTTGCATAAATTTTCTACATGTAGTTTCCAGTTTATGTTTTGGTCTATAGTAACCCCTAAGAACTTGGTTTGTGTTACTTCCTCTATTTTATCAATATTTAATTTAAAATTGTATTTAGAATGTATAGATTGATTAAATTGTATATAATTCGATTTAAGTAAATTAATTTTTAAATTATTATTCTCTAGCCATTTCATAGTGTTGTCAATAGTATAATTCATGTCCTTTTCATGGTCACGTACTGTAAAATTATTCTTATTAGTAGTCACAATAATAGAGATGTCATCTGCATATAAACAACATTTATGATTAGTTGCTTCTGTTATGTCATTAATGTAGAGTACGAATAGGATTGGACCTAAAACGCTACCCTGAGGGACGCCGCTGCCATTGTTAATAAATTCAGATGAGTGTGACTTAAGTTCATTTTTAACTATTTTACTAACAATAACACACTGACGTCGATTAGTGAGATATGACGATATCCACTGTAGTGCGAGCCCTCTTATTCCTATCGCCTCCAATTTTTTTAATAGTATACTATGAGAAACGAAATCGAATGCTTTTGATAAGTCAAAAAATAAGGCAGTTGTCAAAAAATTATCATTAATATTTGTCAGAATTGTATTGATCAATGTAAATATAGCTAATGTTGTCGACTTATTCTTTTGGAAGCCAAACTGTTCTTTATTTATTATATTGAATTTGTCGCAGTAGTCTAATAGTCTCAAATACATGCACTTCTCAAATATTTTAGACAAGACCGGTATTAAGGCAATTGGACGGTAATTATTGATTTCATCCTTATCGCCTTTTTTATGGAGAGGTTTAACGATGGACGATTTTAGTGCATCAGGAAAAGTTCCTGTTGAAAAAGATAAGTTTATAAGGTACGTCAAAATCGGTACTAATTCAGACACACATGCCTTAATTATTTTCGTATTAATACCGTCAAAACCCTCAGAGGTTGTATTGTTTAAAGTCATGATAACTTTTTTTACCTCTTCTTGAGACACAGGCCTTAGAAACATCGTGTTAGCACTTAATTTAAGTTGCAAATTATTAAATGTTGAATTGCTGACGTTGGAAGATTCTACGAAATATTTATTGAATGCACTGGCAATTTTTTTGGGTGACGTTAAACATTCATTATTTATTTTAAGACTTGCAATATTGTCATCTAACTTTAAGGAGCTAATTTCATTTTTTATTACCGACCAAGTTGCTTTGCACTTGTTCTTACTGTGGCATATAAATTTTGTATTTGCAATTTTTTTAGACCGATAAATGCAAGTTTTTAGCACTTTTGAATATTTCATGTACTTATTTTTATTTAAATTTGATTTATTTTTGTAGTACTGGAAGCGCAGTTTTCTTTTTACTTTGCAACTTATTTTTAGACCTCTGCTGATCCAATTTTGTTTTTTGTCTTTATTATTTATTTTTATTTGTATAGTTGGAAAACATAGCTTGTAAAATAAGGTTGAAGTTTCATGAAAATAATTGAAAGCTTTATTTAAATCGGTCTCCGAATATGTTTCAGACCAAGTTAAATGACTTAAATGTGCTTTAAATTTTAAAATATTATCGTAGCCATAGTCTTTTCTATAGATTATATAGCGTTTCGGACAGCTGTCGTTCTGTTTAACAGAGAAATTTATTAACTGAGATGTCTCGTGATCTGACAAACAAAGAGGAATCACATCAACACTCGCATCCTTAATGTTACTCAGTATATGGTCAATACAAGAATTTTTACGTGTGGGGACATTAATGTGGATTTGCATATTATAATTGTAACATAAATCGCGAAAATCATTCGTTATTCGACCCTGCTTAAGGGTATCTATATTAAAGTCACCAGTCACAACTATCTTTGTTTTACTATTGTATTTTCTCGTTAATTCAAACAAGAGCTGATTAAGTTTATTCAGAAAAATGTTTGGATCAGACTTGGGCGTTCTATAAAGACAAAGTATTAGTAATTTGTGTGCGGGTACTTCTATGCCACAAGCCTCAAAAGTTTTTTCAGATACATATCTTCTCACGCTTGTCAGATCCTTAAATATTAAATTCTTTATGACCAAAATACATGTGCCGCCCCTCTGCTCATTCCTACAAAAAACAGTCGCTAATTCATAGTTCTTTAGATTCAAAAATCTTTCGGTACCTTTGCGCAAGAAAGTTTCTGTTAAACAAATAACGTCCGGGACGTTATCAGCTTTATGCAGTTCTTGCAAAGTTAACTCTAGTATTTCCTGTTTGGCAAATATGCTAGCAATATTTTGGTGCATGATTCTAAATGTATGAAGAGGTGTTTTAGTTAAATTCACGAAAAAACGGGCTTTTACTACTTTTTGAAAAATATTGAGGTATTGTTTTTTGTTTTAATGATTAATATTTGTTGCTGTCAACAGTAAAGTGGTCTTTTGAGTGAAGTCTTTTAAAATAGTATGGGATTGTACCTTTAGTATAATTAAGGACGTCTGTGGGTATTGAGTTGGATTTTAGGGGCAATGATCTACCACGCGCTATCATCTTTTTTATTTCCGTAACATTCAAGTATTTGTTTTTATAATCACAATAGTCAATATTAAAATTAATTAATTTGCTAATTTCATGTAAATTACTGGAGTCAGAATCTATAAAAGAACAATTTTAACATTCATTATAAAAGTTTTTAATATTATTATTTAATTCTAATACATTTATATACTTATTATTTAAGACATTTAATACAATTATATTATTATTATTTTGATATTTATTAATGAATTTACGTAAATGTGTCAATACAATTTTAATGTCATAATCGTTTTCACCAACACAGATTATTATTTTGTCTTTCTCTTTTACTTGAGGATGACAATTCAACAAGACATCAGAAGTAAGTGCGTCCGTTTTTGTTTGCGATGTAATCACGTATTTTCCATAAGATGTGTTTTGCCTTGTGCGTGAGAGCACAGACGCCAGGCCAACGCAGCGCTGAGTTCCAAAGATGAAAATCCTGTCGTCATTATCCTGTCTTTGTGTCAGAGATACGACTTTGCTGTTTTGAGTACTTGTTAAAGGTACTTTTGTGTCTAGGTGATCCGATGAAGCAATAATTAAATTTTACAGACTATGTTATTTTAACTTAATGAAGAACTATATAAGTTTGTTTTTACTAAAGAGGATATAATCAAGAAAACATAGGATCTTTAACACTAAATCATCTCTATACGAAGGTTCATGAAAATGGCGATTAAATTATTTTACTAACTAAGTAATTTATATTATGCCTCGAAAAGACCGGTAATGTCGTTTTACGCGTTGGAATTATAAAACGCATTGTGGTTTCTCCTGTAAAATCGATGGATAATGTTATAAAACAGGAGGGCCTTGAAAAAAACCTAATATGAACAATAAAATGTTGGAAAATTGTATTGCATAGAAAAAACTTTGTGGTTAGAAAATAATATTACATTTTATGCAAACGTTATAAGACATTCATGCAACTAGAAAAAATGTAACAAAGACATACTTTAATTAAAATGTCATCTTGTTATGATGTCGTTAGTTAATTTCTGATTTTTTTTTGTTAAACATAGTTCATAATGGCGTTAATTCTAATTTGTCTTAACGTAGCAAGAGTTTAGAAGATTTTGAATTTGTAAGTTTAGTTAAGAAAGAGTTAAGTCAAGTTATACTTTACATATTATTAGTTTAGAAACATTACACTTAACTTACACTTAAAAAAGTCTTGGTGAAGTATTACTTAAGTAATTTTGTTATTAAGTGGATCTTTAGTTTTATTTAGTTAACACCAGATAGTTTTCTGTAGTTTTCATTCTGTCTTAGTCTTGCTAAGTTATTGGTGCTATTATTCATTAAAGAACAATTTATTTATTAATTCCGAGGCGGTTTTCTTAGTGCGAGAAATATTTCCAATGTCATTTGCCGACCATTTTGTGCGATATCCACGGAAAGACCCATCACGCCAACCTAATCCATAAACCAACATCTCTTTATAATTCTCAAATCTATGAGATGGAGGGAATCAATCACTAACGGGGAAATCTAAAATCATGTCTATTGGCAGTTCTGTTAAAATAGTATCTCCTCTATGATGATCCTCATGTATTTTGTTTCGGAAACCTTCGTTTGTTCTATCAGGAAAATCACGCCTGGGATACACATTGCAACGAGATTCGTACGACTATTCGCCAACAGCAGTGCACTTGGAACATCCATTTTGACTGTTAAAATAAGCTATGTTTTTTATAAAGGCCCTGGCTGGCAAATCACATATAAATGATCCTACTTTTAATGTTATCAAATAACCGTTTATATGAATTTCTTTCAATTGAGTTACAAAAGCTCTTAGAAATTCATAAGGCTGAGGTTTTCCGATACCACAATATATACCATTATAGGCACAGTATTCATCTCGTGAACATTACATAAAATAGGACAGAACTCTATTTTAGAACTCTTAAATGTGGGTAATCCATCGATATTTATATTATTTTTGTCCAGATCTTTAAAATAATGTAAAATATTATTAATCAGGCTATTATGCCAATATTCTCCATTGCCGCAAGATTTAATATCTACTGACTTTACTGTCTTCAGAAGTGTTCTAGCATCTTTTGGTAAAACACCTGGCTCTCGTAAGTTCAGAATCTGCAATAATCCATTGATAGCAGTATGTGGTATATTGTTATCAATAGACCAGCTGCTCAATTGGTCTTTAAAAAAAAGTCCCGGTTATATGTCGATGCATGGCAATCAGAATCACTACTACTATCAAAATTTTTCAATTTCCGAATTTTCCGCAGTACCTTCTTACCGACGCTGATGTTGAAGACGTTGCACTGTTAACATTTGCAACACTTACCTTTGCGTTGTTATCTACTCTTTTATATTTGTCAACACGCCGACGAAAAGAACCTGTTCTTTTAATTTTAATTACTCTGTCCATTTTTGCTTGATCCTGTTTTATAGAAATCGTCCCGTTAAGTGTATTTTTTCTCAAAGTGTACTAATTCAAGTACCGAAGTAGTTAAATTAGTCTTCAGAAATCTATTTGTAGGACAAGACTATTGAATAGTCTTAAAAAAGTCTTAATTAAATCTACGAATTCTTTATTTACTTTGCAAGACTTAAATAATACTTCATCATTTCTATTTAGTATTAAGTAAGCATACAAATAATCTTTGTTTAGTAAAATAAGTTTTTTTTACTTAACCCAAGAACAACTTAAGACATAATTATCTAATGTATACTTAATTTGGTTTTAGGTATCCTTAATTTGCTTAAGTAGCACTTGATGAAGAATATCAAGTCTTAAAGAAAAAAATGTCTATTCCAAATCTATTTGGTTTTAGCTTAAGCATAAATTAAGATAGAGTTAAGACAAGCAAGATTTTGCCATTAATGCCAAATTAATGGGGTTCTTCGCCATTAACGCTGCTGCCCGTCTTTGGCTACTAGGACGGGCAGCAGCGTTATCTAACTATCTATCTATCTACTTCCTGTCCATGGTAACCACAAACCAGTCCTTTTGATAGCTCGCCTCTCACTAAAAATACGTTTTCACAAAAAAAATAGTTAAGCAATAGTAGATTGTTATACAGGGGGATAAAATGACCCATTATATACGAGGTAGTTTTACTCCCGAGCTTTAGCGAGGGAGTAAATAGAAATCAAGTTTTAATGGATCTTTAGCGCCGTGTGTTACACTCTGCTTTTCACTACGAATGCGAGAAAATAAAACAATCCATTACAATATAGAATGGTTTATTTTTTTAAAAATTAACCCGTTTTTATGACACCCAAGCGAAGAGAGGGGTGGTAGTACTATTTTGATGAGCCCATCGCCGCTCTATGCTGTTGGATAGTATGTGCAGTCTTTCCATCTCTTCCCTTGGGTGTCGTAAAATGCGACTAACGGACTAAAGACTGCACATACATCCAACAGCATAGAGCGGCGATGGGCTCATCAAAATAATACTACTAACCCCTCCCTTTTCTTCGGTATCGTAAAAGGCGACTAACGGACTAAAGACTGAACATACATCCAACAGTAAAGAGCGGCGATTGCCTCATCAAAATAATACTACCAACCCCTGTTTTCTCTTCGGTGTCGTAAAAGGCGACTATCGGACTAAACACTGCACATACATCCAACAGCATAGAGCGGCGATGGACTCATCAAAATAATACTACCAACTCTTCTCTTCCCTTGGGTTTCGTAAAAGGCGACTAACGGACTAAATACTGCACATACTTCCAACAGCATAGAGCGGCGAAGGGTTCATCGAAATAATACTACCAACCCCTCTCTTCCCTTGGGTGTCGTAAAAGCGACTAACGGGCTAAAATGCTCACCAGGTGGCTTAGGTAAGCACATGTGCAGACTGTGCAGTTGTTTCTTGCTGAAGCGTGGACTGTGTTGTCCATAGATTCAAATGAATACTAATTTTACTTTACCAGCTTTAAATAAATATCTCAAAAAAGTTGTTGATTTATGTGTTTATTCATGATTAATCTACTTATGACTAAAAACTTTTTTGTTTTTGTAGGCTCATTGTCATTTGACAGACAAAAATTTTAAAAAACTACTTTTTCTCCTAGGGCAAGAAAAGCTATTTTTTCCCCGCTCTGGAACGCTACAATGACGGTCTTTTTGAGCAAAGGAGTGAAAAAATATATTTTGTAGTAAAGCTATAATTTCAAATACTGCCGTATAATAAGGTAATGTTTCACAATGTAAAAGTATGTAGGTAACCCTTTTTACACCAACGAGTAGCTCGAGAAAAACCTACGTAATAGTACATTATGATATAAGTGCGGTATGATGAAAATTACAGCCGAGGCGATATTGCTAGCCCGAGCCGTAGGCGAAGGCTACAAGAAAGCAGAGGCTGTAATTATCAAAGCGCACGTATGCCATACGACGTTTTATAACATATTTGCGAGGAAAACACATTTTCCGAAAATGACTGCGTTTTTTGTTGTTTTACTAGTGCATGAATCTTTGGTAAGCCAACATATATTTTTCTTTGTCCAACAGCATAGAGCGCAGATGGGCTCATCAAAATAATACCACCAACCCCTCTCTTCCCTTGGGTGTCGTAAAAGGCGACTAACGGACTAAAGACTGCACATACATCCAACAGCATAGAGCGGCGATGGGCTCATCAAAATAATACTACCAACATCTTTCTTCCCTTGGTTGTCGTAAAAGGCGACTAACGGACTAAAGACTGCATATACATCCAACAGCATAGATCGGCGATGGGCTCATCAAAATAATACTACCAACATCTTTCTTCCCTTGGTTGTCGTAAAAGGCGACTAACGGACTAAAGACTGCATATACATCCAACAGCATAGATCGGCGATAAGCTCATCAAAATAATACTACAAACCCCTCTCTTCCCTTGGGTGTCGTAAAAGCTACTAACGGGCTAAAGGCCTATGTTGTCCATAGATTCAAATGATTAAATTACATTACCGCACTAGTGCGAAACTTATTACATTACGATACTGAAATTGGTGTAATAAGAGCTTCTTACCGAGCAAATGTGTTATAAACCACATTTACACATTCAATGCACGACTAATTCAGAACGCAAAAATAGGGTAATCTGCAATAATACCAAACAGCGAGACTTCCTTAACATGTCAAAAATGCAATATTCATAATAACTCCATCAAGTGTTTAAGATTTTCGCGGAATAATAACGCAACGCTTCTTTGTAGGTTTTTCTCAATACACATTGAGTAAATTTAAAATATAAACGTAGGCCGCTCACAGATAATTTTAGTTATCATTTGATGTATACTACATATTTCTAAAAATGTTGGTAAATTTTTAGGACAGTTTTTTTACGCTCCTGAAAAGTTGTCACTTTTCACTTACATTTTTCTTCTACGAAGGGTGCGAAATTATATATTATTATCAGTTATCACTGACGCTGCATCTGTATACTAATGTATACACATCACCAAGGTAGCTGTCCAAAGGGTGAATGAGGTCGGCAGGCTCCGCGGCGTTATTTCGGGTGCCCTGCAGCCCAGCGCCCCGCGGCGCCCCGGCCGCGCCTGGGCGAATTCGTTTCACGGCCCAGCGCGCCGCATCCATCCACCCGGCGCCATCCCTGGGTATTTATAACAACCAGCTACATATATACATATAGCTACATTCATTTTGACTTGGATTAACGCTAACTACATATTATAGGCATACTACGCATACCTTTTTTTACACCGTTAGTGTTATGTGTGACGGTAGCTGGATAAAAAATGTGACGGTGGACGAAGACTCAGCCGCGCAAACGGAGGCAGCACATCGCGGCAGCAGTGACCCGTGACCACGACCGGTGCAACTTGGTCGAAAGGTAGGGTATAAAAAGGTATGCGTAGTATGCCTATACTATGTATGTCGGAGTTATTCCTTAGACAAGTAACGCCATTTTTATCGATAGACCTAGTATCGACTAGTCTGAGTACTTTGACTGAAAAACTTGACTGAATAGCTTGGCTGAATAACTAGGCTATATAACTAGGATGAATAGCTTGGCTGAATAACTAGGCTGAATAACTATGATGAATAGCTTGGCTGAATAACTAGGCTGAATAACTAGGATGAATAGCTTGGCTGAATAACGTAACTGAATAGCTTGGCAGAATAGCTTGGCATTATGTTTCCATCTTCATTCTTTGCGATTTATAACATAGTGTAGTAGCGTTGCCACGCTACAGCCTTACACACGGTATTTAAAAGACATATTTAATTAAAAAATAAAACTAATAGTCACTTATTTGACTACTCTAGTCAATATCCCCACTACCCCCACCTCTACAGTAACGAACGGCTCGCTCGCGTGGCGTGGGGGCTTCCGAGTTTGAGCTCATTCTGTGTTTCCGTGCTGTAGCCTTCGCACGTCAACAGTCACTCGTCAAAGTAGATATTACCGTCTCTCAACATGGGGAAAAAGCGAAAGTATGAAATGATGGATGAAGAACATTTATTGCAAAAAATAAGTAAATTGCAAAAAGCGCTAACTAAAAAGCAGAAAACAGGAGAAGAGAATTCGTCAAGTAAGTAAAAGTTTTAGGTTTAATCAACTTTAAATGCGTAACTGCCACACCGGGCTTTTACCGTTTATTACACTCCACTACTTTGTCAATAATTATTGACATCACTTTAAATGCGTAACTGCCGCACCGGGCTTTTACCTTTTATTTAAAAAATGTTGCGAGCGTACCATACCGGGTATGCTTCTTCATTACCTAAAATGACCTCTTGGAATTTTCCAGGTCCATACATGCAGAATAATGTCGACGATACGACGTTAAATGCAGATAACGGCTCTTTTTATCTACCGCCAAGTGAATGGGCCGGTACACTTTCACCAAGCCGTGAACAATCATTGCCAACTGAATTGTCTGACCAGGAAGATGAATCTCCACAGATGTCAAGGTTATCGCCTCAGCCAGGCCCATCTTCAGCGCCTGTCGAAACAGTCCCAGTGACAGAAAAAGACCTCGATGAGACAATTTTAAGTCTTCTTGGCGACGTGCCTAAGCCCGAAACTGTGTTCGGAAGCAATATACATAAAGATCTCGCTTCTCGTTGGCATGAGGTACTGGCTAAAGGCTTATCGAAAGAGACTAAAGAAAAACTGATCGGTGAGTACTTGATTCCTGCCAATTGTGACTTATTGATGCCACCCAGCCCGCCCAGCCCGCCCAGAAACTCACGTTAAAAGAGACTTCTCTCTGCTGAATAAACAAAAGCAACTAGCAGCCGCATTGGCAGCCTTGGCGCAAGTAGCTAATATGTTAATTTCTAACGATTTTTCTAGAGAAAAATGATTAAAACCAATAAGTGATGCAAGCCGTCTTCTGTGCGACAGTCATCAATTGGAAACAAAGACACGGCGCAATTTTGTCTTATCTTCTATAAACCACAGCCTAAGAGGGGCGTTAACAGACTCAAACCGTGAGTTTCTCTTTGGAGAAAACCTTAAAGAAAAAACGCCAAGCCGATTCAAAAATCGGGAGAGTCACTGAAAAGTCAAGTTCGGCCTCAGTCCAATAAAACTTATTATAACGGTAAAGCTAAGCCAAAGGTCATGTTAAACACCAAAGCTCTGCATCCAAGACAGACGGCGAACAGGTTCGATGCAGGGCAGAATCGGCCAACAACGTTCAGAGCGCCTCCAGCACCCAGGACGCAGCCGCCGCCGCCGCCGCCGCCACCACGCCGAGCCCGATCGCCGCCACCGCCGCCCAGGACTCAACATCATTACCGCCGCTAAGCACATCCGAGGTACATTACGCTGGCCGTCTAGCCAATTATATTGATAAATGGAACGAAATAACTGACGATGTAACAGTTCTTGCTTGGATAAAAGGCTATGTAATACCTTTCAAATCAATACCTTTACAATTTTTGCAACCAAATGTTCATCCAAAATGTGAACAAGAATCATTAGACTTTGAGATAGCTATCCAAAAATTATTAAAAATTAACGCAATTTCTAAATGTAAACATATTGACGGAGAATTTGTTTCTAGTGTATTTTTAGTTCCAAAACCAAATGGAGAAAAAAGATTTATCCTGAATTTGAAAAATCTAAATAAGTTCATTTCTACATCTCATTTTAAAATGGAGGATTACAGGACATCTTTGAAATTAATAACCGAGAACTGTTACATGGCGTCAGTAGACCTTATGGACGCTTATTTTTTGATAAATATCGAGAAATCGCAAAGAAAGTATCTTAGGTTTAATTATAATAACACGCTGTATGAATTTAATTGCCTACCATGTGGCCTTTGTACTGCACCTTTTATTTTCACGAAAATACTCAAACCCTTTGGATTTGTCTCAGTTATATATCTCGACGACATACAATGCATAGGACGTACATATATGGAATGTGAGGAAAATGTACTCTATACTATCTCATTTTTGCAGTCATTAGGTTTCATCATTAATCGAGAAAAAAGCGGTTTCATACCTAGCACCGTATGCCAGTTTCTTGGATACGTGTTTGACTCGCGACAGATGAAACTTTATTTGCCAGATGCCAAACGAATCAAAATAACAGAAATTTTAATGAATTTTTAAACATTAAAACATTGTAAATTGCGCGAATTTGCTAGATTACTTGGTTTGCTAGTATCCGCCTGCCCATGTATCGACTATTCATGGATGTACACTAAATTGTTGGAACGTCACAAATATTTATACTTGCTTATTATTCCTAGTTATGAACAAAAAATACAAATTCCAAATCAACTTAAAGACGATTTACGTTGGTGGGTAAACCACGTAAAATATGACATTTCACGGTTCCGCTTCAATATCTTTTGTATAGAAGTATTTTCAGATGCTTCATCAACCGGCTGGGGTGCATATTGTAACAGAAAAGAATCTCATGGTTTTTGGAAAGATAACGAATTAGGGCTTCATATAAACGAACTAGAACTTCGAGCAGCTTTTCTCGCATTATAAACATTTGCCAAAGGTTTAACTCATTGTGAAGTTTTATTAAGAATTGATAGTATTACTGCAATAGCTTGTCTAAATAAAATGGGTAGTGTACAATTTCCTCACCTAAAAAACATAGCAAGACAAATTTGGCAATGGTGTGAGAAGCGTAGAATGATTATTTTTGCCTCGTATATTAACACAAAGGATAACTATTATGCTGACAGATTATCTCGAAAGAAATTTAATGATACCGAATGGGAGTTGGCAAACTATGCATTCTTAGAGTTAAAAGAAAAATTAGGATGCCCTATTATTGACTTGTTTGCAACTCGTCGGAATACAAAATGTTACTACTACGTATCCTGGAAGAATGAACCCGATGCGTGGGCCGTTGACGCCTTTACAATATCGTGGCAGAAACTATTCTTCTACGCTTTCCCTCCATTTTCGCTTATTTTAAAAACTATTCAAAAAATTATTAAGGAGAGGGCAGAAGGCATTATTGTTGTACCTTATTGGCCAACACAGCCTTGGTTCCCACTTTTTCAAAAACTTGTTGTGCCTAATGGAATAATCATATTTGATCCCAATATTAACCTTTTGGTCTCCCCTTTCAGAGAACCACACAACTTACATCGCAGCCTCCGGCTAGCTGCCGCGAAATTATCAGGCAAGCTCTATTAAAAAGATCACTGTCTGAAAGATCGGTGGAGATAATGCTTTCTTCCTTGTCTGACAACACGTACAAACAATATGATTGTCCCATAAGAAAATGGATAGATTATTGTATTTCAAATAATTTTGATTACACAGATGTGTCAGTACCAATTGTAATCCATTTTTTAACTCAAATCTTTGATTCTGGCACTAAGTATGGAACTGTAAATAGCTATAAGTCAGCCTTATCCTTATTGATTCGTAGTAGTGTCCTAGACGACGATAGAATTAAAAGGTTTATGAAAGGGGTTTTCAGGCTAAGACCGACAAGACCAAAATATGATTTAACATGGGACCCTAGCACTGTATTAAATTATCTAAGTAATAAATGGCCTAATGAAGATCTTAGCCTGGAAACGCTTTCAAAAAAGACTTTGACTCTGTTGGCCTTAGTAACTGCCCATCGAATGCAGACATTTTCGTTAATTAAACTTGAAAATATTTTTATTGATAGCAATGTAATACTTATAAAAATTCCTGATCTAATAAAAACTTCTAAGCCTAATACTTTACAACCTTTACTGAAGCTTCCATTTTTTCTTGAGAAACCTGAAATATGCCCAGCCAGATGTTTACAGGAATATTTAACTAAAACTAAGGATTTACGTAAACACACTTGCAATTTTTTGTTTATTAGCTATAAAAAACCACACAATAAACTTTCCAGTCAAAGAATGAGCCATTGGGTCAGAGATACTCTTGCTGAAGGTGGTATAGATACGTCCTTGTTCACAGCGCACAGTACCCGTCACGCGTCAACTTCTGCGGCCAACAGACTCGGAGTCGGTATAGACTTGATTAGAAAGACCGCTGGCTGGTCTAATTCTTCACTCACATTTGCCAAATATTACAACAAAGATCTAGTCCTTCGCGATAATAATCAATTCGCCTTAAATATATTATCCTCTTCTTCAATAACATAATTATGCATGACACCTGAAAATTAATTGATTAGTTATGTTATAAGTAGTTTTTGTTATTTACATTAAATTACTTTTACCTTCCAATATTGAAGATGTAATAAACATTGTTTATGCAATAACATTTTCTCTTTTAATCTCTGAACAACTACACTATGTTATAAATCGCAAAGAATGAAGATGGAAACATAATTGGGAATCAAACGAACTTGCAATAGTGAAGTTCGAGACCAATTATGTGACATCTTCATTCGACGCGATTTATATACACACCCACCCGTAATGATGTTATCACTGAAAAATTTAAAATCTTTATGTTACCTACCTAGTAAAAGTTATCCCTACCCTAAAAATAAAATGTCGAATCACATTCCGAAAACAATTATTGGTTTTATTAAGAATTTTATTGACATTACTAAATAAAAATTAAAATATGTCTTTAAACTAAATGAGCTCAAACTCGGAAGCCCCCACGCCACGCGAGCGAGCCGTTCGTTACTGTAGAGGTGGGGGTAGTGGGGATATTGACTAGAGTAGTCAAATAAGTGACTATTAGTTTTATTTTTTAATTAAATATGTCTTTTAAATACCGTGTGTAAGGCTGTAGCGTGGCAACGCTACTACACTATGTTATAAATCGCGTCGAATGAAGATGTCACATAATTGGTCTCGAACTTCACTATTGCAAGTTCGTTTGATTCCCAATTATTAAAGTATCCCTGAGTCAGTAGTTCGGGTGAGTAGTGAGGGCATAGTGTGTCTATGACATCTGGCACTGTTCCTTGGTGAAACGCACTCACTTTAACTTGGGAGCTCGATTGCGCCGGTCGCGTGCGCACTGATTCTTTTCCACACACAAAATGGCGGACGAAGACTACGATTTTCAACAAAATCCGTTTCCATCCCCGACATGTAATTAGCGTTAATCCCCGGCAATGTATATGGTTGTAATGGAACGCGAAAGTTTAAAAGTGTATAACCAGCTAAATGTCGAAGGTCGTAAAAGACGACTGAGGGATCAACCGCAGAGGATGGGCAGCAGAATCTTCTGAGATTATCACCGTAGTACGATCGCCAACCCGCCTGCCAAGCGTGGCGATTATGGCAACTTTCCCCCCCATTTAACGACAGCACTATAGCCAACTGACTACGCTGAAAACCGATAACGGCAGAATTGTCACGTCTAGGCTTGAAGTTATGGAAGAGGTCGAGGAGTTCTATGGACAACTATACACATCCACGCGGCCACCTGTACAAAGCTGACGATATAGTAGTCATGTCTGAGGCCTTGTGATTCAGACATACCCTGGACTTTCTGGTCTCCGATCAGAATTTGCCTGACCAGCTGCGATACGTAGCATTGAAGACTTATAAACTAAACTTAAATTCCAAACCTAGGGTACTTACCAGCTGGTCCGATGTCAGCTTGCCTTACGACCCTAGGAAGGGAGGGGTAGGTGGGAGGAACAAGTTAAGATTAGTCGCAGTCCAGCTGCCGTGGTGTGACGCCTTGCCTCTGGTAGCGTTACCACGCCTGCCGACTCCAAGAGGCTCGTACAAATCACACTGTCCGTTACACCGACCAGTGTCCACTTATCACAGGGAACACTTTGGGTCCGTAATATCGAGGTGCTTCAGGCATTACCATCTCTAAATTTTCATAAATCAACTTTTAATTTTATTTGTAAGATCTAATAATCATCGAGCCTAAAAGAGTATTATATAAGTATATACTATCAAAATGTAAGAAGTATACGAGGTAAGTTACACGATTTATATCTCTCTAGTCTTAGCTGCAATTACGATGTAATTATACTTAGAGAGACATGGCTGAACGGCAGTGTATTTGGCTCTGAAATTCTTAATGACAAATTATCATATTTACCGTAGGGATCGCGCTACCACGGCATCTGTAAAGAGCAGTGGTGGAGGGGTCCAAGCGGCCGTCTCTAAACGCCTTCAGTCTCGGCGGCTGTCTCACTTGGAGACCACAAGTGAGGATTTATGCATATCCGTAACGGATTCTACAAAACCATCAAATTTACTTATCATATGTGCTCTATATCTGCCGCCCCCCGTTGACATCAGCAAGCTCGATTTTCACCTCAATCATGTTACGAGTGGTATAAACTCGCTGTCCTTGCTTGCTGATTTGAACTTGTTGATTCTAGGTGACTTTAATCTGGAAAATGTTGAATGGATTCCCGACAATAATCAATCGTTGACTTCAGCTATGTCTCTTAAACCTAAAAATTGTACCATTGTCCATTTACTGTCCGATTTTATGTCTTTACACAATTTGTCACAATCTAACAATATCCATAACCTTAATCATAGGATGCTTGATCTATTGTTATGTAATAATGCTTCCATAAATGTTAAGAATATCGATGACCCTCTTGTACCCCTTGTCACTCACCACCCGGCGCTTAACTTTACAATTCCTTTTTCAATCTGCCAGTTTTTGAAAAGTAATTACATTAGTAACTATAACTTTATGTTAGCTAACTATAATAAAATCAATAACGATTTAAACTGCATAAATTGGGACAATGAACTCAGAAATGCTGGTTCTATTGATAAGATGGTCGAGTTATTTTATAATAATATATATTAAACACTATCATAGACAAACACGTGCCGAAGCGTCCTTGTCGTTATTCAGTTTTCCAGTATTATTTATTCTGTGGTACTCAAAAAATCTTATTAAGCTGATTAGGCAAAAGGACAGGTTAAGAAGTAGGATAAAATTGTAAGGTATTCCCGTTGATTTTTTTGATTTCGATCAGGCGAGATTCATGTGTCGTCGGCTGATCGAGAAATGTTACAATGATTACATTGGCAGAATTGAAAAGTCTATTAGTGCTAATAAGTGCTGCTGAGTTATATAAAAAACAAACGTTATTTTTTTTTATAGGAGCTTACAACTATTATTACAGGTATTATTACAACTATTAATATCACCCAATGCAATAGTGAGGCATTAAATTATAACATTTAAAAAAAATAAGGTAATTTACAATTTAACATTACAAACATAATAGTGAAGCATTATTATAAAATATTGTTAAATTATGACATTAATATAAAAATAAGTTAATTTACAATATGACAATATAAACATAACATTAAATTTAATGAGTCAATACCCAATGTAATGCACATAGAAAACGTTAAATAAGACGACCCTCGTTCAATTTACAACGCTTTTGCCAATCACTTTTCATCTGTCTTCGTCACAAACCACTCTAGTTCCCAGCTGCCCATCATTTCCCATGATAACTCTTATCGTACTAATAATAATGTGCTCAGTAGCGTTCACTTGTCTGTTGATTGGGGTTGGCTTTTAAATCGAGTCGCCTGAATTTGAAGAAACTAACACTGTGGGAGGGTCTTAGGGGTTCTTAAATAAAGGTTTATTAACATTTTAGCTGCCGCTGTTGCGTTAAAATATTAAAAAAACCACTTGAAAGTTTTGTCAAAATCGGCTATAATCACGAAAAAGTCTAAAGAGTTAATTAGGTTAGGTTAGGTTAGTATGTTGACCAAAAACGCGCGAGCCGAGCGAGCGAAGCGAGCGTGCCGCGGTAGCGGCCGGCGAAGCGCCAGAAAGACGTTTTTGTAAATTTCCATATTTTTAAAAAAATAACATAACTTAAAAATTACTTGTCTGCGGGAAGAGGGGTAAGTAGGGGGTTCTCCTCTCCCCTCCCGTCCCTTTCCCCCACCAATTAAGGCGACTCGATTCAAAAGTTTTACCATGATACATAACCTCAATACACAAAAATTAACATAACTTTAAAACTACTTGTTTGCGGCAGGGGGGGTAAGTGGGGGGTTCTGGGGTGGTTATGTAACCATCAAATTGTGCTAAAGTTAGGTATACGTTGGGTTCACATTAATGTAAACGATACATAACCAATAACAAGTACTCACTATGTATATCAAATTTATGTAAACATGACAATATCTATAACATTGTATACAATTTCAATTTTAAACTAATTTGGAAGTGGAGACTATGTTTGCTTAAATATCAAAAATATGTGTACACAATACACAGTTCAGTTTCGAAATTATATAAACAAACGGTAAAAAGTGTATTTTCGTTAATAAATATAATATTTTTTTACAAGCTTTTATGTCTTTTGTTCGGGTGGAATTTTGCAACTCAATTTTGATCCACTTTCTGGTTACCAATTAAGCTGAAATTTTGCAAACATGTTTGAATCACTTGACAATGCAATATTATGATGACATGGTGCTGATCTGATGATGGAGCTGGAAGGTGGCCATAGGAACTTTGCTTCGAAACAACATAATTTCATCGAGTTTGGGCTCGTTTGAATCGTCTTGACGAGTAGTTTGTCTTTTAATGGTAACCAGGGTTGATCTGATGATGGAGCTAGAAGGTGGTCCTAGGAATTCAGCAAAGAAACGACGCAATCCCATAGAGTCTCGGCTCGTTTCATTCGTCATCATCGAAATCATTTAAAACATCAGTATAGAAAAAAAAACAATATGATTTTAACCATAACGATACTCAACCTTCTCAGCAGCCAGAAAAAAAATAATAAAGAACACTGAAATTATATAAAATATAAATATAATAATAATTTATAGATTAATCCTATATTCTCAATCAAAAGCAGTACAAGGCACATCGCTGTTTTTTAAAATAGATAGAAATTTGTTAAGGCTTTGGAAGTTAATATCAAGTTCGGGCAATTGTTTGGCTAGGTTGTTATACAGACGAGAAAGACGAACAACTGGTGAGCTACGGCCCATTCTGGTCCTACAAAATTTATTCTTGAACAACCCACAAGGGTACCTAGGTAGTCTGTTAGGAATGTTAAAATCAAATTTGTTGAGTAATTTGGGGCAACCTATGCGGTTGTTCATCAATTTATGCAGATAGGACATATCTAGATAAGTACGTCGCACATAGAGTGGGTCAAGTCGAAAATGCTTTGTTTTATCGACATAAGCTTTTATATTTTTGGGAGTTTTAAACCGGTATGTCATGCAACGAATTAGTTTTTTCTGCACTCTTTCCATTTTGTCTATATGGATCTTGTAGCTTGGACACCAAACAATGCTGCAGTACTCCAGCTTACTTCTCACATATCTGTTATAGAGCAGGATGATTGTTATTTAAAAAGGCTTTTTTTATTTTGCATGTAACAGTAAATAGATATTATTTATAATTATGTACGAGTAGGTGAATTTTGTTATTAACATTACGACACTAATGAGATAAAAATATTGCCCCGTAATATTTGTGGTAAAGATAGTACATGTAAAATCAATCAGCGAGCGACGACTGTTTTGTATTTCCGTATTCCTACTTCAAAACTATTACATTGCAAATATACGTTTGTTTTCTGTGTTGCAAATCATTCGCAAGTGATAAAGGCGGATTTCGGTTGTTTCTTGTTGTGTTTATAATAATAGTGTAATTGTTTGTTTAACAAAAATGAATGATACCAATATGCCCTATCGTATCATACCCATGAAAGACACAAAATTATTATTCTGAAAGGGCAAGGACTTTCTGTTATTATTTTTATTGCAAATCAATTTGGAGTAACGGTAAGTCTGCAATTTATTTTTTTATTTTGTATTGTCTAAGGTTTTGTAACCACGTTTTAAATTGATACATAGACCAGTAAAATAATTGTACAAAAAGACTGTTAATTAATAAAAACAATAATAAAAAAAAAGAAAGTTGGTTTTAAAACGTGATTTTTGCTTACGAATAATAATATTTAATTATCGATCGATTTCATTAACCGTACGCGTAGCGTTATAACCCACCAACCCGCATTGGGCCAGCGTGGTGGGTTATGGCACAATATCCCCGCGTGCTATTGTCCACGTGGGAAGTCTGTGCCCAGCAGTGGGACGTTTATAGAGCTAAAGATAAAATATAAAAATAATTTATTCAGTACAACACAAAACATTACAATTTGGACAATTAAATTAAACGGAATTAATCTGTATGTACTGAAAAGGAATGTACTCAGCATATTATGCCGTGGTGTCACATGACACCGCGAGGCGGATGATGATGATGTAGCGGTAAAAGAATACTACCACCCCCTCTCTTACCTTGGGTGTCGTAAAAGGCGACTAACGGACCAAAGACACATACATCCAACAGCATAGAGCGGCGATGGGCTCAACACCTGTCACGCTGAGCACATGTGCAGCTGTAATTTGGTGTGCCGTGGACTATGGCAGTGGACTGCTTCAGCGGTCCTCATTGCCTAGTCTCTGACTAACCCTATGGAGATAATAGCTGTTAGTTATTCTGTGATAATAGTTGTGAATCTGTGTAGGTACTTACGTATTTTTTTATTTATAACGATATATTACTAGATTGTTTCCATTTTTATCTAAATCCAGTTCTGATAGTGGAAACCCTTAGGAACTCCTTAAATATTGTTAAATACTTAGCTAAAAGACATTTATTTTTAGTTAATGTTTTTGAAGTCGATTTTATTGTTAAAATTATTTAATTTTGAATATTGTTATATCACAGTTTTGACGATTCAGACATAGTAGACATAGTCCGTCCCACACTACATTTTCGCAAATTGCGCCCAATGTATACATGTTAAAGAAATTTTTATGTTTTTATAAATTTGATAAAGACAGTGAGTACATTTTACTGATTATGTATCGTTTACATTAATGTGAAACCAACGTATACCTAATTTTAGCACACTTTGATGGTTACATAATTTTAAACACATTGTCAAGTGAATATTTTGAAAATGCTACTTTATTTTAGAAAATGTGGAAATGTATATATTAATGCTCGTGACTGTACCTAAATGTAAGAGCTATCACTGTAGTTTAAAATTAAAAATTAATATTTGGTAGGACAACCATTGTTTGCAATTTCCGCACTGCATCGACGAGGCATCGAGGCTATTAGAATTTTGCAAATTTCAATAGAAATGGCGTTCCACGATTCCACAAACGCATCGCTAAGCTCGTTTAGATTACTTGTTCTTTTAGCGGATACGCTCCTCTTCATTTTACGCCATAAATTTTCAATGGGTTTGAAATCTAGGCAATTTGCAAGCCAGTCTAACATCGAAACTGATTGCTCCCTAAGGCAATTTTTAACAGAATGGGCAGTGTGTTTGGGGTCATTATCATGTTGAAATATCCAGGTCACTGGTAACGTCTCTTCAGCGTAAGGAAGCATTGTTTCTTCCAATATTTTCTTGTATTTAAATTGATCTAAATTACTTTCAATTTTTTACACGGGGCCCACACCATATTCAGGGAAACATCCCCAAACTTTAATGTTTCCTCCTCCATGCTTTACTTATTTTGTGGTGTATTTATTCAACGATTGCTTTGCAGGACATCACACATCCGAAATCCAGTCTCGGTCGTCGGTGCTGCCTGTTGACTAGCGGTATTTTCAGTGCGATTCTTCCATATAATTTTGCATCATTTAATAGTCTACGATTTGTACGTGAGGATATTCCTTGCCTGTTGTAAAAAAACTTCCCTTCTTATCGTTTCTGATCCCCTAAAGAGATCAGCCTTTGCTATCCGAACAATCATTGAGTCCTCTCGAGATGTCGTTTTCCGAGATTTAGATTTTCGAGATACGTTATTGGTAGTGTGAAATTCCTTAAAGTGATTGACCGCGTTACAAACTTTAGTTTTTGAACATTTTATATGATCTGCAATCTTTTTGTAAGTCCAATCATCCTGGGCATCTGAACATTTTACGACTTTGACGTAACACTCTGGAGCGATGTTCCGCAAGTGCAATTACTAATAACTTTTCTTGTCGAAGAATCGCAACTTTTTTGCTTTCCTACGTTTTGTAAAAAATAATATTAAATATTTAACAACTTATCTTTATTATTAATAGATATAGAATAAAATGTATACTAGAAAAAAAATTCAACCAATCCCAGGAAGCTCGAATGGGATTTTTTTCTATTAAACATTTTATTTAACAACTTGTAATTGTAGACTTAAAAAAACGCGCCAAAACATTCCCGAATTATAACATAAAACATCATTTTTAAAATGTTTAATTTAGAATCATTTTAAACGAAATGATATTGTGTTCCTAATTATTTGTCCAGCGGTTTGTACATTGCAAAAACATGTCTTGTTTGTTTATTGTCTCGAAACACAATAAAAGTAATTTTGATTTGTATAAAAGATTCTGAGTTGGAACTTTAGTCATAATAGTACATTTTTACATGGTTAAAAATAATTGATAATAAATCAGTGCAAAGTTATTTGTGCTAGATTTTATAAAATTGAATTGAATACTACCCGTTGCTAATTATACACCCTCGTTTTTTTGTCATTATAATGAAATTAAATTAAATTAAATTATAAACTGAACCACTTTCCACAAGAAACCTATTTGCAAAATGACAAAAAAATGTCAAACACAATATCAAAATGTCCCATACAAATCTGTCCGATCAGCTAACGACAATAGTATGAGAGGTCGAAACTTTTTTGTCATTTTTGCACATAGGTTTCTTGGGGAAAGTTGTTTAGTTTCATGGGTGGAACTCACCCTTAATTTCTTTAAAACAACTAAAAAAATGTGCATGACCACAACTGTATACTGACGTCACATTACACAATCCAACATAAAAATCATTGTCACCAGCCTTTAGACGCCCCACTTCTGCGCTTAAGCCTTCCTAGATAGACACCATGGCATCTGAGAGGAAGTGACGTAAGATCATTATACTTGTACTAATGCTTTATATTATATTATTCAGTATAATACATTGATTGCTTACTAATTATTTTTCTTTTAAAGACCTCTACTAATTATGTTATTAAAGAAGTATTGTTCCCATTTAATATAGAATATTGTACTTCTTGTTTAATATTATCTAATGCGTTATTACTTAGTGTCTGTCTGATTTGTGTAATAATGAATGACTCAAAGTTACTCTATATAATCAAAACAATGCAACATTCTCGTAATTGCTATCTTTGCTTATCTCAGACATTCCATTGCAGCCAACTCCAATGGCTGCGGGTAGCATGCCAACAGCTTAAGTTGCGATTGCGATAAGTGCAGCCGGCCTTAGTCACGGGCTACGGCGCACGGTGTACGTGCGTGCGTGCGTGAATGCGTGCGTGCGTGCGTGCGTGCGTGCGTGCGTGCGTGCGTGCGTGCGTGCGTGCGTGCGTGCGTGCGTGCGTGCGTCCGGCGGCGTGCGGGCGGAACATCCTTCAGGTTCCAGCTAAAGGATGCGCCATGCTGATTCATCAAAAAAGCATCAAGGCCTACCACCCTCACTAGACAATACATACGGAAGTTGCCAAACTTGAAGATAAGGCCATGTGAAATCCCTGTTCTCATCTTAAAAATTATAAAAAAGAAGTTCGCTTATTGCTCAAAGTTGAAAAAGATACGATTACCCCCTTTCCTTAACATAATAGTCTGTAAATTATATAATTTATTTACACATACAAGTTTATATATTATGGAATCTTATTAGTATCAAACATTCGGTCTTATAACATGAGTAGGGGTAAAACAGAAAAAAGTCAACTTATATTCAACTGATAAACAAAAAAACTACTCCAGCTATAAGATATTTGTCAGCTTATCTAAACGTTTTTACGTAACAATGTGAAATTGTGCAATCAAATTGAAAATAATAATATCAGCGCTATTGCCCCGTCAGAAGCGCCCGCGCGCCGGCCACGCCGCCGGCCCGCGCGGGAATTGCACGCCAGCGGCGGCGGCGTCAGCATCGCGCCACTACGAACTCACACACTTTCCGATCGCAAAATCATCGAATTTGTAACCTCTGTCACTGTCATACATGGGGCTGGAGAAAGAGCGAACAGATTCATAACTAATCAGATGGATGGCGTGGTGCATGTCGCTCGGGGCTGCGGCGGCTGACCGCGCACGTGTGGCGGCACTCGCTTTCGAGAACACGCTTACTCCAATCTTTAGTTTTTGTAAATGGCTTCTTTCTTTTTTTCATAGCTTTACGACAATAGTAAATCACGTCTGGGCCGAACAAACGCCTATGTAATGCAATAATAATATAATATTGCGTACACTGGAGTAACTTTATTTATTTTTAAATTTAAAACTATTTAAAAGCAAATTTAGTAAATAAAGTTAAATAATAAGCAGTGAACGTTCATGTGCGGCCGCGGCCCTTCATGATGGGCTAACTGTACAAGTTAGCCTATCATGTACAAGTAAGCCCCCGCCGCCGTCGGGGCGCCGGCCGGCGCCGCAGCCCCCGGACTTTACGGGCCGCGAAATGTGGCACTAACTCGCGCGGGCTGGTCCGTTAGGCCCGGGACTCACGCACCAGCCGGTTATTAGCACAGTTACGCCATTCATAATCCTAAAGATTACCCTTACCTAAACGAAGATAAATGGAAGTTCGTTATCCGGGTAGCCGGGTAGCCGGGCAGCCGGGTAGCCAGAGACCACAGCTTTCCATTTGCTACTCTAATAAGTTTTTAAGCCTGAAAAAAATGCACTTTATTTTTTTTTTAATAACCAACTTAACTTGCATAACTTAAAATATTGTATACATCATGCACCTGCTTACGAACGGAATTATGTTACTGTGATTGTTTTTTGTGACTTAACAGTAGGTATGCAAATTAATGTTTTGTAAATATACATTTTATGTAAGTATATTACGTGATTACTCCACATTGAAATGTAACACTTTTATTATTTATTTGTATCCTGACGTTTCGGACTTTTTACTGGGGCTTTTTACAGGGTTACGTCCCTTTACATTTTATGTAATCGGATGCATTCCGATTTACACGAAAAGAGCTAACAATATTAGGTATCGCAGTATGGTGTTGGGGCTGCGATGCGATGCTACTTTGTACATAACAACATTTTGTAGCGAATGACCATAAAAATACTTAGTAAATATTATAAATCAACTAAGAACAATATCGCGCGTTGGGAGCTCTTAAGTGCGGCGGTTATGTGAAAAGTTAGTCTTCACGTCCAGTGGAGCCCTCACTTCACTGCGCCGGCATTGCGCCCGCATTCCGCCCTCACTGTGCGCCCTCACAGCTGCGGCGCCGGGCTTGAAGCGTCTATTTATGTTTTACGTATTTTAATCGCCCGTTCTGAACACAATCTTCTGTTAGTCCCACAAAGTCGGGTACAGATTACATGTTGATGAAATCTTTTAACGTTTTAATAGCTAAGTAAAAGGACACTCAGAAAGTTTTGCGATAAAAAGTTTTTATCTAGGCAGTATGGCCACTTGTAATTATTTTGAAAAATTTGGTTATTTAAAAGTAAAAATACCATTATTTGAATTTCGAATTTCCCTCCACATTTTTCGAGAGCCAAATTAAATTATCGTGTCTCATTTAAAAATGGATCAGCATCGAGAACATTTTCGTGCGATGATTTTCTACGATTTTAAATGTGGCCTGAAACCTGATGAGATGAGATGAGTGAGAGATGATTAGACCTTCAAAAGCAACCATCTACCGTTGGCATAGAGAGTTCAAGCGCGGTCCCCTTACTTTGAGGGATAAACAAAGTAGTGGTCTGGTGCTGGCAGTAAAAAAATGTATTCAAGATAACAGGCGAATTACATGCGAAGAGATTCAGCATACACTGGATTTGTATCGGGAGGCGTTCACAAGATTCTACACGAGCACCTTCGCGTGTGGAGGGTAGTTTCGCGCTGGGTGCCGCACAACCTCACCGAAGCTCAGAAGCAGGCCAGTGTGGAGCGGTACCGTGATATGATTAAAAAATTTGAAGCAGGCTTGTCTCGGCGCGTTTACGACATTGTAACAGGTGACGAATCCTGGATTTATCAATACGATCCAGAAACAAAGCTTCAGTTGACAGTTGGGCTGTTTCAAAACGCACAACGCCTACAAAAGTGAAGCGATCGGGAAGCGCTGGAAAAATTTTGATCGCTAGTTTCTTCACTTTGACGGGGTATCAGGTTTCAATTCCATAACGAGACTAAAGCAGCATCGACGCCGAATGGTATACCACAAAATGCCTGCCAGAAGTTTTGTCTGCAATGAGCAACAAGCGACCAAACTCCGGACTCCGCGGGGTACTGCTTCACCGCGCCCGCGCACTCAGCGCTCAAAACGAGGGACTTCCTGACACCACACCGGTCAGAGTCTTGGGTCAATCTTCTTACAGTCCTGATCTGGCACCGTGTGACTTCTTTTTATTTCTCAAAATAAAAAATCAGCTAAAAGGGATACAGTTTACAACGCCGGAAGACGCGCTACCAGCGTTCGAGAAAGCCGTGGAAGAGGTGTCTGCGGCGGACTGGAAAAAATGTATCGAAAATTGGTTCAGACGCGTGAAACTTTGTATAGAGGCTGGTGGAGAGTTCTTCGAAAAGATTTAATTAATTTTTTTTATTCATAAAAGTTAGTTTTTATTTTCTCCCTAACTTTCTGAGTGTCCTACGTATATTGTTTATACCTTATTAGCGCGAGAACTTAAAATATTACGAAAGTACCGTAAATGTTTATTACTCATTGAAAGACACAATTGCCTACCCTTTTAATGATAACAAGATGCAATTTTATTTATTTTTTAGTTTTGCTCTTTTTATTAAGCCAAACCCATAATTTGTTAATTTTTTTTTGTTCTTTTATTTATTATTGAGTGTTATATCATGCTGTGACTATGCCACCCTCAAATACTATTTGTTACACTCTACGCTTAATGCCTACGCATGCTACCCTAAGTAACGTTCTAGCTTCCGGGGATGTGGGGAACGCTACGATGCTATTACATTTTCCAACTTCTAACAAGTTGATATACTTAGATGTACTGAACTGTGATCTTTCCACTTCGTTTCGGACGCATTCTATCATAATATGACTTAACATAAAAGCTCCTATTAACGACCTCCTAAAATTTGTATTCTATTAACGACATATTTTTTAAATCATTCATTAGACTTAATATAGGTTCCAGAAAAGTCGCAACTTAAAATGAGTTAAGTATTTTTGTTGGTCAACAAAAAGAGTAAAGTTTGTGTGTCTAAATAGTCAGTGAACGAAATAATTTGACGATAAGTGGGACGCGTCCGAAACGGACACACGTTCCATAGTTCGCGTCTCCAGCTACGTAAGTACACTTAAATATTACTTATGGAAAAACATACTTAAAATGGGTTTATCTTATCACATAACAACTGTAATGCATATATTCCTTTTCTAAACTAACCCATAATATAACATTTTTATTGGTTTTTAAGGTATAAATCAAATTAGGGCGGTGATAGAATCCAATTTTCATAATTTGATTCTAATCAGCGACCCATGGCGTTGTTCGAAATTTGGGAACATTTAGTATTTTAAGATGAATTATTATTAATTAAGATTATTAATTAGTTGGATCAATTAACGCCATACGTTTTTCTTAGAGATTTTGAGTAAAACTCGATCCAACGTTAGCCATTATCTCTATTAATATTCGATAATATATTTTAAATAACCTTTTCTATCTAAATTAGTGCCTAATTGATATTAAAAGAAAATGTATAGCAATGACATCGAATTAAAATGTTTTCCATGGGTTAGATATTGTAGCTGTTAATTATTTTTATTTTTTGATCGCTTATAGAATATTGTAATCTTCATACTTGATTCTATTACCAACTCATAAATGAAAAGATATATAAGGTCAAATTTTAGTACACAAAAACATGAGAAAAATCAAGTACCTTCGTAAAATGTATCCAGCAAATGGTTACGTTATATTGGCAGCTCAAAAATCGGAAATACTAATACATAAAAATTCTTCATTTTTGAATTTTCCTTATCAGTTTCCGATAAGAATTACCTTCACACCAAATTTCAAGATTCTAGGAATACTGGATATACCCTCGTAAGTTTTGATTCCCTAACATTTAGTATGGAGACACGGTTTTTGTGTTACAGATTTTTTTCCTATTACTTAGATAGAAATTATTATTTTCTAGACCGCAAGAAATGAAACTGTTATCAATAAATAATTAATTAATACCTCTTAGTACTATTTTTTATTTTATTTTATAGTATAGGGGTAGTGGCAATTTCTTAGGGGTCAGTAATAGAAGCAGAAAAACGGTAAAAGAATCTAACCGCATTCCATGGCACGGTAATAGAATCAACTGCTCTTTTGGATTAAACTATTATTTAATAATTATTGTGTGATTGAATACTGAATATAAGTACTGAATTTCATAGAATACTCCATTAAGATTAATTATAAATTATAACAAGTTTCCTAACATAACAGCTTATATCTATTTTTTTAAGTGATTCCGAGGTCTGCTTAAACTGGCGGTAATAGGAATATTTACGTTACATCTTCAATTTTCCCACATTCTAATCGTTGTGGGGAGGGAACTTTACCCATAAGATACGCAAAGCTATTGAGAGGAAAGTGTCTGGACCGAAGTCTTAACATTGTAACAATATAATTTCTTGTCATTGGTATCTGTACCTATAGCGCCGTGGCAAGTTAGGCCGTATTGTTTAAAACCAAATTCCCTTACTCTCTGATCTCTCATCAAAATATTCCTTCCACAAGATTATAATAATATACATATGTTGCTTAATAATATAAAGAAAATCTGAGAAGTATGGGACGGTGTTGAATGGTATCGCATCGCTTGAGGCCTCTTTTGCAAAAACGTTATCCTTCTCATTGCCCTCCAAACTTATATGGGCAGGAACCCATTGTAAATATATAGTTTTATTTTTATTTCACAGTCTTTGTAATGATTTTATGATTGTACAGGCAATCGGTGCACCTCGAAAAGTCGAAGTGCAACGAGCCAAGTGTTGGAGCATTATAAGCATTATCTATATCGATAAAGCAAGCGAAGGTAGAGCGTTTACTAGAAAATCCTGCTAGAATGTTGGAAACTAAGACTGACTTCAATTGAATTGTTTAGAGCAGGACCAACATGGGTTCGAGTTACACTTGAAACAGACACTTTATTAGTAACTACGACCAGGGTATTCTGGTCTACGTACGACAAACGGACCGCAGCTGTGCGTGTGTCTCAATAGTGTAGACACTATTTATGTGGATCACGGGACAGCAAATATAACATGATCCATCCCGGTGCCCCAACGTCCTGCTAAATTGAAAGAGCCCTAGGATTGCAAAATTACCCAGAATAGAGCGTACTTTTCTAAAAACCTGTGGTATCCTCCGATAGTAAGTTATCTAAAACCTGTGGTATCCTCCGATAGTAAGTTATTCTTCTCCATGCACCATTCTAATCTATTCAAACCCATCAATTGTAGCGATGACTTGATTCGAATAATGGAGGGCTTTGCCCTGCAGCGGGGCGGTACAGGCTGTAATTTACTCTGCCCTGCAGCGGGGCAGTACAGGCTGTACTTTACTTTGCCCTTTGAATAAAAAAGTTAAGTAAAGCACAGCCTGTACACTGTTGCTGTTGCTGCTGTGCATCGAAAATCCTAAAATTCACTTTGCCTGACCTGGGAATTGAACTCGGGACCTCAGGATATCAAGCTAAGCGCTTGACCTCTCGGCCACCGAGGCGTCTTTGAATGACCAAAACTATTAATTATTATTGGCAGTGCATGTGTCCCCTTCAACTCCCCGAAGCGGCCAGTCCCGGCTGACATGACCCCGCTCATTCGGCGCCTTTTCCACATAATTAATCGATATTTTATGGAACGATAAATACATAGTTGTAGTAAAGCTATAACAAATAGTTTTACTAGCAAACGTTAACGTTAATCATGTTTCCACTTTTTGCAGATTCTACTAATATTGTATCGCATTTTAACGAATGTTTGTACCTGTAATAGGTCGAGGATCATAACACCGCCGGCGGTCGCGAAACAATTGATTTTTAATTGTGTCTGGTTTTACGATCCTCAAGGGGTTAAGTACAACATAATGTGCAATGAGATTCATAGTTTGCTAATACTTAATATTTAAAAAATATAAGTAAAAAGACGGGCCAAATAATCCGTACTACAACTACATAATAAAACTAATTTGTATAACAGTTATAAATGAGACTCGTGGATTAGTGACAGCATTTAAACATTTTATTAGAAATAACACAAACGTTGCTAGGAACATGGATTGACGTAAGCTAGGTTTGTCAAAAGTAAAGAGGTTTTAGTATAAAACAATCTTTTTTCATTCCTCATACACGGAAAGTAGGTCTGAAGTTGCTTAAGGAGCGAGAGGAAAGTAGTACTTTTATCTTAGAGCATTAAAGAAACTTTTAATGTTGAAATTTTGCAATTACAATGCTATATAGATAACGGATAAAATGTTTACTAGAAAAAAAAATCAACCAGTCTTAGGAAAGCTCGAGTGGGATTAGAAAGTAGTACTTTTCCTCCCTAGGGAGAATCGTTTTTCTGACATGTATAATTGTGACTAATTATTAGAATAATACTAACAACACATCTCTTTCTTTGGGTCTCTTAAAGGCGTGTAACGGATCAAAGACTGCACATATATCCTACAGCATAGAGCGGCGATGGGCTCATTAAAATAATACTACCAACCCCTTTCTTCCCTTGGGTGTTGTAAAAGGCGACTAACGGACTAAAGACTGCACATACATCCAAGAGCATAGAGCGGCGATAGGCTTATCAAAATAATACTACAACCCCCACTCTTCTCTTGGGTGTCGTAAAAGGCGACTAACGGACTAAAGACATTCATGATTTTGTTTTTACTTTCCTTATATTCGTAATGAAAATCACAGTGTTTACCTCGGGTGAAAGACTTATTTACTCCATCGAACTATTGGCGCCATCGCTACGCTCGGGCGCCAAATCCCGTTTCGGGAGTAAATAAACTACTTTCATCCCTAGGGTAACAATGTACTATTAACACTGAGTGCGTGTTGTAAGTACTCACAATTCGATTGCGTTATCGAAAACAATATTTGTAGACATGGCAATATTGCAACCTTTCGCCAAGAGGCGACAACGATAAGAATTAATATTTCTTATTATTATACTGAAATTACTAATAAAAGGAGGAAGGACATGGTTTGCACTTATCTCAAATGTACAAAATGCGCTTTCTCATCAAGGTTCTTTATTTTCTTAGGACTCTTTCTGTACAACAGGATAAATGCTAAGTGTTATATTTATCCGTTAAACACTATCAACTGCAAAAAAGGTTGTACAGGAAGAACTACAAAAATTGATCTACGACGATACGGAGGGGTTATTGACCGTTGTTAGCTAATTTTGTTTTATTTATTTCTGTGTAAAACTTATTGACTTATTTTACAAAACTTATTATTATTTTATTTAGGTCTTTATATTGGATTGTAATGTAGCGTATAACCTGATATCGATGGTGTAGAAGACAACCTCAACCTTACCGTTTGAGGTGGAGTTCGCTAACATCCGCGGACTCCATGCAAACCTCAATGCCGTCCACCACCATCTTGAGACGGCACGGCCAGCAATGTTGTTCCTGACGGGGACGCAAATAATCCGCCCAGCTGACACCACCTACCTGAACTATCCCGGCTTTGTGCTTGAAGAATCCTTCAAAGCCAAAGCCGGAGTTTGCTTATTCGTTCGGGCGGATGTTTGCTGTCGCCGTCTGCGCTGTCTGGAGGACCCTTCCTTCTCCCTCCTAGTGGTACACGTCGACTTAGGCTCTCATTACCGTGTCTACGTCTGCGTCTACCGATGCCATAACGGCGACATGGAGACAACTCGACTAATTGAACATCTTAGTCGGGTAGCAGATGATGCGCAGGAGCGGTTTCCATCGGCGGAACTGGTGTTTTTGGGGGACTTCAACGCCCACCATGAGTTGTGGTTAGGTTTCTCCAAAACAGACCATGCTGGTAGAACTGCCCACGCATTCGCTCTCACGCATGACCTGACGCAACTGGTGAACCAGCCCACCAGGATCCCAGACATAGTTGGCCATGCGCCCTCCTTACTCGACCTTCTGCTGACGAGTCGCCCAGCTGGATACCGGGTGGAGATTCGAGCTCCTTTAGGTTCCTCGGATCACTGCTTTATACCCACACAGTGCTCTTGGCATCGCGCCCGCCAACAGCGGCTTCGAAACGCCAGATTTGGCACTACGCGTCGGCAGACCGGGACGGGATGCGGGAGTATTTTGCATCCGTCCCTTGGAGGCAGCGCTGCTTTAGTGGGAAGGACCCGACCGCTAGCGCCACTGCCGTTGCTGATGAGATAGTATTAGGAATGAAATACTGTATTCCACACTCCTATGTCATCAGCAAAGGCAGACGCAACCGCTGGTTCAATCGCGAGTGTGCCAGCGCTGTTGAGAGCAAACAGACGGCATACCGCGCTTGGATCAGAGGTAAAGCTCATGGGGCTCCCGAAACTCGCTCGCTAAAAGCAGCCTATAATAATGCCACCAAGTCGTGTAAGAGGGCCTACATTAGAGCGGATGCCCAGCGCGTTGCACGAGTAGGCCAAGAACTCCTGACGCATCCTACGGGCAGCCGTAGCTACTGGCGTCTGGCCAAAGCCGTGCAATCCAACTTCTGCCAACCCTCGCTGCTACCACTGAGATGTCTTGACGGAACTTTAGCTCACAAGCCGCAGGAAAAGGTCGATCTCCTGGCCAAACTCTTTGCGGCTAACTCCCGGATCGATGACTGTGATGCACAGCCACCCTCAATTCCTCACTGTGGCCACACAATGTCTGATATTAAAATCAGGCAGTGTGAGGTCCGTGCGGAAATGCAGTCAATCGATGTCCGGAAAGCTAACGGTCCTGATGGCATCCCAGCAATAGTCCTTAAAATGTGTGCAGCGGAGTTGTCCCCTGTGTTAACGCGTCTGTACCGTCTCTCGCTCTCTTCGGGTTGTGTGCCGGAATCTTGGAGAGAAGCTAATGTGCAACCGATCCCTAAAAAAGGAGATCGGTCAGATCCGACTAATTACCGCCCTATAGCCGTAACTTCAGTGTTGTTTAAGATCCTAGAACGAATATTGAACAAACAGCTTATTCGATACCTAGAAGATCACTCCCTAATTCACGATCGTCAATATGGGTTTCGGCCAAAACGGTCAACGGGTGATCTTCTAGCGTACGTCACACATCTCTGGGGTGAGGCTATTGACAAGCGTGGCGAGTCACTGGCAGTTAGCCTTGACATAGCCAAGGCTTTTGATCGGGTCTGGCACAAAGCTCTTCTCTCCAAGCTCCCGGCATACGGTTTGCCCGCTCAGTTCTGTACCTGGATTGCCAGCTTCCTGCATGAGCGTAGAATCCGTGTCCTTTCGGATGGATGCGCTTCCCGGTTCATGTCAGTTAACGCTGGTGTTCCTCAAGGCTCCGTTCTATCCCCCACGCTGTTCCTTCTGCATATCAATGACATGCTTCCTCTTGGAAACATTCATTGCTATGCAGATGATAGCACAGTGCATGGGGGATATAACGGGCACCCAACGGCTGGGCGGGTAGACACCGAAATGAAGCGAGCAAATCTTGTCATTGAGCTCGATCGGATGTTGGACATCATTTCTTAATGGGGCTCCGATAATCTGGTGGAGTTCAATGCCAAGAAAACACAGGTGTGCGCGTTCACAGCGAAAAAGTCGCCATTCCTTCCCCTTCCCTCTCTCGGACCTCGGACTGTTTTTATTAATTCAAAACTTCTAGATACTATAACTAAAAACTGTGCATAGAAATCGTGCATATACTGCCTTGCCTATACGTTAGGGTATTTATCTTTATACTTACTTATCATAAATTTAAACATCAAAATCCAATATATTCCATAAAAATATCAAAATAGCAAAAAAGAGCATCACTTAACACGTTTCTACGTACAAACGTTATATAACATTGTTCACTTAACACTTTCGTGTATTGTATATTAAATTAGGGTTAGTATTGAAGATTTTACTAACGATGTATTAAAAAAAGAATAAGTAGGTATCGAAGTTTCTATATTACCTGGTAGGTATAGGTAACCTACTGGTGGACTGGTGGTTTTCCTGACCTAATGAAACATAGTAAATTAATTCCATTGTTTAAATCAGGTAGCACTTCTGACCCCTCTAATTTTAGACCTATTTCTGTGCTACCCACATTTAGTAAAATTTTTGAAAAGTTGATGCTAGACCAAATTCAAATTCATTTTCATAGAAATAAACTTTTACATTGTAAACAGTATGGTTTTACTAGGGGTCGCTCAACAACTAACGCCGGTGTTGAGCTTTTAATCCAAATATTTGATACCTGGGAGGAATCACAAGATGCCCTAGGGGTATTTTGTGATTTATCCAAGGCTTTCGATTGTGTTTTACATGAAACTTTGGTCAGGAAGCTTAACCACTATGGAATTAGGGATGCTTCTTTGAGCCTTCTAATCTCATACTTGAGTAACAGGATTCAGAAGGTCGACATTAACGGTAAAAGATCTCCGGGATCAGTGGTTACAATGGGAGTTCTGCAGGGTTCAATACTAGGTCCATTCTTGTTTTTGGTTTATATTAATGACTTACCTTATTTTGTAAAAGACAGTCATGAGATAGTATTGTTTGCTGATGATACTTCACTTTTATTCATAGTGAAACGACGACACCCAAATTATGACGATGTGAATAATGCGATCTCAAAGATTGTTCACTGGTTTAGTGTAAATAACTAATATAATAAACAAGGGAAAAACCAAATGTTTAAGATTTGTATTGCCTAATGTTAAGCAAGTAACAACTAGTGTACAAATTAAAGATAAGAATGTGAATCCTGTGGACACCACTGTGTTTCTAGGCATCACGTTAGATGCCAAGCTTCAGTGGGGCCCACATATAGCTAAATTGTCGAATAGACTTAGCTCTGCGGCTTATGCAGTAATGAAGATCCGTCAGTTAACTGACGTTGATACATTCAGATTAGTTTATTTCAGTTACTTTCATAGTGTAATGTCGTACGGCATTTTACTGTGGGGAAATACTGCCGACATTCAAACTATCTTTGTGCTTCAGAAGAGGGCTATTCGAGCAATCTATAACCTAAAGGCTGGCGACTCTCTCAGAGAGAGATTTAAGAATATGAATATAATGACAGTTGCATCACAATACATTTATGAAAATTTGATTTATGTTCATAAAAATACTGGAATGTTTTCAAAAAACAGTGATATTCACAATGTAAACACTAGAAGTAAGAACAAATTAGCAGTACCTTATACTAGGCTCCATAAAATAAATAATTCGATTACAAAGTACCAAATGATATTCAAAAATTAGATCTTAATAAATTTAAAATCAAAATCTAAGAAAAGCTTTATAAAAAAGCTTATTATAAAGTGTCAGATTACACAGAAGACAAAACAGCTTGGATCTGAAATGCTCCAAGCACTCCAACAGCTATTTCTAATTGTCTTTATTTAATTGATACTACATTGTATTGTAATTTTGTATTGCATCATTTTTTTTTATTTTTTAAATTCATATTTTGTATTGACCTGGTAACGACATACTCTTTTTTTTTGTTTGTAAATGTCGTTGCTTTTGTGCGCTGTGGTTTCTTGCGCCCATTCTTTGCCACAGTTAAAAAAATATGTCCTGAATGGGTGGTAGGTTAAAAAAGATTTGGACGATTCAAAGTACTTATTAATTGAGTTTATTGAATAAATATATTTTGACTTGACTTGACTTACCAGAAGTGTTAACTTGTGGTTCAAAAGTAGTGCTAAGGGCACAAGCGGTTTCTGTAAGAGCGTCGGCGAATACTTCGGGTGCAGACAGCGGCACCGAGGCAGTGGAGGCGTCGGAATCGGTATTTTTTGTGTGAAATTCGGTGTTTACTGCAGACGAAGACAGTAACAAGGCAGCGAAATCGTTTTGTACATCACCGTCAATATCGGGGATTTTCTGTAGTCGGCGTTAACAGTAATTAATGTTTTATATTTTAGCGTTTTATTAACGCTTAACGGTACTACGCGGTAGCCAAGTGGTTAAGGCAGCCGCCCGGAATGCGGAAGGTGCGTGGTTCGATTCCCGCCTGAGGTTGTCGTCTTTTTACAGTGTTTAAAATTTTATTTTAGTAACAGTAATGTTAGCGGGGACAGCGGCAACGGGGCAGAGGAGGTGAAATGTCACTTCTAAGTCACGTTTATAAGTTGTTCTCGAGAGTTATAACTTATAACTAATCGTCTCGCACGCATGTTTAATGACTTCAAGCCCATCGAACAAGCCGGATTCCGAAAAGGCATCAGCACCGTAGACCACATACATACGCTGCGGCAGGTTATATAGAAGACCGAAGAGTATAACCGGCCACTTTGCTTAGCGTTTGTGGACTATGAGAAAGCCTTTGATTCGATCGAAATATGGGCCGTACTACAGTCTCTCCAGCGGTACCAAATTGACTACCGGTACATCGAAGTGTTGAAGTGTTTGTACGAAAACGCCACTATGACAGTTCGCCTTCAGGACCAGAGCTCGAAGCCAGTCCGGCTGCAGCGTGGAGTGCGACAAGGAGACGTCATATCTCCGAAGCTCTTCACTGCTGCACTGGAGGACGTGTTTAAGCTTCTGGACTGGAGAAGATACGGCATCAATATTAATGGCAACTGATGTACATCAGTCACCTTCGATTTGCCGATGATATACCTAGTAGTCGTGGCTGAGACCCTGGAGAACCTCGGCACAATGAACATGGAGAAGACGAAAATCATGTCTAACTCACGTGTCGTACCCACTCCTCTGAAGGTCTGAGACTCTGCTCTTGAAGTTGTTGACGAATATGTGTACCTGGGACAAACGGTCCAGTTAGGTAGGTCCAACTTTAAGAAAAAGGTCAATCGTCGAATCCAACTCGGCTGGGCAGCGTTCGGTAAGCTACGAAATATATTCTCGTCCAAAATACCGCAGTGTCTCAAGACGAAAATCTTCGACCAGTTTGTGTTGCCAGTAATGACATACGGTTCCGAAACGTGGTCGCCCACTAAGGGCGTAATAGGCTCGAAGTCAGGCAAAGAGCAATGGAGAGGCCTATGCTCGGGGTTTCTCTACGTGATCTAATCAGGAATGAGGAGATTCGTAGAAGAACTAAAGTAATCGATATAGCCCAAAGAGTCGCCAAGCTCAAGTGGCAATGGGCAGGGCACATCACCACAAAATAGAAACATTTCTTTTCAATACTAAGATCCGATATTATGAAATGCAACATTATAGTACGAAAATATCAATCTTAACATACTTTTAATATTTTGTCAATAACAATAAGAATAAGAATATTTATTTGTCAATAACATGTGTGGTTACATAATAAAAGTTGGTACCTATAAAAATAAATTGCATCAACATGTTTTGCCAGTTTTGGCGTACAAATTTTATTTATAAAAAAGCGTCTATTGTCAATTAGTCAAAAGAATTAAAATGTCAATGTAAAGAGTGCCTACAAAACGAAATAGTATTTAGTCTTATGTAGAATAATCATGAATAAAGACTCGACTGTTTTACTGTTACTGTTTACTTACATCAACAAGTTTTTTGAGATAGTTATTATTAAAGTTTTTGGTAAAATTAGTAATCATTTGAATGGACTACACTATGGACAACACAGACCACGCCCACACCACGCTTCAGCAAGAAACAATTGCACAGTCTGCACATGTGCTTAGGTGGTGAGCCTTTAACCCGTTAGTCGCCTTTTACGAGACCCAAGGGAAGGGAGGGGTTGGTAGTAGTATTTTGATGAGCCCATTGCCGCTCTATGCTGTTGTATGTATGTGCAGTCTTTAGTCCATTAGTCGCCTTTACGACACCCAAGGGAAGAAAGGGGTTGGTAGTATTATTTGGATGAGCCCATCGCCGCTCTATGCTGTAGGATGTATGTGCAGTCATTAGTCCGTTAGTCGCCTTTTACGACACCCAAGAGAAGAGATGGAAAGACTGCACATATACACACCTACTATCCAACAGCATAGAGCGGCGAGGGGCTCATCAAAATAATACTACCAACCCTTCTCTTCCATTGGGTGTCGTTAAGCAACTAACGGGTTAATTTAAAAAAAAATAAACCAATTCATATTGTGTTGGATTGTTTTATTTTCTCGCATTCGTAGTGAAAAACAGAGTGTAACACACGGCGCTAAAAACCCATTAAAACTCGGTTTCTATTTACTCCCTCGCTAAACCTAGAGAGTAAAACTACCTCGTATATAATGGGCCCTTTTAGCCCCTTGTATAATAATCTACTATAATAATCTCGGGCTCCTTCTGTTTAATTAGAACTTTGTTGTTGAATCATTTATAACATTTGTCTACATATATTATTTCTGGCCTACTATTTATAAAGCACTTAATATTTCTTACTATTTACTGACGAGTGTTCAGAGTAGTACTACGATCACTTAAACCATTTGTCTACCGGCACTTGAAAAGATTACCATCCTTTAACATAATTTAGAATCGAAAGTTACAAAATAACAAAATCAATAAAAATATTTAGCTTATTTGTCAATCATGGTAAACACAAGCGAAATGTCATAAATCTATTTAACATTTTTTGTAGTTTAAACTAATGATAAATAACTGCCATTACTTTTTTGGCTTCAAAATGACATCACTTGCTATGGATGTACAAATACAGTTTAGGCAGAAAGAGACGGAATTATGGCATTTCGATAAGTGCGAACGGTAGAGCATGCTCATTTAATACATTTGGCATTACAATGTTACATTGTAAAAATTTTGTAATTAACACCATTTGTCTTCTAGATCATCGATATATTAACCTGTAATGATAGTTTTAAGTGAATAATATATAAATAAATAAATAAATAAAATTTATGTTTTGATTTATATTAAACATAGACTAAGCCCACATTCGCCTGAAAAACAGGGTTTACCTACTCGTAGGTAAATGGTAAAGAGCTAGCTCAGGCAACAGAATTAAATTTATTTTAGATTATTAGTTTAGAGCTCTTTGTAAACTATAGATGTAAGCGTATTTAAATAAAGATATTATTATTCTCGAATTTATTTCTTTTCTTATTATTATTATTACATTAATATCATCTCATCTGGTTTATTGTTAGCTTCTGTAACACATAAAACTTGTTGATGTTCATAGTGTGTCACTGAGATTTGTTTCTTAAAACGACTATCCTAGATAATAAATACTGGCTTTAATATGTTTAATTATGATTTATTTATATGAACTAATGTAAAATAAATTAAAATACTTACTAAAAAAAAATATCTTTAACAATTTCGTGTTTGACTATATGGTTGATGAAGCCTCCATTTAAGCAAAAGTAGGCCGTAGTTGGAGACTCCGCTCTTCCTCAACTAATTATACTTATAAAAAACTTTACAAATTACAGGTACCTAACAAAAACTAAACAAATGAAAGGTAACAAAAACCATTTTATTTTTTATATTAATGATTGCGCCCGTTCTTTGCCACAGTTAAAAAATGATGTCCTGAATGGGTGGAAGGTTAAAAAAGATTTGGACGATTCTCAGTACTTATTAATTGAGTTTATTGAATAAATATACATATTTTGACTTTGACTTTGATTAAGAAGAAACCTAAAGCTATGCATTAGATGGGGTGAATGTGAGAGTGCGTATGTTTAAGAATGTGAGTGTGCATGTGTATGTGTATGTGATTGTGTGCGAGTGCTTGTGAGTATATGAGTGTGTATGTGTATTGTCCAAGTAAAACTACTTAAACTTAAACAAAAGCTATGAAATACGTAGTAGTATTGATTCTATTTCATCATAAGATTTAGGCTGAATCCATTTTAACAAAAGATTTTTACATTATCTTTATGTTTTTTCGTATATGTATATTTTTTTATTTATTTTATTATACAAAAAGGCAGCACCTGAATCAAATTGCTTACTGGCAAATGTAGTTTTATAGCAATCGGCTTGGCTAGTATGTCTTTTCGTCAATTTTCTAGTATACAAGGGTTGTACGGTAAAGATTTATGTACCTAATTTAAGTATAATCATAACTACATATAATTTCCTGACGGACAGGAGGCAACTGATGCAATACAGTTCTTCTGTAGGGAAACGTCTCTTCTTAAAATACATCACCTTGATAAGGGTTCGTTGAGCTCTTTCCAAGTGGAGGAAATGAGTCATCGCAGCACCACCCCAGACTGTGATGCAATAAGTTATAATGGATTGTGCAAGGGAAGTGTATATTTGGTTAAGAAGGCGTTTGGAAAAGTCCTTCTATGTCATATGTTCTGATATTACATGTCTAAGTGTTTTAAAAATCCAAATATGTTTTCTAGTTATATTAATAACGTGATCTAGTCTAGGTGAGGGTACCACGATAATTTTTGGTCATTTTTTTTTAATGTGACATGTCATAGTGACTTCATCCTGCCTGATGGTAAGCAGCCGATGCAGTCCAAAATAATTAAAGCGCTCCTTACCGTGAAACAAGCACGGTAACAAGCGCACCCATTCATGACGGCCTGCATAAATTCCGTTTAAAAGACCCGGGATTATAGGAGCTGGGAAATACATGCGCCGGCAGAGAATTCTAAAGCCGAATAGTCTTACAGAGGAACGACTTGTAAATTTTTTTGGTACGAGTGCTGATATTCTGCACAGTATGATGGTGGCTCCTAAGACCAGCACGTCTAGTCCGGGACATTAAAGGAGAGAGCAGGATTAAATCAATAACTTTTTAGAACACTCCCCGTAGTAATTTCGGTAGAAGACACTGAGAGAAGCAATATCTCTACGCATCCGGAGGTCCTCAAGAGAGGCTGTAACCTCAGCATCTCCAATAATGCGTACCGCTCGCCTTTGCAGTCTTTTAAGTGCATCGAAGAGGTATTTAGCGGTGCCGTCCCATAAAGATAAAGATATTTTTATTTGCAAATATCGGTACATGATTGGTGGTACAGAAAAATTAAATTGGTTTAGCCATATTTTACCACTAGGCATGCAAAAATAAGTTAAACATAATTAAATTACAAAGACAGCTACTTCTAGTATGTATAGACTTGGCAACGTTAATATTTTATATTGTTTAAAGTAGGTATGGAACGCAGCTATCAGTAGTTTTAAGCCTAAACATCGCTCATGCACCTTTTTTGTGCCTTTAATGCTGTTTCTTTTCCGGTCGAGTTACCCCAAAATATAAAAGCGTATCGTAAGTGTGATTCCACTATGCCATAGTAGGTAGTAAGATGTGCATCCGTGTAATTATTGGCGATAATGTATGCAGAGCGTATGCGGATTTATTAATTTTCTTGCATAAAGTATCGAAGAGAACAATACTCCATACTTGATCGCACCTGAGTCTTGTACAGCAACGACGAATCAGGAATACAACGAATCCGGAACAAATCCTCGGGAGTGAAAAACCTCACCTTATTGAGAATACCCAACTTACGTGAGGCAGTTAAAATAACACTCTCGATGTAGCATTTTGGATTTAGTTCCTGGCCGATGTCCATGCCAAGAATGCTGTGGTCTTTTTTTTTTTTATGAAAGAGGGAGGCAAACGAGCAGTCGGGTCACCTGATGGAAAGTAATCACCGCCGCCCATGGACACCCGCAAAACCAGAGGAATCGCAGATGCGTTGCCGGCCTTTAAGGGAGGATTAGGATTAAGGAAGAAATAGGAATTAGGAGGGGGGGGGGGAAGGGGCCTCCGGAACCCTACTGTGGTCTACTGAAATGGGTAAAGGAGAGTTCTAAAGAGAGGGAGGAGTAAGGATGGGTGTTATCTTGGACGAGAATGCACAAACCTGGGTTTTTCTGGCATTAAAGTCGACCATGACACCTAGGTATTTTGTTTGACAGACTTTGCTTATCATTGGACAGAGAGCTACAAGAATCTTTGTTGGTATCTTCAGTACATCCATGTATTTTTAGACAAAAGCCGCTTGGTGGTTGAGAACTATTATATATACCAAAGCAGATATAATTTGTTTTAGATGTGTTAAGCTTTAGAAGGTTTTGCTGCAACCACAGAGCTACTTGAGCGAAACCGATTTCAGCACTTGTTTTCATTTCTTCCCAAGATCCACCAACAAAGACCACGGCGGTGTCTTCAGCGTACGACAGGACTTCAGCGTTAGGTATATCCTTGTTACAGAGATCGTTAATGTATATATATAAGAAAAAGGGTGGGTCCTAATACGCTCCCCTGCGGCACACCACACCCGCATCTTCACTAGTGCACCCAGGAAGTTTAACTCTTTGTTTTCTCTCTGATCGGTAATCCGAATAGAGAGCAAGCGGAGTTCCCCTAATTCCTATTTTTTCCAACTTATAAGTTTATCAGGTCTTTCGTAAAATTGATTATTTGCGTTAAAAACGCTTAAATAAACTCAAAGATAAAGAAACGTTAAAAAAATGTCTACCTCAGGCGGGAATCAAAAGCGTTAAAAGTTTTCGTGAGGTCTAACCAATACCTCGGTGGCCGAGTGGTGAGTGATTGCGGAGGACGCGGGTTCGATTCCCGCCTGAGGCACACATTTTTTCAACGTTTCGTTATCTTTAAGTTTTATCTTTGTTCTATAATTTAGGGCTCTGTAGTTAATTATCTCAAAAACGGGCATTAACCAATGATCCTTCCATGAGAGTAAACATAAATAACTTTTGTTGGAACGAATCAATTACACGCGGTTTCCTCCAAAGCAGCCAATTTCTGCAATCGGATTGTCTTCCATCAAAAAGTGCGCCGCTCCAGCGATCAGTCAACACCCGCACAATATCTGATTTCTTCCGTCTTTTATCATCAAATTGTTATTTGTGTTCACTCGAGATGTCAATATTTTAAGGTACAGACCTAAAGCCTTATTCTAAGGTACAGATTTTTTTCACTTGATAATATCGATTGGAAAAATTTGTCAGTTTTGGGTAGGTTGGCCTGCAGGCGGTGTACTGCTATCTACGTCGAAGCGGCATGCAAAATTCTCATACAAAACACAGAAAAACGACGTTTCGTAGTCCCCTGTTTCCTCCTTCAGAGCGGGGACTAATTTTTATTACTTTTTCAGCATCGGTTAAAGAAAGAGATTTTCTATGTCTGTATGTTTAATTTTTTTTTCAAACCAGTGTTTCTGAAGACACCTTAAAACGGAGTGATTTCGCAAAATTTTGAAGTCTCCTGGTTATTAAATAAATGATTTAATGCAGAAAAATCAAACATACAGACATAGAAAATCTCTTTCTTTAACCGATGCTGCGAAAGTAATAAAAATTGGTCCACTTCTGAAGGAGGAAATAGAGGACTACGAAACGCCGTTTTTCTGTGTTTTGTATGAGAATTTTGCATGCCACATCGACGTAGTGTTTCCTCTTAAGAACAAAACAATCAGTGGCGTATTTACCATAGGGCCAAAAGGGCCATGGCCCGGGGCGGCAGGCTGCGAGGGGTGGCGCAAGCCGCACCTCGCGCTTAGCTTTGTGCGCTTTTTTATGTGCCTGAAGAAATTTAAAAAAGCTTACCTAAATAACAAGAACTAAAACTCAACGGTTGTAAGTTTCAAGATTCGTTCATTTACATAGCGAAACTAACTTCGTAAACATGGCGCTGGCGGTGTTGGTGGTCGATGAATCGGTCTTAGTTCCAAGTTCCAACTGTTACTTTTGTTCATCGGACACGTCAGCTCAAATATGTTTAGTTCTATTGGCGTTCCCGGTTTTAAAGGTTACTCTCTTCTATGGGCCTTAACTCCATAGCTGTTCGTATCCAAAATGATGACGCAAAGCGCTTTGTGCGTATAGGTGGTATGTTGACAGTGTAAAAGTGAGATCTCAGTCGGCGTCTCGTTCACCGGAGATAGAAAGGAGAAGGTGGAATCAGCTCGCGTAGTTCCAGCGCACACTCGCCAAAGTGCATTCGATCAAAAAACCGAAAGATTGGCAACCTTGCGTCGATGTTCAAGACTCTGCAGCTTGGATTCGACGTGTTTAGAGTCGCCAATGACCCTCTTAGCGCGCTTATCAATAGAGTCTAAAGCGGCTAACTGATACTTGGCAGATCCATCCCAGAGGTGGCAGCAGTTTTCCATACAGGATCGAACTTGTGCTTGGTAAATCTAAAGCAGCTGCCCCAGTGTAAAATACCGCCTTACCTTAGAAAGGATGCCAAGTTCTTAAGAGGCTGAGCTGGGCATACCTAGTAGGCTAAGATGGTCAGATATCAGCACAGATACATCACGGAAAGTCGGAGCGAGTAGAAAGGGACTCTGTTTGGCAGTGAATAAACACGCCTGTGTTTTGGTGGCGTTGAAGTCGACCAGGTTAGCATCACCGCTTCTTGAGCAGTGTCCAAACGCTCAACCATGGTCTCTCGACAAACCCTTGGCCTTTGCAATTGAGAAATATCTGTCGTTTCGATCGTTTATGTGTAGCATGAATATGGTTGCAGACAGAACTGACTCCTGAAGAATCAATAGCCTATAGATCAGACGTGCACCCATCTAAGACTTCACGTATCGATCGCTCCATGAGGGTACCCATATGACGAAAGCTTGTTTATAAGGCTAGCGTGCCAAACCCTGTCAAAGGCCTTAGAGATGTCAAGAGACACTGCAAAGCCTCACCGTGTTTCTCTATAGCCTCACTCCATAGATGAGTGGCATACACAAGAAGATCTCCCGTATACCGCCCTCGGCGAAACCCATATTTGCGGTCACTTTAGAGGTCATTATTTTCTTCAAGGTATGCCAGGAGTCGGTTATTGAGTACACGCTCCATAGTCTTACAGAGTATGGTGGTGACTGATATTGGTCAGTAGTTGGCAGGATCGGATTTACTACCTTTTTTCGGAACAGGTTGTACGTTCGCAAGCTTCTAAGATTTGTGAACGAGCTCAGTCTTCAGTGAGAGATGAAACAGGCGATTAAGGATTGGAGACAACTCAGGCGCGCAGTTGCGAAGGACTATTGCTGGAATACCATCAGGGCCAATCGCCTTATTCACGTCCAAGGTTCGCAGGATTTTCAATACCTCTTTTTGGCGTATGTGGACAGCTGCCAACGTCATGAGGTATGTTAGGCGGTGATTTCGCTGCGACATCTAGACGCGAACTTTGCGCAAAGAAAGAAATGAACAAGTTCGCCTTTTGAGCCGCAGCATGGTCATGTGAGCCATCTGGTTTTAGCAAAACAGCAGTGGTGTGGAGGGCTGGCAGAAATTACCTACTTTCAACCGCTTTGGCAAGGGACGAGAATGCTCGGATTTCAGCCGGGTGAGATGCCAACTTGGACCCAATCTTGCCAATGTGACGAAATCTCGCTCTGCGCAATACCCTCTTGCAGGACTTGGCAGCTCCATAATAGGCTTTCTTCAGATGGTGAATGTTTACATGCCTTAGCACGAGCACAGACGTTAAACCATGGGCGAGCTCTGCTAGCTCGCTTATTTATTAAAGAATTATTTTTTTACTATGAATGGGTTTGCTCTTGATCGAAATCAAGCCCAGGGGCTAAGACAGAATCCACGATGGAGTGAGCTAACCCAGAAGGTGCCTATTCACTCTTGCTTTGAAGATAGACGGGTTATAAGTACTCGGAAACCGACGCAGGGAGGGAGTTCCACTCATTTGCTGTGTAAGTATAAGAGATGTTGAGTAGCACTTTGTGCGACATTTAGGAATATCCACCAAGAAAGGGTGTTTAGCCCGCACTGCGTCTGGATGTCCGTTGAAGGAAGGTGATGGCGGTATGAGCTCATGCAGCTCCTGAGCACACTCTCCGATGTACAGTCTGTAAAATATCGACAGACAGGCAACTTTTCGGCGGTGAGCTAGGGTGTGTAACTTGCTCTTCACCAGTTCTTTGTCGCCAATTAGCCTCTCAGCTCTGCGTTGAATCGTGTCCAGAGCAGCTAGTTGGTACTTCGCTGAGCCGTCCCATAGGTGACTGCAATATTCCATGCAAGATCGGACTTAAACTTTACAGAGAGTTGAAAACTGTCCCGGCGTGAAATATCGCTTGACCTTATAGGACGCCCAGCTTTTGGCTGCAGTTTGAGACTTGGACTTGATGCTGGTGACGAAGTTGATGTCTGAAGCCAACTCCATGCTCAGAAGGACGAGACTGTCGGTAACAGGCACAGATGCACGCGGAAAGAAGTGTCAGGTTAAGGGGACTCCTTTTGAAAAAAATATTTAAAGGAAGCATTTTCATTTACTGAAATAGCATTACGCATACTTCTGTGCCGGTGGCCTTCAGGAGCCGGTGGAGGCAGATCATCCGCTCCAGATGCAACCTTGATGCTGACCACGATCCTCAGACATGAGGGACCGACATGGATGGATACTTCTGTGCACTGCAATGACAAAAGAATAAAAAATTATCTACGTTACCGTTTAAGCGAAGAACGTTTAAACAGTTTAGTCATTGAAGAATTTGTTTACCAATCTGTCCATCGAAAAAAATGTAAATAAATAAATGGTGTTTATTTCATTGTATGGCCTTTTTAGTTTTTCATTTATTAACGTCATTCACAGTGGATTTATTTTCTAAATAAATGTTTTTACTTTTTTCGGTTAATTTATGGGGCGGCAAACCTTACAGGCCCAGGGCGCAGAATCTTAAAATACGCCACTGAAAACAATGATTGCAGTAGGTTCTTGCATTAATTGCAAACTAGCTCGTGGCGTAGCGCGGGCGAGGCGTGGCGCGAGGCGCTTCTTATAATGTTGTAGTAGGTAGGTAGGTATGTAACTATGTAATAATAAAAACAAAATAAAACATGAAACTATCCATAACATAACTTGTTTTATAATAAAGCATGATTATTTATCCCACCTTCGTTGGTATTTCGATCCAGTCGTCCCCATTGTAATGTTGTGCATGGCCGAGTGGCAAACCGCATGATATCCGAAAGTCATGAGTTTTAAATTCCCATATCGGGCAAAGTGGGTTTTGATTTGTTTGATGCATTGGCCGCCTTTATTATTAGGCGTGGTTTAATTATTATACCCAATAATTGTAGCGATGACTTGACATGATCAAAGCAGCTTTTGCCCCGCCAGTGGGGCAGTATGTAGGCCATACTTTTACTTTTAATAATATACTATGTACATACTCCTGGAATAATATTAGGTACTTTTAAAATGTACCTAGCCTTATACTTCACAAATGATTTTAACTTTCAATTGAATCTAAACATATAAAGGGCTCACACAATTCTCACAATGGAAATACTTAATACGATATATTTCAGATTTCTTTTATAAACTAATGGGAGTTCAAGATGAAAGGTTGGCGACATCGCCGTCGCCGGTGATCAGGCTGCCGTCAAGCGCGCCCCCGCGCGTGGGGGCTGCGGGGGCGCATCGATCCGCCCCCACCGCCGAGCCCCCAGCCCCCGGCCAGCGCTACCCACGCTCTCGCAACAAAACTCATGAACTATTCCCTCACTATCAATCAGACCATCCGATCGGAAAATACAAACCTGTATGCACTTACGGGGAAATATTTTGTCTCGACCAATTTGAATGTGAACTTACTAACTAAAATAACAGTATTGTTTTGTATATTGTATCTTTACATGAAATATGCCGTTTGGATAGTAAAAAGTGTTAAGAAAATAATTGATGACTTGGTAAATGATTTACGACTACTTTTTCAAAATAAAATACTTTTTTTTTAATAACTTCTTAATGTCCTAACCTATTTAGATGTTTAGTGAAATTACATTTTCCAAATTTTACTTCGCAGGCCTAACCAAAAAATGCGGTTCTAGCATGGCGACATCAACCTTGTCTAAAATAATAGGAACCCACCCGTAGCTGTACAGTTAAGTGGCAAATCCCCGGAGAGCGCAGCCACAGCGACAGGTGCTGCAGACGCGGTGCAGGCTGCAGCGCCGTCCGTCGCGACTGTACAGCGCGTCTCGTATGGGCTATAGGCAGTCGGGTATTATAGGCTTGTGATATTCAGTAGAGTGTATACATGCGGACAACAATAGATGTAGGATGTGATTTGCTTTTCCTTAAAATCCGTTGTGTTTAGTTACACTTTTCCTTAGGCTTCAACTTATAAAAAAGTCATGTGTTGTAACCTACGTCTGTTTTGCAGAGATGTCCCCGTTGGAACGGTTAAGTTTTATTCCGCATCGGCAAAACGATCACAGATGGACTAACCCATCAGTGTCTATCATAATCTTGAGAGATTTTCTGGTAGACGCTCGCCCGCTCTCTCCGATACGGAAAGGGCTTACAGTTCGCGAGCACCGACAGAGAGAAATAACTTACACTTAACCCAGTTCCCGCCGCAGCCTTAGCGCCGAGGGCTGTTTGGCTCAATCTTATCTTACCCGACACGCCCTTCAGGAGTTTGCTTTGGACAAAAACCTACAAAACCTATTTTGAACAAAACACTTGAAACAGTAAATCATAATGATTCTGAATAAAAGATTACAATTACCAATTACGTCTCTAATCCGAATGTTGCGAAGTTCTCAGGCATAGGTACCTAGAGGTATTAGAAATCAGTTCATTAAAGTTACAAAATCAATGGAACTACGTAGCTTTTCTATTACTTATAATAAATCTGTAGAGAGGTCAATTCTGTACATGAAATATATTTCCAAAATAACTATCAGGGGGTGATTAGAGATCGATATTGATGCCAAAAATGCAATCAGTAAAATTTTTGTCTGTCTGTCTGTCTGTCTATCTGTATAACCGTTATAGAAACAAAAACTACTAGACAGATTTTAACGAAACTTGGTACAGTTATTTTTCATACTCCTGAGCTGGTTATAGTATACTTTTCATCACGGTACAATCAATAGAAGCAGAGCAGTGAAGGGAAATGTTGGGAAAACGGGAGAAGTTACTCCATTTTTTAAGCTTCCGTCGCGTGTGCAACCATCATGGTTAAAGCTACACAGAAATTATGTATTACGGAAATATTCTCCTTAAAATTATATAAAAAATATCCCACGACAGCATATGTTTATCTTTTATGGTTGACTCACAATAACACGTGTAACTCCCGATAGCTTAGCAGTTCGAAGCTTCGCTCGACGCGTCTCGCGGCCGAAGGTATAAAATCCTGGCGTCCGAGCGCGAGCTTCATACAATTTTTGCCTGTTGATGCGAATAGACGTTCAGAGCGTTCGACCTTATTGACAGACAATACCTAATTGATATTAACAAACCGTGCTTATCTGCGCGACTTTTAGTCTTTGATAATTTATTTTTAGATTCCTTATGTTGTTATTTTATAAAATAGGTATTAGTTATTTTGGTAGTGTTTAAATATTTGTTCAAATTACAAATTATTAATAGTTTACATTTTATTTCTTTTTAGGTGAAGTTAGTAGGTACGCATAGATTTTTAGATACCGATAGATTCCTTTTGTTGTTATTTTATAAAATAGGTATTACTTATTTTGGTAGTGTTTAAATATTCGTTCATTCGTTTCTACATTTTAGTAGTGTTAAAATAGGTATTAGTTATTTTGGTAGTGTTTAAATATTCGTTCAAATTACAAATTATTAATAGTTTACATTTTATTTATTTTTAGGTGAAGTAGTAGTAGGTACACATAGATTTTTAGATACCGATAGGTAAGTTTTGGCTAATTTACGTTCATTTTTTTTTAATAGTTTTATTTTCATTTATGTTTTTGCTTTATTTTCATTTGCCTGCATCAATGCCACCTAAAAAACGATTATCTTTATCTCGAAATTCGAGAGAAGCTAAGAGAATGAGAAATAGGCGTTCTCAAGAATCGGCAGAGGAAAGAGCACATCGGTTAAACTCTATGAGAGTTAGTGCCTCAACATCTCGAGCCAATGAAAGCTCTCCCGAGAGAGAGATGCGATTAGCAGCTGACAGAGCGAGACGAGCTTCATCACGGGCGTCTCAAAGCTCGAAATTTAAGACCACCACAACTTTGCAATGGAACTCGGCTAAAAGTAACCCAGTTGCAACAAAATATAATCGAGGCTCAAATTTTAACAGGTTGCGGTGCAGGAGAAACCGTCTTTATTCCCAGAATTCCCATAATACCAAATAATTTTCCATTCCAATTTAAAAGAACGCAATTCCCAGTATTGGTGTGTTATGCAATGACAATTAATAAGGCTCAAGGGGAGACTTTTCGTGTTGCTGGAGTAGATCTCGGTGTCAGTTGTTTCTCGCATGGTCAGTTGTACGTCGCTCTTTCCCGGGTTAGCAGTTCTAGAAATCTTTATGTTCACGTGCCGGACGGGTCAACTTTCAACATAGTTTACCCGGAAGCTTTGCGCTAAAGTATTTTCGTTGCATGTGACATGATTTGAACAATATTACCAATACATTAACTTAATAACACACAAGGACTTACACGCTGACGGAGTCGCGGGCACAGCTATTAACAATAATATTGTGCGGTTCCGTATTGCGATTTTTTTCAACAGTATTGTATATTATATTTCCCTACTAAAATACAAAAGTTAATCTGTCTGTTACATCAAAACCACTGAACCGTGAGGAAGGACATAGGCTACTTTTTTTTTACGAAAAACGACGGAAACGCGGACGAAGTCGCGGGCAACAGCTAGTAATTAATAAATGTTTCTTTTAAATGTTTTTTCATTCCTCATACTCGGAAAATAGGTCAGAAGTTGCCTGAGGAGCGGGTGGAAAGTAATACTTTTCCGCCCTAGAGAGAATCGTTCTTCTGAGAGTTAGGTACTGTCATGTGTAGTTATGACTTATTATTAAAATAATACTTACAACCCATCTCTTACCTTGGGTGTCGTAAAAGACGACTAACGGACTAAAGACTGCAGATAGGTATCCAACAGCATAGAGAGGCGATGGGCTCATCAAAATAATACTTCCAACCCCTCTCTTCCCTTGGATGTCGTAAAAGCGACTAAGGGGCTAAAGGCTCACCACCTAAGCACATGTGCAAACTGTGCACTTGTTTCTTGCTGAAGTGTGGACTGTATTGTCCATAGATTCAAATGATTACTAATTTAACAAATATCTCAAAAAAGTTATCGATTTATGTAAAATAAAATTTACTAACTCTTTTTTTCTTTAGCTAAATAATGTTTCTATTTTTAGTTAACTTTCCTTGTATTCGTATAATAAAGCACAGTGTTTACCTCGGGTGAAAGACTTACTTAGTCCCTTGAACTATTGTCCAAACAAACAAACCCCGTCTCGGGACTAAATAAGCTACTTTCACCCCTAGGGTAACAATGTACTATTATTAATATGCAACTTTTTGTTCCTTGACAATAAAATAGATACCTATCATTTTCACAAGGGGCATACGCATACCACATTACCTAGATAAATACATCGCTTGACTTATTTTTGTTTTGATTTGACCTTCGTAACGGCCAGTAACGGGATGAAAGTTATCAGATTCCAATTCTTTAATATCACAATCAATCATAATCAACATAATAATATGGAAACATCGGATCGTCTGCATCAGCCGTAAGGGTAGGTGTCTTACTTTACACACCCCGCACACGGTAATTTGAACAGGTAAACCGGAATAGCTTTGTGGCATCATATTCATGCATGGCTATAACTTTTTATACTGCACTACTGTCGAAAATTTACATTTCATTGCAAAATAGGGCGTTAAAACTCATCCATCTGTCGATAAGGCATAGGTATATAGCTTTAAACTGTCAACCAAAATCTAGAAAATTGAAGCTAAAGATTAGGTGCTAAAAACCCTTCTCCCGGGAATGTTCTGAATAAAAAAGGTATGACTAGATATATAGTAGTAAAAGTATAGGGTAACTAGGAACTAGCAACACATCATGCTTGTTGTTGAGTAGCGCTGTTGTGCTGTTGTGCAGCGGCGCGCGACGGCATTGGGGCGCACTGGAGCGCACTCGGCCGGGCCCCGGCTCTCGACTCTCCGGCCTAATGCACCCCCACCCCCTACTAAGCGAACGTTCCAAGCTTTTTACGGGATCAAACATCATTTTTAATTTACAGCTATGTCCATCCATATGATGAGAAGAGGGCTATTCGAGCAATATAATTTTCAACATAATGTATATCAAATATTGAAATGTTTTAAAAAACAGTGAAGAACAAAGAAGTACCTTATACTTGACTCCATAAAATAGGTCTGTTTGTACGATTTTACAACAAAGTACCAAATGATAATTCAAAAATTAGATCTTATTACAAGTTACAAGCTTTTATTTAACTTGCAATGTATGTATGTCTTGTTCGGGTGGAATTTTGCAACTCAAAGGATAATGGCCAAAAAAAACCCAGGCCCGGCGGAAATAAAACTTATCTCAGATTTTTACTAAAAACGTGTCATTAAATACTGCATAGTTGGAATCGCCGAAATATTTTTTAAAAGTGTGAAATTGCTTATCGAAATTGAAAAACATATTTAAATTAAAATTAGTTAAATGATTGGGTTTATCGGACTAGCTTCCGCCTTCGGTTCAGTCAGCGGTGTTAATCCAGGTACTTATCTATCTACCTACCGACCTAGTTTCATTCAAATCAGTTCAGTCATTGAGGCGTAAAAGCAGAAAAAAAACAAACATTCAAATATCAAACCATCGTTATTTTAACATTTAGAATATTACTTAGGTGTGATGTGATTATTACTGATACCTATATATTATTAAAAAAAACCATTTTATTTTTTATTGTTATACATTGATGACTTCTGCTACTACTTTAATAATAGTAGTGGTGGTAATATATATATATACTGTAGAAAAATATTTGGATTATACTGCTAAACACCCATTTTAGCAATTTAATGATCCTTTTATTGAAACATTAATATACCCCTGTAAAACTTTCAATAGCAATTTTATACATTTATTAAAATATTTCGGCGGTGTCCCCTATGCAGTAATTAATTACTCAACATTACCAGTATTTTGAGGTACATTTCTTTTGCGCCGGGCCTGGGTTTAAATTTCATACTACGTGACCATTGTCCTTTGACCCACATCCCGGTTACCGATTGAGCTGAAATTTTGCATACATGTAAATCGCGTGATAATGCAATATTATGATGACATGGTGCTAAACTGATGATGGAGCTGAAAGGTAGCATTGGAACTTTGCAATGAAACAACACAACCTCATCGAGTTTGGGCTCGTTTGAATCCAAAGTAATTTGTCTTTCAATGGTAACCAGGGCCTGATGATGGAGCTGGCAGGTGGTCATAGGAACTCTGTAATAAAACTACGCAACTCGTTTCATTCGTCTTGACGAGTACTTTGTTTTTAGATGGTTACCAGGGTCTGATCTGATGATGGAGCTGGAAGGTGGTCCTAGGAACTCAGTAAAGAAACGACACAGCCCCATCGAGTCTCGGCTCGTTTGATTCGTCTTGACGAGTACTTTCGTGCTAGATGGTAACCAGGGTCTGATGATGGAGCTGGAAGATGACCATGAGAACTTAGTAATTAAAGAATATAACCCCATCGAGTATGGGCTCGTTTGATTCGTTTTGGCGAGTACTTTGCTGCTAGATGGTAACTAGGGTCTGATGATGGAGCTGGAAGGTGGCCAAAGGAATTCAGTAATAAAGCGACACAACCGCGTCGAGTTTGATTCGTCTATTAAGACGTCAAAAACGGTCAAAAACTTTTTGATGGGTTTGGTGGACGTGAATAAATTTTGTATACACATTTTTATTTATTTATTGAGATGAACAGATGAAAAACGTGTCCAGGGATAACTAAAAAGTAAAAAATAAATTAAAAGTAAAAAACCTTTTTAAAAAAAAGCTTTTATTTAAATGCACTAAAAAGAAAAAAATAAACTTTTACTATCAACTTATAACGTCATTACACAATTTATATGATATAAAAGGTTGTCGCGAGATTTACTATGTATATGTGCAAATAAACAAGTAAAAATAACTTGATGAAATTGATTTTAACTATTAAAATTTTCAATCTAAGAATATACGAGTACTTACTTAAATCTCGCGACAATCTTTTATATCATAAAAATTGGGTAATGACGTTATAAGTTGATAGTAAAAGTTTTAAAGTAAAAGTTTATTTTTTTCTTTTTAGCGCATTTAAATAAAAGCTTGTTTTTTAAAAAGGTTTTATTACTTTTAATTCAATTAGTTTTAAATCAGCATTAATAATAAACTCTTTATAAAAAAGCTGATTAGTGTCAGATTACACAGAAGATAAATCAGCTTGGGTGTAAAACAAAGAGATTTAATATACCTACTTTCTTAGTAATTCAATGTCTTTAGTGTGATATGCTCCAAGCATTCCAACAGATATTTGTAGTTTTGTAAAATTATATAGATAAAGGTAAGAAAGATATAGATTGTTTAGAGTATAATAATTAAAATTTATATTGTATGATTAGGTAACGTCACTTTTTTTGTTACTTGTACCTAAATGTGTACTTCTGTTTTAAGCTGAAAAATTACGTCCTGATGGGATGGTAGGCTAAAAGCTTAGATTAATGGCAAAAAGTGATGTTTTAGACTTGCAAAGACGTCAAAGTGTGTATTAAAGTTTATTAAAGAAATACATTTTGAGTTTGACTTTTCTGGTAAAAAATGCTTTCTGGTAAAAAAAGGAAATATTTAAGTTAACCTAGTAAGTACCAGGTCTGGTATAATAGTTGTGTTATTATTTAGAATATATATTCTAACTTGCTTAAATTTACTTTATTGAAATGATGGTAGGAGGCGGTGGCCCGACGAGCCCCGGCGTGAATTCATGAATTCATCACTTGCGACTGCGAGCTTTGGCTCCGCGACGACGCCGAGCTTTGACTTCGCGACGATGAGCTTTCACTCCGCGACGCCGAGCACGTACGCAGTTGCAGGCAGCTCAAAGGAAACTAGAAAAAGCTCACAAAGGCATCTGCATTGGCTAACAATAACTAAACAAATGAAATTTAGTGTAGTTTGCGAAACTATCATATCCGACAAAGATAAAGGTGTTTAAATACTTTCAGGAGCAAAACCCAAATGTTGCCTCTCTTCGAGGCCTTCGAGGAAACCGCAGCTCGACAACCGACTACATTCTATACGGGACGCGTGCTTGTGCTACCAAATGTACAACGTAATACATACAAACACTGGTCAAGGAATAGGATGCTCGCCGCAAAAGCAGTGCACATACTAACACTAGTCAAGGAATAGGCTATGCTCGCCGCAAAATAAGTACTGAGCTCGTCGCCGTTTTATGATGTAGTTTTTAGTACTTTAGTCCTTTAGTCGCCCTTTGCGACATCCAAGAGAAGAGATGGGTTGGTGTTATTATTCTAATAATGAATCGTCGCCACACGCCAACGTAACAATATTGTTTCGTTTACTTTTCAACCCTCACACCAATTATCTTACAATTTAATTATTTTAATAGGTCAAGTATCATAAGACCGCCGGCGGTCACGATACAATTGATTTATAATTGTGTCTGGTTTTACGGTGCTCAAGGGGTTAAAATCATTTTGAAAGTTGGTTTCAATGATTAACTAAATGACGGATACCTACATACTTATTCATAAGAAAAACTGAGACGTAAAACCAGGAATTGAAACTGGGACCACAGAGATGGCGTGAACTGGCGACGGCATGCTGACCACTCGATCACGGAGGTCGTAAAAAAATTACGGATTCCTATTGTTCCAAGTAAGTGATTTAAAAGGAAATAAATAATGGTGAATATTGTCTTTAAATAATTAAGTAACATATCTAAGAAGAGCTTAATACCTAATACTTATACCTATCTCTTTCGCAATTACACCATTGACTCAAATTTGTAGATCCTACTAAATAAAAACTTTCTACAAATAAATTATATAATTTATTTTAGTAGAAAGTCCAATATCAACGCCACTCACACTAAAGAATGAATAGGTTTTCGGACGAACTGCGTATAGGGCGAGCTGCTAGTAAGTCAATTCGAAATCAATTTTAGGACGAACTACCTACGTATTGGACCAAATGCGTGTAGGACGAACGCCTAACAAATCAAATTAACAATGTGGTTTTGTTTTGCGCGAACACTGCATTGGAATTAAACATCTAATATGGGTGTACCTACTCCAGTTTTTTTTTAATTTATTCTACAACGGGTAAGCGCTTGGCCTGGAAGCGCGATTCACCCGGAATCTTCAACCACTGAGGAACTATCTTATCTCTAAAATGTCGGATCTACGTCGGTACCTACACAAAAATGTCATAATTTATTTATGTTAGTAGACTTATTAACGTTTTCCTTCAGTAGACTTAATTCACCCATTTGCAGGTGAATTAAGTATACTTTTTGGTAGACTTAATGCACCCAGGTGATATCATTAAGGTGAATTAAGTCTACAAAACCTAATCATAAACATCGTTGGTAAGGTAAAATACTAGTTTTATTAATTTTAAAAGCATTTGAACCTCAGCGTTTTGAGCGCTTGCAGGTCCGTGGAGTAATATCTTGTTCTAAGCTGGACTTCAATAACTACTATGATAACGTTATTATTACATTATGATATGCTTGCCTTAAAATAAGTAGAGCATTCGATTTTACCACAATAGCAGTTTACATTGCGTTCATTGTTCATGCTTATTCAGTCTTCCGATTATTACGTTGTTTGAAGAAAGGCACACATGTCATTTGACGTAGACTTTGCCAAGTAGGTAAATTAATAAAACACTTGTATAAATTTTGCTTCCTAGTAGGTATAACTTCCAGTAAACCTTTATCGTTATGTGTCTTTTTCATTTGATAAATGAGTTTATTGCAAAGATAAGTCGGTTTATTTTATTTTATTTTTAATTCCATGGTAAATTTTTACTGGCCTCGATTTAGCTTTTTAACGATTTAGCTTTTTAACGACGTTATCGTAACTTGTACTTGGGTCAAATTCATTAAAGAATGTTTGTGAACAAAGTATTGACTATTCTTTGTGCAAACATAAAGTGTTACTCGGATTTTTACTTTTCCTTGAGAGAGATTCTCGAGAAAACCAATAACAATGGTGACTTTCTTTCAAAACCAGTCCAAGTCTGAATGACACTCTAGAGATTGTCAATTTGTTATCAAAACTTTTTTTTATCGAATTTGGCCCAAGTTGCAATTCGCAATAGGTACATTCACAACAACAACAATGATAAAGCAATTCTATAAAAAATCATACATTCTTTAGCGGTTCATAACTCATTCTTCCGTACTAACAACAGAGCTACAAGTTTCTGCCTAACAAATTCCTGGTAACGATTCCCAGCAGGAGTAAACATTGTGCTGATTTGTGGTCTGGCTTGTTGGGCCGCCTGGCTTGCTACCAACATTTTCGTGTGATTTTATCATGTATAAAATGGTCGTCCAAAGAATTGGTAACAAGCGGAAGTCTAGTGTTATAGAAGGCACATACATGGGGTGGTTCTGGTGCCGCTAGAGCTGCTCTACCTCTGGCTTACGCTTTCTAAGTTTGTTGCCCAAGCACGTTGTGTGGTGGTGTGGCATTGAAGTGTTTCCGTCTGTTGAATGTATAATTACAAATAACACTTGTTCCCTAGAGGTTGAGGAATCCAGGTAATCCTCTTTCAACTTTGGCCTTTTCATTACTTAATTCAACGGGTGAGATAATGATCACTTATGGCCTAACTTACGAAAAGAGAATAAAATTATTATTTAATAATAAATAATAAGAGAACAAGAGAATAATAAACTTATTTTGTCTATTTTTATTTTGGAGAGTGCTTGCTGTTGGTCGCAGATGACCTTTACAGCTGTTTAGAGGCGACTTACAGGTTCCTCAAGCCGTGAGACCGAAATTCCCCGGAGGGTTTTAGGCGGGGGATGGCACCTCGCAAGCGAGTCTCTCCGATCTCCCCGCTCCCCCCCCCCCCCCCCTCTTTCTCTCATTCTCTGCGGGTTCGAGTCGGTTCGAGAGCGGAAAACCCGAAGGCGCCGAGAGTTCTGGCGAATTCAACTGGGCTGGTGATGGCCCCGCCTCCCTCACCTCCACTCGATTTTTAGCTAGTTCAAGTCGTTTTCAAAACTAAATTTTATAAAAATATCCCCTATTTTGAATTGATTGCGCTGGGTCCCAGGGCGATATCATCTCAGATCATAGCCTTCTATTCCCTTCTATGATCTGAGTATATCATTAACCATTTCTGGGATACAATCTACGAGCGTTAACTCTCAGTTGGGTGAATTTCCCGGGACCGAAAATTGCGTGGCATCGATGAAATTTGTACCTACTAAAAACATAATTATAATGTGCCCCCCACCCCCACCCCCGTGCGCTAAACGTTGGACATCAGTGCCACCTAAGTGCTCGACGTGAAAGGACGTCCCACACGTGCCTGCGTTTTCGCGCCATAAATGAAAGTAAGTATTCCATTAATATGTTACTGGACATTTTTTCTTTCATCACCGTAGATAGGTATAACTTCTATTCGAAAAAGTTGGTCTTCTTGATTAAGCATTCGATAGAACGCTATTTCTGTTATTTTTGTTTGTGAAGTGTTTATTACTTCGAATAATTAATAGATTTTTTGTTATTTTATATTTTTGCCTTGATTTTCATCGCCGTGCTTCCCTTGCCAAAATTTGCTATGGCAATGAAAAACAAGACAAGGCAATAAAAATTTCATTACCATGCCTTGTAAAACAGTTTAGTTTCATTGCCGTGGCCAGGGGTTTCATTTCCGTGACTTATGTTTTCATATTGCCTTGAACGCTTGTTTCATTGCCGTGCACGCATGTTTCATCGCCGTGGCACGATATTTTTAATCTTGTATATCTCCTTAGTTTTTTAAGCTATCTGCCAGACATTAAGCAAGAATACATGCATTATCATAAACTGTAATAAGCGCGAAATTATTATTTTTAAACATAAAGACATCATTCCAACTTCGTTTCCGACTCCTTCACCGTTACCGCAATTCGTCTTTGGAACGCTCTTCCCCTTAAGATTCGCCAAGCTCACAACATACAATCTTTTAAGCGAATGACTCGCGAGCATTATTTTAACCTTAGTGTATAACATCATCAGCGCCCATATGATTTGTGTAGTTTATGTAGTATATTATCTATAATTATATTATGTGTAGTTATGTTATATAAATGATATATATTTAGTAGGTATCTTTTTTGCGCCGTCTATCTTCTTTTTCTAACTCTTTTTACTGGTTGACTGGTAGAGAATGTTTTTAGCATTAAGTCCGCCATTTGTACTTGATTTTGTGCAATAAAGTATAAATAAATAAATAAATATGATAAACTTAAAGATATCCACGGAAATGAAGATTTTAATGGACCTGTTGAAATTCACCCAGTTAATTTACTAATGAACCATTAATGACGCCTCAGTCTTAATCACACCATTCCCAATGCACCTCATTATCCAATGACGTGCTGATGCCACTGTACTCTTGTCCAGTTGATTTACTAATAAACCACGGGTAATGATACCTTAGTCTTAATCACCTTATTAGGTATGCGATTGTATTTTATTGATTCTTCGGGAAAGCGCTTTGTCTTCATCTCGCCTGATGTTAAGAGATGATGGTCTTACTGACCAAAGTGGAGGCACACTACACCTGGAATACCCACTACTGAGACACTGGTGGCAACAGACTTAGATAAACAGTGGTTGCTAGCCAGGCGGATTTTTAAGTCCTACCGCCAACTAAACCGAGTATAGACATATGCAACCCCTGCTGGGAATCGAATCCAGCTCCCCGAGTCTGAGACCGGGGTGGTCCAACCACTTAACCACAGAGGCGGTTAGAGAGTTAAATGTAATCATGGATATTCTGTCTGTATGCGTGAAATCTTCGCTTCATGGACCATCTCCCGTGATATATTTTTGCTATTTTATATAATACACCCAAACTTACAAAGTTTCTGTTCAGAGTGTATCTTAATAACTTTGTTCATTAAAATAAGATAAATTCGATTTACTTATACTTTGAAACTAGTTTATCTACACTTACATGTGCAACGTGTGTGTGCAATGTGTGTGTGCTGGGAATCGAACCTGGGGCCCTGAGTCTGAGACCGGGGTGGTCCAACCACTTAACCACAGAGGCGGTTAGTGAGTTAATTGTAATCATGGACATTCTGTATGCGTGAAATCTTCATTTCATGGACCATCTCTCGTGATATGTTTTTGCTATTATATTAGGTCACCTGTTGAAATACCAGACACAATAGAATTTCTATTGTTATCGAGCTCTAAGAGTCCTCGCCACAGACGAGGGGATATAGGTACGATACAGCCAAACTTACTAAGTTTCTGTTCCCGCCTAGGCGCGACGTCTAGTGAATTTTGAACCGCCAGCGCCATCTAGTTCGTTCATCGCGCAGCTGCGTTCGCGGCATTATACAGGCAGGACTCGCAGGACAGGACAGGACAGATTGCATTCGCAATCTCACGCGCGCGCCCGTGAACCACCTCGTCATCAGCTCGTGGCAACAGCCGCCATTTTCTGACCTCATAGAACATTATCACCTAGTGAAGTGAACATTCGTTTTGTGTGTGCAACAAGGTGTGCAGCGCAGCAAATCCTGTAATCTCGCCAGGCCGCGTTCTGCTCGTATCCCGTCTCCTGCGAATCCTGACACCTCCACGTGAGTACCACACCTTCATCCTTACTTTAAGTCGCTGTTTTGGCGAACGCCATCCGCCGTAACATTTTGATCCTTCGATCCGGTGAATAAGAACCATCGACCACCCGTACAGCTCACATAACCCCATAATTTCTATGGTTTTCAGTACCATGTCAGCTCGAATCTGCTCATAATAATTATACATTCCGTTTAAAGTCCGCTCATTTTCGCTTTTCGCTGCATTTCGCTGCACCGCACACATTTCGCTGCACTGCGCATTTGCACATTATTCATTATTTCAGCTCACGATTATCATAGTAATAAAAAAAATATCATAGCCTTAGGTCAGATCAATTTAGTCGTAGTATAGCGGGGACAAGGTGCATTTAATTTATTTTTTTACGTAATTCTTATTTCTGCACTTTGCTTATTGCAAAGAATTTATTACTCCCCTACCTCCCAGTTAATATTTCGCAGTACTACGTACTGAGTCGACCCGGTTCGCGTTGCAAGTGCAATTTACGCAAACAAGTTGTTAATTTGCAAATTGTTGATTTTATAGCCTATAGACACTTGGAACAATATTATTCGTGTGTATAGTCATAGTTGTATGACTGGCCCACGAGGTGCTTACATTGTGCTTAGAATAATACCCACGTAGTACTTATAATTTGTTCGTTCGTTCTAACATAGTTGGTGCCGGTTAATATGTGGTTTCAAATATTATCGTGTGACCGCGAATACATTGCGGGGTTTCTTGCCTACGTGTTTCACAGTTACACATCACACACGCACCAGGTGGAAATTTAGTTTAAAAGTTTTCCTAACTTATAATACACGTAATACTACTTACAATACTACTACATAATTCGTATTATATTTTTTGGTTGTACTGCCTATTGGATTGCTTTTTTTCCCGTTTCGTGTTTATCGTACGCATACGCAGCGTGTTTTATTTTTTTTTCTCGAGTTTAATTTTATTTTTTTTGCAATCGGCTCATGTTTCCTGCGCGCTCCCCACGTTTGCCCAACTGTGGGCTACATACAGCGTATTCCACATTTTCCTTTTATGTATTAGTTTTTTTCTCTCGCTTACCGGCTAATACTGCGTGCGCCCTAGCTATAAAGGTGTTCTGCCTTAGCTATTAGGGGGTTTGTGATCAGCCCTTTTTTTCACTTACCTACTGGTTAATATTGCGCGCGGCATCGCTTACACAGACCTTTGCCCACCTGTGGGCTACATATAGCGTGCTTTATGTATATTTATTTGTCTTTTCTTTCTCGTCCGACTTTTTTCTCTCTCGCTAATTGGCTAATATTGCGTGCCCACCCGTGGGCCACATACAGGGTGTCTCAACTAAGTTAAGTTTTTTATTTACATTCACCTTTTAGCCCATTTGTCATTACTTTGGTACATTATTACGTTCAAGCACCTGTAGGATAAATACAGGGTGTTGATTCTTTTACTACCTTTAATTTTTTTTCTTTTCTCTTTAAACACATTGCTTATACAATGCCGACCAAGTCACAAGCCCCTATTTTTAGAGAGGCTGTGAAGGTCATACTTCAGCTCCTTGAGATATACATTGTTGCTGGCAGTACCACACACACCATAACGGACTTCAACGTGCGTTCGCACGGATCGAAGTCGGAAAGGCCAAGATGGACTCGGTCTTCTACGAGGTTCTAGACAAGGAGGACCTGGACGAAAAGACCGAGCGCACATATACGGAGAGTCACGCGAAGGCCTCCGAAGCGTTCCTAGCCATACTTTTTGTGAGAGAGAAAATTCACACCCCAACAGCGTCTTCTCCAATCTACAGTGCTCAGCCCAGTTTCGGCGTCAATACGCCCACAGCCGTTGTCCCCAAGATAGCGTGCCCAAATTCAGCTCAAGAGTGGAGGACTGGCCCTCGTTTATTGCGCTGTTTAGGAGCTTGACGGACGACATGGCGACCATATCGGACGCAGTCAAGCTGTCTATCTACTATACTATTTTTTTTCTAACCTCAGCGGTAAGGCACTCAGCATGGTGTCCCACATCAAGGTCACCAATGAGAATTTTGCCGTGGCTATGGACATTCTCACCAAGCGGTACGAGAACCACCGGGTGCTTATGGACAGCTTTGTCGACATCATCCTGCCGCTGCCTAGCATCCACAGTATACACACGCGCTCAAACATCCGCACACTTTTCCTTACTCCGCTCATATCTGCTCAGTGTGCCCTCAATAACCTGGATCTGCGCATAGGAGACAACGATTACGTGTTAGTCTCAATAGTGGTGCGAAAACTCAAGGGCAAGCTCCGCACACTGTTTAAGCGCAGACATGGGTCCATAACACCCTGCCCACGTTGAGGGACCTCATCTCCTACCTAGAGGAGCACGCGCGCTGTGTGGAAACAGAGTTCGCCAACCTAGTCATGACTCAGCCCATTCAGCCCCAGCCCGGTCCTTCTCGTGACCGTTCGCCTGCACCGTTCCCCATTCTCACTTAAGCTCAGCTGACTCGACAGCAACCCAACCATTACCGTGGCCGCTCATCCGCTCCATCGCCTCACCGCGCCTATAATCAGCCCGCATACCAACCATCCCGCCTAACGCAACCTATGCGTCCCCGCATCTCCCTCGCCATCTCGCAGTCAGTACATCCCGGTCTACTCGGCCTTTCAGTCGAACTACTCATCATCCTCGTCATTCTCATTGTCACACTCGGCGCCTAATTGGCCCTATTGTAACACTAGGGCACATAAGATGATAGCGTGCGCACGATATAATGCCCAGCCAACGCAAGGCCGATGGGACTTCGTGCAGGCACGCGAGCGCCGCCAGCGCTCCTCGGCCCGCACTTCGAGAGCGAGTGCAGGTCGATAAGGGCATGTAAGGAGTGTAGGAACTCCGATCATCACACATCCCTTCATCGACCAGACGACCCAGCGCTCTCAGCTCACTCGTCAGCTCATCTGCTTCCACCACAGCAGAGGGAGCAGCCGAGGCAGCATCCTAGTAACAGCAGGCAGCAGGTATCCGCCCATGCGAAACAAAGCAACCCACCACCGCTCACAGAGTCAGCCCGCCCAGCTTCAGTTCGCAAGGTCGACTCCGCGAACGCCGCCAGCTACTGTGACTACCAACAATCACGGAGCACCCTAGCGAAGAAGTAGACTCAGCCCATGCCCACACAGGCCATGCCCGCTCAGGTCATGCCCACTCAGCCCAGTCCCATTCAGCTTATACAAATCCAACTCATACATACTCAGCTTATACAAACTCAGCCCATACACACTAAGCACATACAAACTCAACTCATACATACTCAGCCCATACATACTTAGCTCATACACACTCGGCTCATACACAATCACCTCATCACCATTCTGTGCCCACTGGCACTCCCATTTTGTTGCCAACCGTCTCACTAAGAGTCACGGACATACATGGCCATCTTCACAAAGCCAGAGCTTTATTAGTCTGTGGTAGCATGTTAACATTAATAACTTCACCCATGGCACGACTTTTGAACTTGCCATTTAAACCCACTTCCTTAAAATTACAGGAGTTGGAAATCAGCACAAACATGAGTCAAAAGCGGAAATAACAATAATATGTCGTCATAACAATACGCAACAACAATAGTATATCGCACGCACAATGATACTTCCACCATTACTGCTACAGCTCATATTTTGAAGAATGTCACTGGCTACCTTCCCTTGGAGAAGGTACCAAACATCTCACACATACTAGGCCAGCATTGGCTGATCAGCACTACCACACACCAGCCCCGATCGACCTCTTATTAGGGTCGGACGTTCTTGGTCAGGTGTTGGATGGGACTAAGGTCTCGTTGGGCCCTGGCAAGCCCATAGCCTTCAGCACGATTTTCGACTTCGCACTGATAGGACTCATTAAGGATTTATATGCGCAGCCTGCGTAACAGACTAACTCAGCTCACGTCGTCAGCTCACAACCAGACTCAGGTGAATCAGCCCATGACATACGTCAGAGTCTGGAAAGGTTCTGGGAGACTGAAGAACCCCTACCTCAACCTCACACTCATACACGGAACAGTGCGAGGATATCTTCCGCTCTACCACCACACGCGATCCCTCAGGCAGATATACAATCGCTCTGCCCTTTCTACAGGACGCTCCTCAACTGGGCAAAACTCACCCTATCGCATTACGCAGATTTCTCATTTTTTTTTACATATATCTACTTCAACATGATTGGAGTTTTACTATCTTCACATTTATTCCAGTTCTCGCATATATAAATGCTGCATTCTTGCTTGCATGCTGCTTCCTTGCTTGCATGCTGCTTGCTTATTACATGAATAATGTTTCATATGATAAGATTATTAAATCAAATGTATATTATATCTAAAGTACATTATATCAAATGAAATCTAAAATTTGTATATTATATCTAAAGTACATTATATCAAATGGAGTCTAAAATTTTCAATAATTCTATATTTTTGGCGATACTTTTCAAATGGTCACTTTTACTTATATAATTTGATTTATTATGATTATTTAATAGTAGAAGATAAACCGAAAAAAGTCAATATTATGTATCAAGTTATTTATTTTTTATAATAAAAACAAAACTGAAACATGCAAAATCAATAATAAATAAGAACAGAAAAATTAAATAGAATTTACAATAATTTTATATTTATGGCGATACTTTTCAAATGGTCACTTTTAAATAAATAATTTGATTTAAAATTTTGACAAGCCGATTCTCTTTGTTTGCATTATCATATTTGCATTTCTTTGCAGGTGGCGCGTTACCTATCATGATTTTGTCAATTTCTAAATTTATGAATTTTATTTCTGTGATTAGCTGATTGCTTAAGCGATAAAAAGCAACGTTGTGACTAAGATTTGTATCCTGTTGTGCCACGATTCAGCACTCTTTTGGGTTCGTTGAAGTTGTTCATTATTTAATTCATACGAGCTCCAAAAATCTGTGCTGTACTTTGGTGGTGAAGTATTAGTTCTCCATATATAATTTTGTGAAAACCAATCGGAAATAGTTGTTGCTTCTTTCACGCCATTCATCAAAAACAATTAGAATTTCTTCTGGTGGAAAATATGCTAAAGCCAGTAAACATTTCATTTCTAAGGCGAATTTTTCGTTAGTGCCATATAATATTTGGTAACCATTCTTCTGAATTTTTCGATAGATAATTTTGCATAGGTGAAAATAACACCCCTTCAAAATTGTGTTTTCGAAACATTCTTTTGCAGCTATTTTGGAAGCCTTTTCAAAATCAAGTAAAATATACCGAGGTGATAATTGAATTTTCATTGAATCACAATGTTCTTTCAAAAAGATAAATAAGTAATTATATGTCCCTTTGTCTTTGCTTGTGCATAGAGCAAATTGACTGACTGGCAACACTTGCCACTGTTTACACCTCGGACCAAATATTACATGGACAGAGTCTTACGACGTTGCCGCTTTTACATACGTGTATCAAAGTAAAGTATTTGTATCTCTGTCTGTATGACTGTAGTGTGATATGAGTAAAAGAGATAGTGAATGTACGTTTGGCAGCGACGCACTGTCGGTGTGAGACGTGTCATTTCATGACCGACTACTCGGTCAAAACATTGCTGGATTGTGCGAAATAATAGTGAAATATTAAGAAATCTTAGTGTTTGTGTTATTTGTGTTATATACAATTGACATAATGTCTTGTTCAGCTGTTTATTGTTCGCCAAGAACAACAAAAGGAGGTGTGAAAGACCAGGTATTATCATTTCATACGTTAGTGATTTCTCATTATATGTATGCTTTACTATGAGTTTTTTAATAATTAAAACGGCAAAGCATAAATTTTTGTTAATTTTGAATCATACTATATCGTACACTATTCATAAGAATCAGGTTTTAAACCTTAATTAGATGTAATTTAAAGGCTTTGTTTTTGGCATAATGATTAGTGATGTACGTATTTGTGTATCGAAGCTTTATCGATATTACTAATATTCTTTTTATTATTCTTTTTTTAGGTTTCCAAAATGCCCGGAAATAAGACGTGAATGGGTTAAAGCTATTAGACGTGATAACTGGGAGCCTACAAAATATTCAAGGCTCTGTTCCAAACATTTTGAAAAATCTTTTTTTACATTAATAATTTTACAGTCGTAGTTCAAATTTGAATCTTAATGATATGGGCGGGAATATGAATAATAAAAAGTATTGCTCTTCTTTTTACTACCAAAATATTTTTTTTTTATTTTTTTGTTATAATAGAAGGAGGCAAACGAGCAGGCGGGCGATGGAGAGTAATCTCCGCCGCCCATAGACACCCGCAACATCAGAGAAAACACAGATGCGTTGAAGGAATAGGAATTGTGAGGGGGTGAAGGCCTCCAGAACCCTCACTGGCCGAACGAAACACAACAGCACCAAGGGCTATTATTTCACGCCAGATATTAGGGTGTTACTAGACCAATCGATCTATGGTAGAATGGATTAGTCGACGTCAATCGATAGGTCTGGTAGACACTATCACATCTGAAAATGGACGCCGCTGCAGAATGAGGAGGAGAAAAAGGCGGCTCCATGTCAAATCCACAATGTTTGGAACGTTGACGGGATTTAGATAATTTCTACTACGACTGGATCCTCCCGTAGAAGACGACGCTCTCAATTGAGGTATAGAGTTTCGCTTTCGCTTAATAACGACCGGAGTATCATTACGAATGGAGATCTCCTTTTCCGACTCGTACTGAACTTCGTCGGTATTATCAAAATTAGAATTATCAGCTTCTATTGTTGTTCTTTTTTCGCTAAAATGTAGCTCGTAAAATATTTCGATATAGATCGACGACATCGATCGATGGTAAAATGGATTAGTCGACGTTGATCGATAGTTTCTACCAGACCACTCGATCGATGTCGATCGACAATCGACCGGTAGAATGGATTGGGTGTTAGATCGAGCTGTTTGATTAGACGCGCCGGCCGCTTCACTTTTTTTATTTCGTGCCCATGGATACTAGTCGTAATAATTGATTATGCTTAAAGTTGAGAATAATGAGTGATGATAATATGAACGTTTAAATACTAAATAATATTCCCCCCAAACACCTTGGGAAGCACTTTAGATTAAGCAACACCGAAAAAGGGGGGAAGGGGAGGGGGAGGGGGAGCCAAAGTGCGAAAATGCATAGTTTTCAAGATATTTTTATTTTGAGGTTATTTTAGGTTATTTTTAGGAAAAAAAACAAATATTCTACTAAGTTACCATTACCGTACCCTTCCATCCCCCTTCCACCCAAAGATATTTTTCAATGAAGCTAGTTTTCTGTTGTCTAATAAAAAAAAAATAACCTCGACATTCATGACAATCACTACGCAAAATTAAAAAAAAACCGCTGCTTAAAATGTCATTTGGATAAAATAAACGATCGTTGGCTTTAAAAAACGGCCACATCCAGATTCTTCTGCGTTTGCGTCTCCGTAATAATAGTACGAGCAACATCGTACTTGTCAAGAACAACGAGTCCTTTTCTGAATACATTTCAAAAGAAACTGATGGAATTTAGCCAGGGTTAATCGATCAACGTCGACCGACCGTCGATCGATGGGTTAGACGAACGGTATCCGTCGATCGATTAAAGCTACCACACCTATCGATCAACGTCGACCGACCGTCGTCGATCGATTGGTTAGTCAAACGGTATCCGTCGATCGATTAAAGCTACCAGACTAGTCGATCAACTTCGATCGACGTTGATCGATGCCGTCGATCGACGATCGATCGATTGGTCTGGTAACACCCTTAGTGAGACGGTGGTATTTACGCCGGGCGAGCCTGCCCAATGCGTGATGCAACGCATCGTGGTTCTACCACTCAGTCAGTGTCACTCATTTAGCACCACCCCGGGGTCACGTGTAGGGTCTAAGGGATAAACCTACGGACGTGAGTAACTTTAACCCCAATTATAATAACGACTAGGTACACACCACATTAAAGTGATTATATCGATATACTATTCACATCCTTAGTCACGCACACATGTACAGATAGAAAGCTGCACACTAACAAATGACGGACATGCTAAAAATCCAAAGACTCTGTCCATTGTGATATTTGGTCCGAGGTTTACACTGTGCTCCTATAATCTTTTCTGAAATTTTATGATATCCATAACTATTCATTGTTAAAGTGTTTGTATTGTGTTGTGCAAGTCAACATTAGGCTGCATCATTGTTATCCAAGAGAAAATCCGTCTAATAACTCAGGAAAACAAAGAGATATGTCTGATTTTTCTACCCACTTTATTCAACAAATTGTAAGCTGCCATATTTTTATAGCAATATACCCGCTAAACACCAACATTGTTGCCGTCAGATTCAAATGACAGTAACAGATTCGAGTTTGACACTGTCGTAGTGTTGCCATTTGGTAAAATTTTACCCATGTCAGTGGAGATTCCATAGATCTGGCTTACAACTTTTGTAGCGGCTCCGCCATCATCGCTGTGCCAGATCTCCCGACGTGCCTTTTTCACGTTAAGTTTCGCTCAGACGAGGATTTCGACCATGCTTTTGACCCTCGGGCGGCAGATGTGGCCGTGCAGTAGCACCCTACAAAATAAAATGTTTACTATGTCCTGCAAATTACAAACATTATTATATTTTTACATTTTGCTTGTGTTAGATATTTTACTTTTGCTGGATTAAATTCATTATTAATGTTATATATTTGTAAGTATTTTAGTGTGGCAACATACATGTTACCACACTATAATAATAGAGTTGACGTTTGAGGAATTCAGTGATGTGTTGCTTGCTCTTGTTTTTTTAAAAAAGATGGAGATACTCTTTGGTTAGAAAATGGAGTAGTTTTGTTTATCTAAAATAATTATAATTTGGTTTTGTAATTTAACTCTAAGTTGGACAATGGACAGAAAATACATGTGATTCACACCAGACAGTTATTCTGATTTCATTTATTTCCTTCGACGCTTTTATCAGAAGTGGGATCATGAGTGATGAGAGTTCAACGTCTGAAATTGTAAATACATGTACAATAAATAAAAGAAATTAAAAAGAAACAAAAGAAATTGTAAAAATACTAGAAAGTAAGAAATGTAATAATTAGAAATTAAAGTAAAAGGAAATAATGTTTTAAGTAGGGAAATTATATTAGTACATAAGATAAATTGTAAATTAATATAAGTAAAACATGTATACTAGTATTAAGAATTTATGTGTATAAAAAATAATAAAAGAGAGAAAAAAAAAGAGAGAAATAAAAAAAGAAAAGAAAAGAAAAGAGAAAAGAAAGAACAGAAAAGAGAGTCGAGCTCTTCAAGCTCTAGTTTTATTAAAAAAAGCCCAAAAAAGCCCAAAAAACAAACAAAACTGAAAACCAAAAACATGCCAAAAAGCGGGAGCAGCCAGCTTAAAAAAAAAAAAAAAAAAGTCTGAAATTGAAAATATACCTGCTCGAGGAGGGCGCAAACGATATAGTAAACGCAGCAGGTATTGCACAAGCTCTTCATCACCATCACCACGGCGACGACGTCACCGCTCCGAAAAACACCATGGACGGTCGTGGGAGTCAAGAAAGCACTCAAAGCACAAGAAAAGTAAAACAAAAATTTCTTTACATAAATCATTGACAGATCATCGCAAAAGACGCGGTGGACGCGAAATACCAACGCTGTCACTAACACCGCCTCGTGTCGTTGAAGAAGTGCAGATTCCATGGGACCACGCCTCTCTGGAACCATTGCATGTTGTGGCAACGGCGTGTTCTACTGAGCCGGCACCGGGGCGTTCTACTGAGCCGGCACCGGGGTGTTCTACTGAGCCGGCACCAGGGTGTTCTACTACGCCAGCAGCGTGTCCCACTGCGCCGTCCTTGGACTATGGGTCTTGTACATTGAATAAGGGGTCGCAGCCAGGGTTGCAAGGGGAATTATCAGGTACTTCAGAACAGTTAAATAGGCTAAATATGAATATCAGTTTAAATGATCTTTTAAATTTTGTTAACACATTTGTAAAGGGTGATAATTCACAGAAATTACATTTTGATAAAAATATTATCCCTGAATTTGATCCGTCTGTAAAAAATCATAGAATGGAATCATGGCTATCTAAAGTAAATGAGTGTGCTTTAATATATAACTGGACAGACCAACAGACTTCACATTTTGCTTTACCACGATTAGTAGGTAACGCCAAAAAGTGGTACCAAGGGTTACAGTCGATAAATAGAACTTGGTTAGAGTGGCAGTAACGTTTGACAAGAGCCTTCCCTTCAGAATCTAATTATGGTACCCTTTTATCTGACATGTTAGATAGACGATTTAGGGCAGGGGAATCACTAGATGAATACTACTATGATAAAATAGTTCTTCTTAGTTCTTGTGATATATCAGGTAAAAAGGCTGTAGATTGTATTATCCATGGCATCGATGATAAAACAATTAGAGCAAGTGCTTCATCGGCTCGATTCTCTATGCCTGAAGACTTGTTAGGTTATTTAAAAGATATTTGTCAAGAACACAAGGATTTGAGAAATTTTAAACCTAAAGTTAATTCTCAGAGTAATAGTGTTTGCCGTTTATGCAATAAAAGTGGTCACTATTCTAGACAATGTCGAACCTTAACATGTTATAACTGTAAACAACCTGGTCATAGAGTAATGCAATGTCCTCAGCCTGTAAATAAATGCAGTATATGCCAAAGAGCTGGTCATAAAACTGAGGATTGTTATTTTAAAAAAAAGATTAGACTGATAATAAATTCTCTAACGATAAACGAGTTCTGGTTACTGGTTCAACCAATATAACGTCAAGTCAATCAAAGTTTTGCAAATACATAGGGATTAATGGTTCTGTTAAAAATATACAATATTGAAATGAAACACTTTTTACGGATTAACTCGCGTTTAATTTACTATTTACATAGTTTTTATATTATCCTGACGTTTCGAACCCTTTACAGGGTCCGTGGTCACAGGGAGACTGAGGTGTTGGTCGTCTCATTGTCAGAAGTTATTTGCCTACCGTCAATAATTTTTATATTTTACCGGGTGCGTTCAAGTTTACACAATACGAGCTAACAATATTTTTAGGTCTGGCAATGTGTTGCTGTTGGGGCTGGGATTTGATGACCTGTATGATGGGGTCCCAGGCAGGTGGTAAATTCCAACCATCCTCTCTATTGAAATTACGATGTTTTTTAATTTCAATAGCCTCGCGTATCATCCTAGGGATGAATCGTTGTTTGTTTGTTGTTGTTTAGTATTTGAGGTTTGTCAAATCTGATGTAATGGTTGGGTCCCTCGAGAGCATGTTCACACACTGCAGACTTATTTTCGCGCCTATGCTTGACGTCGGCTATATGTTCTTTTACGCGGGTTCCTACACTTCTCTTTGTTTGCCCGATGTACGAGAGCCCACAGTCGCAGTCCAGTTTGTACACGCCTGCATCTTGAAGGGGTATATTGCACTTGACAGGTCGTAAGAACTGGTTGATCTTCTTTGGCGGCTTAAAGTAAGTATTGATTGAAGCTCGCTTCAAGATGTGACCAATCTTGTCAGTGACGCCTTTCATATATGGAAGTACTGCAGGTTGGCGCTCGACTGTGGTTGGTTTTTTGCGTTTTTTGTGACGAAGCCGCGGTACTTGCAGTTTGTTATCCTGTAGTACATGCTTGACATGCTGAAGTTCAGCAGCCAGGTGTTGGGTGTCACAGATGCCGCGTGCTCTCTGAAACAAAGATTTCCCTACAGTAGCCAACTGTCTAGGATGGTGGTGAGAATCACCATTGAGGTACCTATCTGTATGGGTTACTTTACGAAACACCGTGTGGCTCAAACTATGTAATCTGACAGCTGTCACAGAAGGAGAAAGAAGAGCTCCGTGTTTAAATTTGCGAAAAAAATTCAAAAGTGCTTTACGAACAGTGAAAATGTTTGCAATGTATCGACAACGTTTCAGTTCCTAAGTGAAAGTGTTGTATAAGCTTACATTTTGGTTATTTACAAACAAATAAGTGTTAAACATTTTCAACCATCTCGGATATTTATCATCAAAATACCAAACAGGATCGTAGCTATCGCATACAAAGCAACACTTCAAGTATTATGGTGACGACGCACGGGGAAGCCTACATGCAGTCTGTATAAACAAACAGTGAAATTACATAAATCTTTAAAAGCAACAAGTGCTTGTGTTATATTGTCTACCTTCGTGTAACTTGCATTTGTGCTTTCTCATCTACCATCACATCGAATGTAATTGAATTTTTGGAAGTCGCAAGTTGATTGACAATTTCGACCACATTGCTAACAGTCTTTGTGGTTTAGCGGAGTAATTCGTTGCTTCTGAGAGCGAAGAAGTCGGCAGTCTGCGGTTCTAATCCAACGCCGTGAAATTAATTGAAATGTCTTTTTGTGTAATTTTTTTTAATAGTTTTAGTTTTAATATAATTTGATTGAATTGCTTTAAATGATTTGCACTTTCTTGCATTTTTTATTTTTTTTAGATTTATATTTTTTCATTTTAAATATATTTCCAATAGATTTATCCTATCTTTAGTCTGTGTTGTAAAAATGTATGTGTTTTTTATGTACTGACTGACTAATGCTTTTATGGCTACCTATTCATTTTATCCTTGCTTTAACGCCTATGACTGATATATTTTTTTATTTATTTTGTATTTACTGGCTTTATTTATTTTTAACTAAACTGATTATTTTACCTTACTATTATTTGTTTAGCATGCTTTTTTTGATGTATTGATATGATTTTGACAATTTGATTATTTATTGTTTTTTTTTATGACTACTGACTAATGCTTTTATGACTTTTCATTATAATCTTGCTTTAATGCCTAAATTTTAATTGGCCGTTTTTTTATTATTATGTATTAATTAGTGACTTTATTTAATTTTAACTTAACTGAATATTTTACCACACTAGTGTTTGTTTAGCATGTTTTGATGTATTGATATGATTTTGACAATTTGATTAATTATTACTTTTTTTTGTGTTTTAATATTTTGATTGGTTGGCTCCTTTTTATTAACCTACTGTGACTGTAACTTGTGCTTAGATAAATTGTGTTATTATGCATTGATTTAGTGAGGGAAATTGCATTTATTTTTTTTCTAATCTCATATTTTGCGACATCTTAAATTTTTTTTTTTTGCCTATGATTTATTTTGTGGCATGTTATTTTGTGATAAATTTTGCTTTTCTTGTATTTTGTAGTGCCTTGCAATATTTTGCTTTTGATCCGATTATGGCTATAAAATTGCTTGAAACTTTTGCTTACTTACTTACTTTTTTATTTTTTATATGCATATGTTAAAATGGCATACAAGTTCGAAATGGAAAATATGGAAGTGGACAATGTCACTTTCCGCTTTCACCAACGACAACGAGCTAGCTCATTGGGAAATCTAACAGATTCATCTGTATTTGAATCAACAAGAGTATGTCATTCTCAAATATCCCTTGATCATAGCGGGTCACACATAGAACTACAGCAAAAAGTTGCAACCTTAGAAAACGAATTGCTATCAGCAAATAACGAGGTAGATAATTTGCTAACCGAAAACGAGATTCTTAAAAAAGACTTGGAAAAATCATACAAACTGATCGAACTTTATAAAAAAATTGAGTATGCCAGTCCTGCTTCAAATAGAAAAAGAAAAATACCAAGAACAATGACACCTGAAAATAGAGATAACACTTGTTCGACGTCAGAAAGTATAGTTCCACTTAAGACACAAGTAGAGATAATATTCGAACTTAATAAGAAAATTGATCAATTGACATTATGGCTGGATGAAGAGAAGGAAAAGAATGCGACGGCGAGCAAGGAGGAAAAAGATAAAGGAAATGGTAGTCAAAAATATATACAACATGCAAATAGACTTAGAGCAGGATTATTTACCAATAAGAACAAGCGTGGCAGACCAAAAATAAAAAAACTTTTAAAAAGAGTAAAAGTGTTGCAAAATAAAATAAATAAATTACTAAACGAAGAGAAAAAGCTTAAACTTAAAATTCTTGAATTGGAAAATAGGAATACTCTTCAATTGGTAGACAAAACATTAAAAAACGGAGTTATTCATAAGACTGATATAAATACTACAAAAAGAAATCATAAACAAACTGTAATATTTTCTGATGAAATCGGAAGAGGACTAGCCACAGCAATAATAAATAGAACCGAAAACTCCAAATTTATAAACTATTGCAGACCAGGAGCACACTATACTGCAATCTTAGAAAATTTTGAAGAAAAAACTACAACATTAGACAGGAACGACATTGTGGTAATACTAATCAGCAAGATTAATATTAAAGGAACAGATAGCGAAAACAGAAATTATATAAAAATGTTAGACGGTATAATACGAAATCCCCAAAGGAAATATAAATTGATAATTAGTGGAATTTGCTCTAATGGTATTCAGGATAACGAAATTCACAAAATAAATACTAAAATCGCACATATAGCCAGCATATCCGAAGAAGTTAAATATTTGGATATAAACATGACAAGCATGAACTTCAACAAAACAAATTTAAATAAAACTAAGATTTTTATAACAGAAGCGATAACAATATGTATAAATAATGAGTACCAATCGTCCTCAGCTCTGCAATTTATAAAATGTTTTCCGGAAATGAGGAAGCTACAAAGCAATAACGAAAATTTTCCAGAGGTGAAACGGATACCAACTATAAAATAATACTTCATGCTAATGTTCAAAGCATCCATAACAAGTACTTAGAAATTGAGCATGTACTACAAGAAGAAAAATGTGATATATTATGTCTTACAGAGACATGGGCCAAAGATCATCAAGTATCAGCTATGAAATTAGATAACTATGAACTCGCCACGTGTTTTAACAGAAAATTTTTTGATCATGGTGGTGCAGCTATATTTGTTAAAAATGGATTACAATACAAGGTTCGCAAAGACCTCAATAAATTATCTTTTGAAATGAATTGTGAATTGGCAGCTATTGAATTGAGAGCCTCAAGATTAGTTATTGTATCTTTGTATAGACCTGATAAAGATCTTTCTCTATTTTTTGATGTTCTGAATAAACTTTTACATATCATATGTCGGGAGGGTAAACTTACTATCATAGCTGGGGATTTTAATTTAAATGTACTTAAACTTGATAAGAGAATACATAAACTTGCTTATATGCTTGAAAACTTTCACTGCAATTGGCTACTCAATACGCCTACTCGAACACATGGTACAAGTGCGACATGCATTGATAACTTTTTTGTTAACTTTAAAAATTGTAAGGGATATGTAACAGACTGTAAACTATCTGATCATAATGTTATTAAACTAATTTTTTATAATAACAAAGATACAATATCTAAAACAACTACGTATTCAAGGAAAATGACTAGAAATAACTTTAACTACTTTCATTACTTAGTTAACAGAGATTTTATTACCCTAAGATCACAAATCATAGATTCTAAGGACCCGAATGTAGGAATGAGTATTTTGTTGGACGCTATTAGGCATTATTACGATGTAGCATTTCCAACAGTACGACATAACTCAAATAAAATTGTTAAGAAGTGGTCCACAAAAGGGATACAGGTATCGAAAAATAATTTAGCAAAATTAGAAATTTTACAGAACCATGCACCGAATGGACAAACGAGAATAAAAATAAGAAGGTATAAAAAAGTTTTAAGGAAGGTTATGACTGTAGCAAAAAAATATCAATATGCGCACAGAATCAGAATTTCAAATAATAAAATAAGAGAAACTTGGAAGATTGTGGGGGAACAGGTTGGAAAGGGAAATAAACAAAGTTCTAAGACTACTATCCCGTTCATTAAGAATGATAAGGAAGAGAAAATCACCAAGGCTAAAGACATAGCAAACCTGTTTAACACATTCTTTCGTAAAATTGCATATTCATTAACAAGTAATGTGGGTGCAAACACTCAACGATGTTTAGAATATTTAAATAATACTAATAGACCCTCAACATCTATTATCTTTCCTTTTATTGATTACAAAGAGTTATGGTCAGTAGTAAATAACCTAAAATCTAAATTGACCGTTGATATTTACAACATGAATACTAAAACTATGAAAGAATTAATACTTAAGGATCAGAACTTGATGGAGCTGTTACTGATTGTTGTTAATGGTTGTTTGGAGAAGGGAGTATTTCCCGATGTTTTAAAGAGTGGCAAAGTAATACCCTTGCACAATAAGGGAGAATTCTTTGAGCTTAGTAATTACAGACCAGTTTGTATACTACCAACTTTGTCTAAAATATTAGAGACTATTATTAAAAATAATATAGTTAAGTATTTCGAAGAAAATAAACTTTTTGCGGCAGAACAGTTTGGTTTCCGAAAGAATAGATCAACGGAAATGGCAATTAGAAAAGTGGTCTATTTCATTTTAGAATCTTTGGATGAGTCACAGAAATGCGCAAGCATTTTTTGTGATTTATCCAAGGCATTTGACTGCCTCCGCCATGACATCCTTATTTTGAAACTGGAATATTATGGTTTCCAGGGAATTGAATTAAACATGATGAGGTCATACCTGCGAAATAGAACGCAGATTGTGGCTGTTAACGGTGATAGTTCGGTTGTAGGAGCTACTAATATAGGAGTACCTCAAGGTTCTATTCTCGGTCCTGTGCTCTTCTTAATCTATGTCAATGACTTGGTGAATTGTCTCCCAAAATGGGCATTTGTTAGTTTGTTTGCGGATGACACCCACGTAGGTATTAAAGACAAATGTAGAGTTATTCTCGAGCAAAAGACTACAGAAGCAATAAATAGTCTAAAGGATTGGTTCCATGTAAACGGCATTATACTTAACGCTAATAAAAGTATAGTTATGCACTACCAAGCCAGGAAAGGATTGGAACGGAACTTGAACGTTACAGATAACGTATTTTTGGGCTATAATATTGATCACACTATCAGTCATTCAGTTCACATAGATAAACTGTGTAAAAAATTAGCCAGTGCAAACTACGCACTATTTAAACTTAAACCTGTAATTGACAAGAAAGCATTAGTCTCAGTTTACTTTGCATACATTCATTCCCTCATAAATTATGCTGTGACAGTTTGGGGAAATGCTTCAGACGTAAATCGAGTCCTTAAATGCCAGAAAAGGTCAATCAGGATCATAAACGGACTTCGCAAGCGTGCATCGGCTAAAGAATATTTCGTAGTTAATAAAATTATGACGGTTATATCATTGTATATATTTAGTAGCCTTGTAGAAATACACAAAGAGAAACAGGCACTATTAAGAAAAATGGACATACACAGCTATAACCTACGTAATAAGGAGAGATTAAACCAACCTAGGACGAGACTGGTAAAGGTAAGGAAACAAGGAATATGCAACAAGATAGTTATGTACAATCAATTACCATTAGCAATTACTGAACTTAGCCAAAATCAGTTCAAAAATAAGATAAAGCATTTTTTTGTTTCAAACCCATTTTATTCAATTAACGAGTTCACGGCTATGCGTCTTAATGAATCCTCGTTCTTATATTAGGAAATTTTATATAGATTTACATAATTATCATTTTAGTTTATTAAATTATTTTTAAAATTGCAATAGAAACCACCAAATTTTTTATTTTTTTTATTTTATTTATTAAGTATTATAATATTGTACTGTAAAAATAAATTTTAATTTATGACTGATCAATAATCCATTTTGGTTTATGTTATATTTTTAATACTTTAAATTTGACATTTTTACCGACTAATTTTAATAATTTCATTACATAGTTCATTTCATAGTACTATTTTTAATTTAATTTAATTGTGTTTTTTATATAATGTATGTATTGTAACGATGATGTATCATGGACTTGCCTCGTATAACGTTCCGAGTTATATGGTTAATAAATTATTCTATTCTATTCTATTCTATTCTATTCTATGGTCAGGATTCCTGATGATTAAAGTGTCCAAGAAAGCTAACTTGTTGTCTGCCTCTAACTCCATTGTGAACTGTATTTTAGGGTGTATGGAGTTAAGATGACTTAGAAAAGCAGATACTTTATCAGTTGGTAAGATAGTGAAAGTGTCATCTACGTACCGCTTATAGAACCTTGGGGTTACGGGTGATGTGCTTAGGGCCCGCTCCTCGAAGTCTTCCATGAAAATATCGGCGACAACGGGTGATACAGGGGACCCCATAGCAACACCCTCTATTTGCAAGTAGTAAACTTCATTCCACAAAAGGTAGCCAGATGTTAGACAATGCTCTAATAGTACTGCATATTCGTTGGGCATATTTTGTTCAACTTGTCTTTTCTTGGTAATTTCAATGCAGTCCTGTACTGGTAGACATGTAAATAGGGACTGGACATCAAAACTAACCATGGTTTCATTGTCAGCAAGATGTAGGTCTTTAATATCACTGACAAACTGGTAAGAATCCTTCACATAAGCTGTTGTATTACCTCTTAGTGGGGAAAGTATTTTTGCTACATGCCGGGCCAAACGGTAAGTTGGTGAGTCGATCTGGCTTACAATCGGACGTAGCGGAGCCTCAGGTTTGTGGATTTTTGGTAACCCATACAGTTTAGGTGGTTTGGGGCAGGAAGGTATTAAATAATTAGTGTCTAGATTTAACGTTTCCGAGTGTTGTTTGACAAGATCACTGGTTTTCTTTAATATTTTGTTAGTTTGATCGCATTTAACGCGTTTGTAGGTCTTGTCATCTGATAAAAGTTGAATTATTTTTTCGTTATAATCTGACGTATCCATAACTACCGTAGCATTACCCTTATCAGCACGAAGGATGGTTAATTCTGGCTTAGCTCGCAGGTTCTTTAGGGCGAAGTATTGATCGCGAGGAAGGTTGGATTTTGGCACTTTGCTCCGGCGCAAGACAGACGATATGTCTTGACGTAGTGCTTCAGCATCAGCCTTCCTAATATTATTTTTAACTAAGCAATCCTCTACGTTACTAATGATGCTTTCATACGGTATCCTACGGTATCTGTGACACCCAACACCTGGCTGCTGAACTTCAGCATGTCAAGCATGTACTACAGGATAACAAACTGCAAGTACCGCGGCTTCGTCACAAAAAACGCAAAAAACCAACCACAGTCGAGCGCCAACCTGCAGTACTTCCATATATGAAAGGCGTCACTGACAAGATTGGTCACATCTTGAAGCGAGCTTCAATCAATACTTACTTTAAGCCGCCAAAGAAGATCAACCAGTTCTTACGACCTGTCAAGTGCAATATACCCCTTCAAGATGCAGGCGTGTACAAACTGGACTGCGACTGTGGGCTCTCGTACATCGGGCAAACAAAGAGAAGTGTAGGAACCCGCGTAAAAGAACATATAGCCGACGTCAAGCATAGGCGCGAAAATAAGTCTGCAGTGTGTGAACATGCTCTCGAGGGACCCAACCATTACATCAGATTTGACAAACCTCAAATACTAAACAACAACAAACAAACAACGATTCATCCCTAGGATGATACGCGAGGCTATTGAAATTAAAAAACATCGTAATTTCAATAGAGAGGATGGTTGGAATTTACCACCTGCCTGGGACCCCATCATACAGGTCATCAAATCCCAGCCCCAACAGCAACACATTGCCAGACCTAAAAATATTGTTAGCTCGTATTGTGTAAACTTGAACGCACCCGGTAAAATATAAAAATTATTGACGGTAGGCAAATAACTTCTGACAATGAGACGACCAACACCTCAGTCTCCCTGTGACCACGGACCCTGTAAAGGGTTCGAAACGTCAGGATAATATAAAAACTATGTAAATAGTAAATTAAACGCGAGTTAATCCGTAAAAAGTGTTTCATTTCAATGTGTAGTGCTCGCTTAAACCTCAGAAAACAATATACAATGTTTCATTGACTTTGGTAGTGATTGTTCATTGATTCGAGAAGATGTTGCTCGTCAAAATAATTTATTAATTAACGGAGATCAAATTACAGTTATAAAAGGTATAGGCGAGTCGATAATCACACCAATTGGCACAACTAACTTAAATGTACAGATAGGATCAGTTGTGGCTCCAATTCAGGCTCATGTTGTATTAAAAGAACATTTACATGTTTCAATTTTGATTGGCCAAACTTTACAGAGTTACCACAAATTTTAGTAATAAAAACCAGTAGTGCTCTTGAAATATTAGACAGAAATATGCCTGACCATTTAATTTCACTGTCTGATGACCCAACTTTATCTGCTATAAAATTATTCACTTGCCACGATGAATGTGTAGATGGAACAGGCAGTGTCATGTGTTATACTGAAGACTTGGTTAATGGTAATGTTTTTATTCCATTAAGCTACCGGTTCTGTAACGGTGTTGAATATTGGGTACAGAATGGCTTATACACCGTTGAAGAAGGGAAATGTTTAATTGTAGTAATCGCTTCTCAGAACCACCTTATTCTAAAGAAAAATTTGCTATTAGCTCGTGGAGAATTATTAGTTGTTAAAAATATTGGAAATAACATTGAGCAGAGATGCTCTAAGATTCAAACTAATAAAAATCCGATTGATGAGTCTACAGTTAATATTAGTTCGGATTTGACGTTAATTAAAAAACAAAAGGTTATAAATTTAATTAATGAATATCGCGGCTGTTTTGCTGAGAATCTTTCTGAATTAGGGTGTACGGGGTTGACACAAATGAATATTCAGTTGACAGATAGCACGCCTGTTGTATATCGCCCATATCGTTTAAGTTTTAAAGAAAGAGAAATAGCTAAGAATATAATAGCGGAGCTGATAGATAATGACATAGTTGAGGAATCTACGTCTTGTTATGCAAGTCCCATAATTCTAGTTTAAAAAAAAACTGGTGGTCAACGTCTTTGTGTAGATTATCGCGCTTTAAATAGTCGGACAGTTAAAGACCATTTCCCACTACCACGAATAGAAGATCAGATTGATCTCCTGAGTGGAGGAAAGTATTTTACGAGCTTAGACTTAATTAGTGGATATTATCAGATCCCTATTCAACCTGATTGTAGATATTTAACAGCATTCATAACTCCTGATGGATTGTACCAGTTTAAGGGAATGTCATTTGGCTTAGTCAATGCTCCAGCCATTTTTCAAAGAACCATCTCAAAAGCTCTATCACAACATACTGCTAATAGACAACATACTGCTAATAGTAACAATAACTTAGAAAATAAACCAGCACTAGCATACATGGATGATAGATAGATAGATAGATAAACACTTTATTGCACATACACAAGAAACACTTTCATATGACAAACTTAAAACTAGTATGTACAAAGGCGGTCTTATCGCTGAAAGCGATCTCTTCCAGACAACCTTTGGTTAATGGAACCTAAGAAGGAGATAGAGGAAGTGCGGTAGTTTTAATAAATAGCTAATATGATGGACAACAAATGAATATGTACATTTATTTCTAAAATACACACATACAATACATAATATAAAATATATATACATAAATATATAAAATTAAACTATAACACGTTACTAGCAGATGACTGAGCCAAAAGATGCTTGTGGAGTTTAGACTTAAAGATGGACAGTGACTTGGAGTGACGGATTTCGGAAGGTAAATTGTTCCAAAGGAAAGTAGCTTGGATTGTAAAAGAATCCTTATAATATCCCGACCGCGTAAAGGGAGCCTTAAGCACGTTGTCCGATTTGGACCTTAGACCACGATTGTGATCCTCCCCGAGAAACCGGAAACATTCTTTAAGGTAAGAAGGAGTACGAGGATCATACAGCACGTTAAAAAGAAGAATAAGAATATGCTCCTCACGACGCGACCTAATAGGTAGCCATTCAAGCCTGTGCCTGTATTCAGACACATGGTCGAACTTGCGCAAACCATAGATGAACCCGATGCAGAGATTTTGTAGGCGTTGAAGCTTATTAAGCAGATCTACATTTAAATCAACAAGGCAGACATCGGCATAGTCCAAAATCGGTAAAAGGAGAGATTGCGCAAGCTCAACCTTTGTCTTCACAGGGAGCAAGTTCTTCCACCTCCGAAGTGACCCAGAGGCAGCGAACAACTTTCGACTTATCTCGGACACTTGAGGAGACCAGGAAAGAGTGCAGTCGAAGAGGATGCCTAGGTTCTTAATAGTTAGGACAGTTAGTTTAATAAGACACCGTTGAACGTCAGCGAAGGTATACATTTTTTGTCTAATTTAGCTATTTGTTTTGTGCCCCCAATGATAATAGCCTGTGACTTATTGGGGTTGACCGTTAAGCCATGGGTTCGACTCCACTCATTAATAGTCACAAGGTCATCATTTAGGCTGGCGATCATACTCTCAATATCATCGACGGAGGATTGCGAATAGATTTGCAGGTCATCAGCATACAAGTGGAATTTACATGAGAGGAGTGGAGTGAGAAAATTGATGAAAATCGAAAAGAGGAAAGGAGAAAGGACACCACCCTGGGGTACACCAGCAGTGACATCGCTAGCACATGACAGTTTGTCATTGGCACGCACACACTGCCGCCGGCCAAAAAGGTAGCTGCGAAACCACTCTAGTACCGAATCTGTTACAAGGAGAGACTTAAGCATTGCTAGAAGAATATCGAAGTCAACGGTGTTAAAGGCATTGGAAAAATCCAACAGAACAAGCGCTGTCAACCGTTGATTCGACATTCCCAGACGTATGTCATCGGATACCCTTGTCAGAGCAGTGGTCGTACTGTGCCCCGGGCGGAAGCCGGATTGGAAAGGGCTAAGGAGATTATTTGAATTGACAAAGGCACTAAATTGGTGGAGGACTAGACGCTGTAGGATTTTAGAAAGGAAGGGAAGAATGGAAATTGGTCTAAAATGAGAAGGTAAGGAAGGGTTAGAAATTTTAGGAATGGGTATGACTACTGCTTGCCTCCAGCAGCTAGGGAAACTGCCGGTGTTGAGTGAGAAGTTGAAAACGTGACAAATGATAGGCACAAGAATATCAACACCTAACAGAATCATCCTCCGGCTAATTCCATCCATACCTTCAGCATTAGATTTTACTGCCCGGATATTATCTTCAACTTCGCGCTCAAAGACCGGCCGAAAGGAAAATGCAGGATGTTGTAGGTTCGGAGAGGAAGACAGGGCTTGAAGTGTACTTTGTTTCAAATTATATGGGATGGAGGAAGGAGCTGAAAAGTGATGGTTTAAGGAAGCTAGGTCGAGGTTGTTAGGAACAGAAGTCTTAGACTTACCAATACCAAGAGAATTTTAGAATGACCATACTTTAGCGGGATCACCATTTGCAACAGAAGAATGTATGTGACGACGCTGCGCATCCCTACACAATCTACTACACCGATTTCGCAACTCTCTATATGTGTTCTGATTTGCATCAGACGGATCCTTCTTGTATCGTGCCTTAGCAGCATTGCGCCTGGCCATAATGAGTTTTATGTCATTAGTAAGCCAGGGAGCGGGGAGATGTTTGAGCCGGACTGGACGAAGTGGAGCATGGATATCAAATATTTGGATCAGGTTGGAGTTGAAGATTTCCATCTTTAGGTCAATGGTTGGAGCGTCAAACACCGCATCCCAGTCAATACCGCTAAGGTCAGACATAAAGCGAATAGTGTCAACATTATTGAAGTTACGCTGCATGATCACTCGTGGTCTAGGTTTAGGACATCGGATCTTATAGGAAAGAAAAATAAGGTCATGATAGGAAAAGGCTTCAGCAGGAAGTTGGCCATGGGAACTCACGTGGTCAGTGGAGGAGACAATTGCAAGATCTAACAAGGAGGGCTGACAGCCAGGAAAATGGTGAGTCGCAGTTAAAGGAAGAAAGTTAAGATTAGTTGATTCTACAATTGAGCTAAGACGGGACGACCGTGAATCCTGCTTAAGTAAGCAGGTGTTGAAGTCGCCCATAATAATAGTATGGTCAGCTGTTGGTACCAGTGTTTCTAATACGGATTCAAATTTGGCAAAGTAGTCAATGTGGAGGTTCGGGCTATAAAACACGCCTAAGAGTATCTTTGAGTGACCCATAAGAACTTCTATGAAAAGATGCTCAGAAGATTCACAGTAGGCAGATGCAGATTTGTTGATAAGGTTAAATGGTAAGTGCCCTCTGAGATAAATGGCTACTCCGCCGCCACCCTTGCCAGTCCTGTCATTGCGAATGAGATGAAATCCGGGAAGACAGTAGGAGGTAGAAGGGAGACAAGGTTTTAGGAATGTTTCCGATACAAGGATGGCATGAATGTTTTGGTTACTGGAGAAGGTGGTCAACAAATCGGAATAATGTGCTTTGTGCATTAATATGCACAACATTAAAATTTTTGGAAAAAGATGCGAAATTAACGTCGAGTAAGGAGTCCAGCGGTTGAGTTAGACTTTGGAAACTACTATCGGAGGAAGCTGCAGACAGATAATCCGAACCGTCATCATCCGCGTCACTATCACTGTAACTTGCTTGTAACATAGTAATAAAAATGTATAAAGAGAAGAACAAAAATAATTATGAATATATAAACAATAATAAGTATTAAAATAAAGACAATTAAAAGCTTTATAAAATAAATAAATTAAAATAAAAGGCATACCACCCGCCAGCAGTCCGGAAGAGAAACACCTGCATAGAATCACCAAAAAAAAAACCACGTGAAACTATGGACGCTATACGAAACAAAACTACAATGAACTATTCAAACAATTTGAAAAGGTAAAGAAAAAAAAAATATTTAAATTAAATTAAAACTAACAAAAACATGTAAATTAAAACAGAAGTCAAAACCGTATAGAATAGTTCCCTTTGCCTGAGACATAAAAAAAAAAAAAAAGAATGCTTAATTTACTGACTGTTTGACAGTGACAGCATCAGCAATGACAATGACAAATACATTAATTACTAAATAGCAGTTGTCAGCAGACAATTACAGAAATCAAATTATTAAACAGTCACGGAACATTAAAGATTAAAGGGTATTATTAAAAAACGATTAAAAGGTGGGTGTTAAACTTTGTTAACGAAGCAAGAGGGGGCTATCGTTTGTTGGTTGATGTACCCGAAGCAATGTTATGAAACTCTGCCATAGACTCCAACTTGTGCCTGTTGCCGTCTGGTGTCTTGATAAATATTACCCCATCCACAGTCCAGCAGTTGGAAACGCCGAATTTGTTCCTGGCAGCCATGAATGCTTCATGGCGCGTCTTCGTAAGAAATTCGGATAGGGTAATCTTCGAGCCCTTGAGAGCAACCTTGCCTTTCCACAAAGCTGCGCGCACGGCAGCATCGGAGAACTTTACAACAATGGGCCGTGGTTTGCTGTTATTAGGAACCAGTTTGCCCATGCGGTAACTAGCGTTAATGCTGGTAACCGAAAGAGTCTGTACCTTGCATTTAGATTGAAGAGTGGCAACAAGTTTAGCACATGTGTCTTCACCGGCCTGTTCGGGAATACCGTGCACCAGTAACATCTTCCTTCGGAAACGCATCTCGATCCGGTCCATACTTCTTCGCAAAGCGTCCACTTCAGAGCGAAGCACAGCCAGTCCGTTGCATACAAAGGCCTAAAAGGCGAGAAAATCTGTGTTGAGCCCAGCAATCGTATTAGGATTCTTACGTGTACTGGAAGCCTGGTTGAGCTCAGCCTGGAACTCTGCCATTTTGGTCTCAAACATCTTGGCCATGTTGTTAATGTTGTCTTCAAGGCGTGATTGATCCATGTTGATGTTGGTCTTGGTGATGTGCGGTAAAGGAGAATTTAGAAAGGAAAACTATAACTGCAGGCGAGTAGTACTACCTTATGCTTTAGATGCGCATAAAAAATAATGTAAATAACTTAACTTACTATTTTAATTTAATAAATAAAGAGAGCTAACAAATTTCGTGGTTTACTTGGCAACTACCCTCCAAAAAAAAACCTTGATGATCTTATTATTGTCTCTAAGGATTTTGAACAAGGTATTACAAAATTAAAACAAACTTTTAACTTACTTGACTAGGCAAATTTAACACTTAATATTAAAAAATGTAATTTCTTTCAGTCCTAAATAGAATACCTGGGTTTTGACATTTCTGTTGATGGCGTTAGACCAGGGAAAGCAAAAATGGAGGCAGTGCAAAACTTCCCCAAACCAAATAATGTACATGAAATACGTCAATTTATAGGTTTAGCAAGTTATTTTAGAAAATTTATTCAAGGTTTTTCGATAATTGCTAGACCTTTGACAGACCTAACCAAAAAGGATAAAAAATGGCAATGGGGTGAAGAGGAACAAAACGCATTCCTCATTCTTAAAGATAAATTGATACAGCGTCCTATTTTGACATTGTACAACCCTAAATTTATCACCGAGCTACATACCGATGCCAGTAAAATAGGTTTAGCTGGTATACTTCTACAGAAAGAAAATGTCGAGGCAAGCCTTAAGCCTGTCGCTTTCTTTAGTCGTAAAACCTAAAAATAATAACCTAATATAATAATAAAAATTTACAGTCGTAACTGACTGTAATGCTTTACGAGCCACATTTTCAAAGAAAGATATTTTGCCTCGCAATGCCCGCTGGTGGCTTATTTTACAGGAGTACAATTGCGACATACTATATAAACCAAATCATAGCATGACACACGTCGATGCTCTAAGTCGCAACCCCATTGACGCATATCACCATGATCTTACACCGGAAGCACCAAGAACTTTGAATATTACCACTGAGGATTGGTTATTAAGCTTACAGCTAACTGATCCAAAAATATGTCACATATGAGAAGTTTTAAATGATGAAAAATATAATGAAATAGTAGACATTAAGCAGAACTTTATAATCAAGAATAATAAACTGTTTCGTAAAATAAAGGACGACCTCCTTGGTCGAGTGGTTTGTACACCGGTTTTCATGGTGACGCCATCTCTGAGGTCCCGGGTTCGATCCCCGGTCGGGTCAATTTAGAGAAAAACTGTTTTTCTAAATTGATTTCGGGTCTGGGTGTTTTTTCTATGTTTATCCGTTATCTTACCATATAAACGAGTTTCACAAGAATACTCATCTTGGTCTAGATAATTGGTGTGAGCGTAAACAAATTTAAAAAAAAAAAAAAAAAAAAAAAAAAAAGACAACGAATTAAGATGGGTAGTACCTAAGTACCTAAAGGCGCAAGGTGGCAAATATGTAGTCAAAATCATGACGATATAGGTCATTTTTCTGTAGAAAAAACCCTTTCGAAAATAAAGAAAGATTTCTGGTTCCCTAAAATGAAGAAGTTCATTTCAAAATATGTTAAGTCTTGTATTCATTGTGCGTACGGGAAAGAACAGGCCGGAAAAAAGGAAGGTTACTTACACCCTATACCAAAAATAGATATACCTTTCCATAGTGTTCATATTGACCATCTAGGTCCATTTGTAAAAAGTAACAAAGGGAATTCCTACCTTTTATTGATAGTAGACGGATTTACAAAGTTCTGTCTTTTAAAGCCCCTGCGAAATCTTAAAACGAATTTAACTGTGAAGGCATTAGAAGAAGTTTTTGGTACTTTTGGATTCCCCACAAGATTGATTTCTGATAGAAGGTCTACATTCACTTCGGATGAATTTAAAAGATTTTGCGAACGGAGTAATATTAAACATATTTTAAATGCAGTGTCCTCTCCCCGTGCTAATGGGCAGGTAGAACGCTATAATAGAACTGTGTTAGGCGCTCTTACCTCCAATGCTGATAAATTTGGTGAGTCAAAATGGGATCAAGAACTCTGGAATATACAATGGGGACTCAACAATACTTTTAATAAAGGAATAGGCAAAAGTCCATCAGAAGTACTTTTTGGTAAAAATATGTCCCATAGCAGTGAAAATGTTTTTAGCGAGCTTTTTCCCAATACTCGTGAATCTTCACAAGATGTAACAGAAATAAGAACAGATGTGAGTAACTATATTGATACTGATCAAAAACATTATAATTTGGTTTTGTAATTTAACTCTAAGTTGGACAATGGACAGAAAATACATGTGATTCACACCAGACAGTTATTCTGATTTCATTTATTTCCTTCGACGCTTTTACTTGCATCCGTACCGTTATATGTTTGCATGTTGTTACTGTTTTATGTAGAACTATGTGAGGATCCACCAAATAAAACTTTCATTTTAATTTTAAATGGATATAATTTGAACTTTTTTTCTTCGGGGGTAGCTGCTAAAATAAACATCCACTTTAAAAGCTCTGTATATTTTTATTATTTAATAATTATAATATTGGTTTAGGGAACCCAATTGTTTATGATAATTAATAATTAGCACATAATACCTGCCGGTGAGTGTTGTCAACACTAAAGCACAACAAAAGAAGCACATACATCATTCCTGCACTGCACTGCACAACACACAGCAAAAGATGGAGGCTCTTCAGGACACAGTAGCTCAACTCCAAGACATGTTTACCCAGCGGATGGATGCCTACCAGGGAGAACTACACAATGCGGCTCCTACTTCAAATATCTCCACCCTAACAGCGGACTTTGCGGCTTTCAGGGCATTCATTATGTCCACTCTTCACACCCTTCAAGACCAAGTGAGCCTTCTCGCTCGTCAGGTGGACGGCATAGAGATGAGGAGCCGGCGGAAGATGCTGTTGGTTCATGGCCTGCCGGAGCAGGCCAACGAGGATGCAACTGCAGTTGTCGTGGGTGCTGTCGTCGGTCGATTGAAGCTATCCAGTTTCTCGGCGAAAGATTTAGGCCGATGTAATCGAATGGGCCGCACATCTACGAGCGACCGACCGCTACCGATGTTGCTGAAGCTGCGCGATCTCAACGTGAGGGACAAGATTTGGCATGCCAAGACCGCATTGAAGGGCACCGGTATTACAATCTCAGAGTTCCTGACGAAACCGCGGCATGACACTTTTATGGCAGCGCGTAAGAAATTTGGCGTCACTAGTTGCTTCACGCGCCAGGGATACATCTTCGTAGTCAGTTCTGACGGGAAACGTAGCCGCATAAGTTCACTTGCAGAGCTTCATAAGATTGCGGTAGTGGATGTACCCAAGCCGGTGTCTGTTGCGACCAAAGTACTGGAACCTACGGTGCCGAAAACAAGGCGAGCCGGAGTCAGCAATAAGAAGTAACAATTTTGTCTTGATAAGTTCTGTGTTGTTATGTTCAGCGGACATTGTTTGTGGACCCAGTTACGCCGTTCCAAGGACAAGGTACATTATTTAATAATTAATTTACCCTCACGCACGTTGCTATTTTTACTTTTAACTTTGTTTCTTTGCAAATTTTATTGTTTCCCTTTTCTTTTCTATGACAGTGACATACGACTGACAGCCCGACAGACTTGACATTTGACTTTTTTTTTTTACTACGTTCCGTTTCAGACTTTTAATTCAACGATATTTTTTTATTATTATTTTATTTTGTTTGTATGTGTAATGGGTCCACTTATTAATTGTCAATATTTTTTTTTTTCTTATTTGCTTTTTAATTGTTTTTCTTTTAAATTCTTATTTTTAATGTACAGCACGAACCGGCGGGTGGAGTTAGCTTCACTTTTAAAAGTTATTGATAGTTTCATAATATTTTATTTCGTATATTTTAATATTAGTATTTATATATCTTATATTTATGTCAACCTCAGGTGATGATCTGAACTACCTTTCTATATCTTCTAGTAGTGATGAAGACAGTTTTGTTAAAATCCCGTCCCTTTCCGACACACTTGAGTGTCAGTTTTCTGATGTACCAAAAAACTTTAACGTCGTTCACATAAACGCGCAAAGTATTCCGGCTCATCATTCAGAAATGCTGGCGTTACTCGATCACAAAAATATTCATGCTGTATTAATCTCCGAGTCTTGGCTTAAACCGTGCTTACCTTCTACCTCTTATGCTCTGCCTGGCTTCCACCTTATACGCAACGATCGCACTGGCTCCAGGGGTGGCGGGGTTGCTATATACCTACGTGCTCATATTCCCTACTCCGTAATTAGCACCTCGGCACAACCACCTCCTGCTAACGCCGGCGAGCATTTATTGGTTGAAGTTGTTCTTGCTCACAATAAAATCCTTCTCGGAGTTTACTACAGCCCTTCTTTACTCGTCAATTTTTTCACGTCATTTGAAAAACTACTCGATGACGTAATTCCTTCCTACAGCCATTCAATTATCATGGGTGACTTCAACACCTGCCTTCTTAAGAATTGATCGATTCGATCGATTCTCGTACTTCTTCGCTTCAATCAGTTATCAGTTCTAGCAACTTAAATATTCTCCCTCTTACTGCTACCCATAATTTCCCAAGCTCGACTCCATCTCTTCTAGACTTATTAATAGTGTCATCTCCCCAGCATGTTGCGAAGCACGGTCAGTGCCCAGCCGACGCTTTTTCGTACCATGATCTTTTATTTTTGTCATATAAAGTTCGTCCTCCTAAAGCTAAACCCAAAGTCATTCTTCAGCGCAATTTTAGTGGTATGGATCAACATGCGTTTCGTGATGACGCTTGTAAAATCGATTGGACTCCTGTTTTTGTCGCTCAGTCTGTTAATGAACAAGTTGCTGTTTTTAACTCCGTTGTAACAACATTGTATGACAAGCATGCGCCATTTCGAGCTGTTAAGATAAAGCATCAACCAGCGCCATGGCTGACAGACGACATAAAAGCGTTAATGACCAAAAAAGTGGCAGCGAAAAGCCGCTTTAAACTTCGACCTACTGACCACAACAGGGAAAGGTATGTCAAGGCTCGTAATTGCTGCAATAGGGCGTGTAGGGATGCGCTACGCCGTCACATCCATAATTCAGTCGAAAATGTAGATCTATCTAAAGCTTGGAAATTCCTGAAGTCGCTTGGAATTGGAAAATTAAAACAAAACTCTATTTCACCCGATATTAATATTGACTCACTAAATCTCCATTTCTCTTCTTCATCATGTATCAATGATGCTGATAAAGCGACTACATTAGACAAATTGTCTTCTGTATCAATCCCTGATCTTTCTCCCTTTGCATTTGACCAATTATCGGATTGTGATGTTAAAAAGAGCTTGCTGTCAATTACTTCCAATGCGGTAGGTGGGGACGGTATTAGCCGTAATATGTTAGTACCGATCCTTGATGTCATCCTCCCAGTCCTCACTTTTATTTTTAACAACTCCATCTCTAATGCTGTATTCCCATCCTCATGGAAAGACGCTCAAATAATTCCTTTGCCTAAGAAAAATAATCCTAAATCATTTGCTGAATATCGACCTATTTCCATTCTCCCTTTCCTATCCAAAGTCCTCGAGCGTCTTGTCCACAATCAAATCAGCAGGTTCCTTTCCCATCATAATCTTCTAAACCCACTCCAAACCGGCTTTCGCTCTGGCCACAGCACTGTGACTACTTTAGTCAAAATCACTGACGACATCCGCCTTGGCATGGAAAACGGTCACTTAACTTTGCTAACTTTGCTGGACTTCAGCAATGCCTTCAACACAGTCGACTTTGACATACTGTTATCTTTGATGCGCTCATTTAACATATCTCCAACGGTAATAAACTGGGGAAACCCTCCCTAAGGTTACATTTGATGGAGTGGACATCCCTTTCAGCAAATCAGTTACTAACTTGGGCGTTATTATTGATAGTTGCTTGAGTTGGGGGCCGCAACTGCAAGCTGTCAGTCGCAAGCTTTACGCATCCTCGGCTTCTTTAAGAAGACTACGCAACTTTTTACCCACTGCCACTAAAATTGCGCTAGCGCATTCGCTGCTTCTTCCCGTTTTAGACTACGCTGACGCCTGCTATCTTGATCTCTCGGAGGACCAGCTAAATAAACTTGAGCGCCTTCAAAACCTATTCGTTTCATATTTGGCTTGCGCAAGTATGATCATGTCTCTAAGTACCGTTTTAAACTCAAGTGGCTTCCTATTCGTCTTCGCCGGAATACTCACATCCTCTCCCTTCTATATAACATATTGTTCAATCCCAAGTATCCTTCGTATCTAAAGGAACGCTTCAGTTTCCTTTATTGTTCGAACTCGCGCTCGTTACGGTCATCAGAAAATCTAGCCCTTAAAACTCCTCTTCACAACACCACCTTTTACGATTGCTCCTTTACTGTTGAAGCTGTTCGTCTCTGGAACTCGCTTCCAGTTGCGATCAGGCGAGCTAAAACCATTCACGCATTCAAGGAGCTCGTGAAGAATTTCTACCTTTCCCTTTAACCCTATCCTGCTGCATAGCTGTCGTTGTCCGCTACTTCCTACCTGAGACTATTATGTTTAAGTATGTATATGTATAAATATACACATATTTATTACACCTTATTATTTATTTATTTTATAAGTAATGTTATTTTATTTAATTACTTATTTTTGCATTTAATTCTGTAACCATGTTTTGAATGTTTGCACCTCCGAACATAGAGTGTATAAGTTCTCTCCATCCGACTAGTTGTCTGGCAGAAATCGCTTTTAAGCGATAAGACCGCCACATTGTAACTTTGTATTTTTGCTCTTTTATGTCTAATGTAAATGTTTGTGTTATGTTACAATAAAAGTATTGTCTATCTGTCTATCTATCTATCTAATTTGACAAGCACAGACAAGTACAAAATTTACTATTATTTTCTTATTTATAATTTTTCTCCTTCTTTGTATATTATAAAAAAAAATCAATCTATTATATGCACTACAATTTATATACTGTTTGCAACCTTAATTATAAATTATGAACTAGTTATTTATTACAACTATGTATTTTTTAGCAATGTATTTACAGTTAGCAGGATTCTAATGGAGTGTAAGCTTTCTCACAGTCAATTTAATATGTGTATAATAAGGTCATGCAAAAACAATTGTGTCAATAATTTGTTATATTCACCATACAAATGCTATACTTATAATATTTTTAAATATTTTTTGTTGCAGTGGCGTGTGGAAATCAGTATTTATTAAAAATGTGTTCTAAACATGTAATGATTGGTATCTTTAATGCCGGGTCGCTAGGTACAAAGCACGAGGAGTTCATAGTGGCCACGCAGGAAACGGCTCTGGATATAATGGCAATAAACGTAACTTGGTTGGGCTTAGGGCAAGATGACAAGGCACCTAGGTTGCCGGGCTACCGCTTGCAGCACACCCCAAGATTGGACGGCCGTGGTGGGGGGGTGGGCTTTTACATACGCAGAAGCATATACGTTCTCACCTGCCCTCACCCCAGTGCGGTTGCCGTGGGCCAAATGTGGTTGAGCGTGCGTTTAAATAACCAGGATATAGCTATTGGAACCGCCTATAGACCACCTAGGCAGGACGTAAATATGTTTCTGGATGCCTTAACCAGTTTCGTCATCTCTTTGGCTACATACGATCACATTATTTTACTTGGTGACTTTAACATCAATCTTCTCAACAGAAGTTGCGGCAGGACCAGACTGTTCGATCAATTTCTGCATAGCGTTACCTTGTGTCAACTGGTTGAAGAGCCCACCCACTTCACAGACCACAGCCAAAGCCTCATAGATGTCATCTGTACAAACGTGCCGGCACTAAAAGTTAGGGTCAAGTATTCTCCAGACCTTGGTATGGCCATGCGATGCAGAATTTAAAATAAAGAAGGACAGGCCAAGTCCACGCTGGTTAACCTACAGACCAATGAAGAGTATTCTAGTGGATCAGTTTAATTCGGACCTCGATTCTATTCAATGGAGTAGGTTCAATGAGTTTGTAGATGTATGCCTACAATCCCTATCACTAGCAAGGAGATAGACAGTAAAAGAAGATCGTATGACTTTAACAATTATACTTCGAATAAATACAGAGTTACAGCGAATTTAAGTTTGATAGCGGCGGAGCGAAAAGTGACACGGGAGTTGCGTGTAGGCCGATGCGTTGCACACTGAGCTCCCGTCCGGTCGACTGCGAGCTGGCCCTCTTCGCCTGCGCCCGCGCCCCGCGTCCCGCGGTCCGCCCCGCGATCGCCCGGCTGGTGCGGCTAGTGATGAGGGCACATCAAGTAGTGATGCGCCACACCACCCCCTTCGGAGAATCAAAGCCCTGCTGAAAAATATTGGGAAAATTTAACATGACGCCCTGAGCGAGTTTTTCTAACAGGCTCGAGGTCAGGGCGACTGGAAGACGGTGATGTACGTGATTGTTGTACATTTTCAGGGTCAATTAGAATAAATGCTGGCTTGGTTCTGTCTATTGAAACTGTAACCGGTCCTCTATTTAATTCAACAGTTACTGTTTTATCTGTGCATTTTAACACTTTGTGCGGACCAGAGTAGGGTGCTTCTAAAGAACCACGCAGAGCATCTTTTCTAAGAAATACATATTTTGCTGTCTGTAGATCTTTGTGAACAAAAATGGTCTTTTGACAATGTCGAGAAGCTGGTACTGGTTTCAAACGAGACATGCAAATACGAAGTTGTGATACAAAGTCTGATGGCTGAGGTAACTGGGAGAGTTTATTAGGTTCTAAGAACTCACCAGGAATCCGCAGGGGCTCACCGTATACCATCTCAGCCACAGAACAATGCATTTCCGGCTTCCAGGCTGTGCGCACTCCTAAGAGCACGGTCGGCAGCGTGAAGTGTCGTGGGACATGATCGCGGCTTTCAGAGTCCGATGAAACCGCTCCACCATTCCATTCGCCTCTGGGTGATACGCCGTTGTGTGCCGTAGACGTATTCCACAAAGATCTGTCAAGGATTTAAACAAACGTGAAACAAATTGTCGTCCTTGGTCAGTTATCACCGTTTCAGGGCAACCAAAGCGTGATTGATACCCACATGTCATAAAATGCTTTTGCGATAGATTCAGCTGTAATATTTACAAGCGGCATGACTTCTGGCCAACGAGTGTATCTGTCCACGGCTGTAAGACAGTATCTAAAGTCATTAGATGGCGATAAAAGACCTATAAGGTCAATATGTACATGGCCAAATCGGTAGGTAGCCAAAGGAAAATCAACTGCTGGTGAAGAGGTATGTCTTTGTACCTTAGATCTTTGGCATGATACACAGCTTCTAACCCAGTCACGACAGTCTTTTCGGATAGAGGACCGTATGTACCGTTCGGTAATAAGCTTGGTAGTAGGCCTAACTTCAGGATGGCTCAAGTTGTAAGCACTGTCAAAAATTTGACGACGCAACCCTTTTGCTATGTAAGGGCGAGGCCTTGATTGAGAAATGTCACAGTAAATGGTTATATCTGTACCTGGTGCTGCAACTTTCTGAAGTTTCAGAGAAGTGGAATTGTTTTCCAACAGTTCTCGAAGCTCTGGATCATTATGCTGTGAACGAGCTATTGTCTCAAAATCAGGAGGGGCTGTTATACCCTCTATACGGGAGAGTGTGTCAGCAGTAACATTATCTTTCCCTGATATGTGTTTGATTTCAGATGTAAACTGAGAAATAAAATCTTGGTAATTAAATTGCCTAGGAGAACACTTCCGGTCTTTCTGTAAGAATGCAAAAGTGATAGGCTTGTGGTCTGTAAAAATTGTAAAATGTCGACCTTCGAGAAAATAACGAAAATGCTTTACGCTTTCGTAAATGGCAAGCAATTCGCGATCGTAGGCACTGTATTGCTGCTGAGCCTGATTTAACTTTTTTGAAAAGAAACCTAACGGTTGCCAACTACCCTCAATGTTTTGTTGAACTACCGCGCCCAAAGCTACGTTCGAAGCGTTTGTAACTAAAGCAAGCGGCGCATTATGAAATGGGTGTGCTAAAAGAACTGATCTTGAAAGGCTTGTCTTACATTTATCAAATGCTATCAGTTGTTCTGAAGTCCAGGTCAGTGGTTGCGAACTCTTGTTCTTAGTACCAACTAACATATTGTGTAATGGCGCCTGGTCTTCTGCGGCATGAGGAATAAAGCGTCTATAAAAGTTAAAAATTCCTAAAAAGCGCAATAAGCCACCCACTGTCTTTGGAGGGGGAAATTCCTGCACAGCTATAACTTTATCTTTCATGGGGCGTGTGCCAGCCGCAGAGATAGAATAACCAAGAAATGTTACCTCATCTTGGCCAAAACTGCACTTAGCCTCGTTGATCAGGATGTCATACTCCTCCAGGCGGCCGAATACTCTCTCCAGGTCCTCCAGGTGCTCAGTATTGCTTCTGGAAAACACGAGAATATCAACAACGTACGCATAACAACAATCAAGCCCCCGAAGCACTTCATCGACAAAACGTTGGAATGTTTGAGCTGCGTTCCTTAAACCAAACGACATAAATGGAAACTCAAACATTCCAAAAGGTGTAGTTATGGCAGTCTTCGATATATCGTTTTTGAAAACGGGGATGTGATGATACGCCTTAACTAAGTCAATTGTTGTAAATACTTTGCAGCCGCCAGCCTATGTGAGTAATCCTCAATATGCCTTACCGGGTACCTATCTGGTACGGTTCGGGCGTTGAGTGCTCGGTAATCTATGCACGGCCTCCATCCATCACCTTTCTTGGGGACTAAGTGGAGAGCCGATGCCCAGGGCGAGTCAGAACGACGAGCAGTCCCATCTCGAAGCATCTCCTCAAATTGTTCCTTAGCGATTTTTAATCGATCTGGTGCCAAACGTCGAGGCCTGCTGTAAACTGGTGGACCAGGCGTGGTGCGAATGTAGTGCACAGTATTATGCTTGACTTCGCGAAATACGCCTGATGGTTTCGTCAGAGATGGAAAACGAGCTAGCAAGGTATGGTACTCACTTTTGCCTGAAATCGCCTTAATGCTGTGCAGCTGACTGTACTTACTCGTGACTGGCGTTGAGAGGGTAGTAAGGCTATCTAATAACTGACCATGCTTGCAGTCAACCAGCAAACCATAATGTGCGATGAAGTCTGCCCCTATAATAGGCTTGTCTACATCTGCCACGACAAAGTTCCACGATAAGTCGCGCCGAAGACCCAGGTCGAGACGCATCTTCATCAATCCGAAAGTACGGATGCTGGAACCATTGGCTGCTGTAAGGCTGTAATCAGTCGGCATTATATATGCACGTAAAAATTTACGAGGTAAAACGCAAAGGTCAGAACCAGTGTCGATCAAGTATTGAATTTTACTTTGTCGGTCGGTAATAAAAAGGCGACGGGTACTTTTACAACAGTCGGTTGTCGCCATTACAGACCGTCTCGAGAGTTTCCCTTCTTGTAGTTGCGAGGGGAAATGCATTTGTGTGCCTTCTCGGAAAATCTAAAATGGTACCAACACATACCTGAATCTCTAAAATGACCTGGTCCGGCGCTTCTAGATCTACTTTTCGACCTACTAGACCGTCTCCGGAACGACTGTTGACCACGCCCTGATTTAACATCTAGCTGAGACAACTGGCGGCTTAATTCGTCCTGTATTCGCGACGTAAGCGTCTGCTCCAAGCGTTGAAACATTCCTTCAATACTACAAAAAGAGCTACTAGCAACTTGATTAATGGGGGTAGGAACGACATCGTAAATTTGATCAGCGAGAACCGCAACCTCATCTAGACACGTGGCTTTCTGTGACGCGATAATTACTTGAATATGCGTAGGAAGGCGACCTGACCACAAGCTGCGCAAAAAATCGTCACTAACGCCATCCCCTGCCAAAGCTCTAAGAAGCCGTAAAAACTGAGACGGCTTCCTGTCTCCTAACTCTTCGTGAGTAAGTAACTGGCGCATGCGATGATCTCGAGAAACGGAGAGACGATTAATGAGCTCTTGCTTTAATTTTTCGTACTTGCCCGTCGATGGTGGATTCGTAATAACGTCGCGAACCTCTCGTGCAGTGCGCTGATCTAGTTCACGAATTACTTTTAAAAAAATTGTACTATCACTCTTCGTCCCCGTACACGCGAATTGAGCTTCAACTTGAGCGAACCAAATCTCCGGGTCCTCCGGCCAAAACGCGGGCAAACGTAAAGTAACGCGGTCCACGGCGCTAGGCGGTTCTTCGCTCGCGTCCTTATATTCTTGTATGACGTCATCGTGACTCGGCGATCTGCTAGTATGCGCACTCATAACTATCCGAAGGCGAAATAACGACGGCGCGCGGATATATAATAAACGTGTGAAGTCTGGGGTCACCACTGTAGATGTATGCCTACAATCCCTATCACTAGCAAGGAGATAGACAGTAAAAGACGATCGTATGACTTTAACAATTATACTGCGAATAAATACAGAGTTACAGCGAATTTAAGTTTGATAGTGGCGGAGCGAAAAGTGACACGGGAGTTGCGTATAGGCCGATGCGTTGCACACTGAGCTCCCGTCCGGTCGACTGCGAGCTGGCCCTCTTCACCTGCGCCCGCGCCCCGCGTCCCGCGGTCCGCCCCGCGATCGCCCGGCAGGTGCGGCTAGTGATGAGGGCACATCAAGTAGTGATGCGCCACAAGTTGAAAGATGTTGACACCGTGGTCGAAGCTTTTACTCGCTGTAGCTGTGTGAGGACGCTATTCGACCTCCATGCCCCCATTAGAAAACAAAAATTAAACATCCTCCACATCTATGTGCATCAGAGACAACTACCACAAGAGATTTAAAAAGTAAAATACATTAGCCTTGAAAAATAGCTATAGAATAATGTTTTTTTTAATAGTCATATAAACAGTAACTTAAATAATTCAAAGAAACTATGGCAAAACTTTAAAAAAATTGTAATTCCAAATAAAAAGCCTACAATAGATCTTCCACTTTTTTGGAAAATCCAGATCAAATTAACGCACACTTTCTTAACACACTTGGCGACGACGGAGTGTCAATATCTCAACTAACATTTATTTATTTATTTATTTTAATAATTATACAGGATTATTCCCAATTACATAATTATGACAAAACATCTAAATTATTAAATTAAAATTCACAAAATAGTTACAATAATAAAATCATTCAGTAATTATTATAATGAGACATTACTTAAAATACAACAAATATAAACAAAATAACAAGATTTTTTAAAATAGTACTTATATAAATTACATATATTCACTGAACTCCAAACATGTAGACATAAATGATTTTATATTATCAGGAAAAACATCCAAATCAGGGAAAGCAACCAAGAGAGCGTTAAGGGCGGTATGCATACGGCAGAGTGGGGACTGAGCGCGCGTCTCCGTGCCACACGGAAGCCGTGAGAATAGACGGTGCCGACGACTTGCTCGTACACGTAAATAATTAATAGGAACATACAGCCTCGACAGCACTTCAACAGATTCAGGAGAATCGACAAGTCCACGCAATATTTTAACGGCAATAGATAACTCATCACATGTTCTCCTGACCTCCAACGAGTTCATTCCTAGGCTACCGAGCAGAAATTTTGTAGGATACAGGACCCTTCCTGTGATAGTAGCCGTAAAGACGTTTATAAAAATACCTAAGAAATGCCTTCTGAACTTTTTCTAACATTAGCTTGTACTTAGCCTCATGTGGGTTCCACACACATGCGCTAGAGTCCAATCTGCTCCTAACAAGGCTAGTAAATAGGAGTTTTATTACCTTGGAGTCATGAAAATCACGCAGATTACGCAAAACGAAACCTAATCGACTAAAGCAGCTCTTCGAAAGTACCGATATATGCTGATTGAAGGTCAGAGTACCGTCAAAAGTCACCCCCAGGTCCTTCACGGAGTCTGTACGGCTGATAACTTTACTCCCTAACATGTAGTCGTGAATGACTGGAGAACGGTAACGACCGAATGTCATAACAAAGCATTTTTCAAAGTTAAACTGCAGTTCATTGACAACACTCCACCCGTGCAAAGCATCGATATCTTGCTGTATAAGTGCACAATCCTGTTCACAAGTTACTTCTGCGAAGATCTTCAGATCGTCTGCATAAAGCAAACATTTTGCATACCTGAGAACCTTGACTATATCATTGATCATTATCAAAAATAGCAGTGGGCCAAGAATCGAGCCCTGAGTCACACCACAGGGAGTCGCGTAAGGATCCGAGACATAGCAACCATACCGCACAAATTGGCGCCGATCACTGAGATAGTTTGCGAACATTTTGGTAAGCTGAGGAGAGAAACCCATCGCATCAAGTTTCAACAGAAGGATGTCACAATGAACTCTATCGAATGCTTTGCGAAAATCAAAATAAATGACATCGAACTGCTTGCCACGGTCCAAGCCGCTAGAGATACACTCAACCAAAGTCAATAAATTTGTATTAACGGACCTCCCGGGCCTAAATCCATGCTGCTCGTTACAGATATACGGCTCGATTCCTTTTAGAAGAGCGCCATGTACTGCTATCTCAAATACTTTAGCCGGCGCCGGAAGAATAGCTATGGGTCGGTGTTCCTCTACATTCAATTTATTAGTGCCCTTGGGTATTGGTGTCACTCGAGATAATTTCCAAATAAAAGGATAAATACCTGACTTAATTATTAAATTAAATATGTGGCAAAGTGGGACAGAAAAAGAGGATCCGCAAGCCTTCATGAGATCGGCTGGTAACCCATCAGGACCAGCGGCTCGGCCAGGCTTCAACCGACCAAGTGCACACTTAACTTCCCTGTTACAGACGTTTGATAAATGTATGTGACCATTTGTTGATAGTTTGTTTGTATTAAAGGAGAGCGGATCAGGAGGAGAAAATGATCCGGCGTATACACTGGAGAAGTAGTCAGCAAAAGCCTCAGCCGCATCAACCCCCGTTCGCTGAATCCCATCATATGCAATACATGGCTCAAAACCACCGTTGGAGCGCAAATTATTGATGTGTCGCCAAAAGCCACGAGGATTTATGTGTAAATCATTTTCCAGCTACCCAATGTAAGACTTATAGGCTAATCCAATTTGTATTTTAAGACTAGCACGAACCATTGAGAACTGAGCGTACGCTGAGGAACATTTCGAAGACTTCCATTTTTTGTGTAATTTAGATTTTAGTTTAATATTCTTGATCGTTTCCGAAGTAAACCACGTGGGATAGCGTCTCGATGAAGTCTTTGGTCTGTGCTTTTTAGGGACATATTTATCAAAAATTTCGTATAAGACCTGGTAAAACTTATGAGTTGCCGAATCCACGTCATTGGATTCAAGGATGGGTTCCCAGTCCACGTCTTCAATAACCCGAGACAAAACATTATAGTCAACCTTAGCAAAGTTCCAATCCCTAAAACTGTCTATATTACTAGGCTGTATAGGTGTATTTCGAGGACCAGAGCTTATGCACACTTCAACATCGAGCGGCGGATGAAGAGGGTCAATACGCACTAAGCCCCCACTCTCCGAATCAGTCACTTGAACAATATCAACATTATCTCGGGCTAGGACCACATCAAGCATGCCACCAAGAGAGTTACAAATAACATTTCTGTCACTCAAGTTACAATAAGACTTAAAATAGCAATAATAGTTTGATACATTGAGTGATGCACTATTCATGTTAAGGTCCCCAACAATAATAACAGTTCCCCTTAAATTGTTTATAAAACTTTCTACCTTCGTAAACCATTCGAGGTATACACTATCTGCGGCACTGGGAGGAATATACACAACACCAATAAATATTGGACGACAATTCAGCGTGAATGAGGCCCATAAATCCTCCCCCGCAGCAGTCTCAAAGTCAGCACAGCGACACAGAGAAAGACAGGGCCTAACTGCTAGTAGTACGCCTCCACCCCACGTTCCACGGTCCCTTCGAAGAACGCTCCAACCACCACTAACAACTTCAGCCTCCAGCACAGAGTCGTCTAAAAAGGTTTCTGTCGTGACAATGACATCGTGATGCAATAGTAACATATTTGTATTCCAGCTTTGGAGCTTAGTTTTTATTCCACGTACATTCTGATATATTATATTTAGGGTACATCGTTTGGTATCGCTAGATGTAACGGTACAGAATGAATGGTATCCGTCCGTTAGTAAGGAATGTATGGGAGTAGCACTAAAATAAATATTAATGCGTAGCACCATTAATATAATAAGCATGAAAAGGGGAATAATAAACTAGTTCAGAATAATGGTCAGTGGTCTAGGGCTTTATCTTTAGTTTGAATTTCGCGGGGACTGCTCTGTGTGCCCCTTGCGACATAGGCGCCGTCTAGCGTGAGTTATTTACTTGAGCTTCGCGTAAGGTTGCTAGTTTGACTATGGTCCAGGGCTTTATCTTTAGTTTGAATTTCGCGGGGACTGCTCCGTGTGGCCTTGCGAGGTTGGCAAGCCGGTGCACATACGGGCGGGCGCCACCTATGGTCGGAATACGGAACTTTGTAGAATTTCACAAAATACAGGATTATTGGCTTAAGTGGATGATTATTGAGAGGGAATTGTTAATAGAAGGCTACATTTAGATATTCAAACATGTAATATTGGCTATCTGACGAGATTTGGTTGGATTATGGAAAAACTTTAGAATTGCGCGGCAAACGGCGGCAATGAGCGAGCGAGAGGTTGGGAAAAAGATAGAAAGAGAGGTAGGATGTTATCTCCACGTGGCGCAACGCGAAGTTCGCGTATAACAAATAATAAGCGACGCGAAGGCGAGGCGCATCGGGAAACAGCTAGCGATTGGTTGAAGGGAAGAAAAGCGGAGAGTTGGGGAGGGATGTTAGGCGCGCGTGGCGCGAAAGTTAAGATGCTTGGGAAAAGGGAGGAAAATTAGCGGGGCATTCAATTTTTAGACGTCGGAGGCGCTGTCCGATTTAAGAGTGCGGTAAAAACTCATACGGGAAAACGAGCGTCCGAGCCTTTTTAGCGCGCTAAGTGATATTCGAGTTGCGATTTTAACTAACATTGGTTGTGAAATAGAAGTGAATATTAAAGTAAAATTCTTGCTATCGCGACTCGAATAACTATAACAGAATGAAGTATTCTGGATCACATTAGTGGACACGAGTAACGGTGCCAACAAAACTAATGTGGTTTCAACAGACTTCGGTCTGGAGGCATTTGGCTGTATTCAATAATGCCGGCGTTATCTGATAAAACGCTAAATAATACACTATCTTCGAGAGAATAACGGGGGAGAGACAGTTGTCTCCCTAGTGAAAATTGAAGATAGGTCAGACACCAATTAGTTAGAGGTGGGCACGTACAACCCCGTCCAAAACCGTCCCGCCTCCTTACATACAGTGTAGTGCTAAGTTTACACTCTAAGTATACTGGCTCGATTGATAGTCCATTTAGAAGTCTGTTGCTTGCAGGGGCGACTCGGCTTACACAACTCACCACAAAATTAAGTTAAATGTGGCTTGGGCCTAGATTGCAAGGTACACAAGTAGGGACTGTTAGTTCGACAAAATATAGGTATTTTAAGTGAGGAAAGCTGTAGGAATCTATAGGTAGGCGTTTCTATATAATTGTTATGAGGAAGTGAGGGGAGAGTACGGTGTGAGCACGCCGTGCGTACATAAACAAGGTACGTGGGCCGCGGGGCCAGGCTAGATTAATTCAGACTGATAAGGTAGGGATAATTAAGTTCCGGTGCTAAGTAGAATTTACGATGAAGTGATGTGGATCTTATCTAGGCAGGTAATCTGTTACCGTAGGCCGATAAAATTCTAATTGTTTTCCTAAAGTTGTTACCAATTAATTATTCATTTTAAATAATTAACAGAAGTATGATAATATCGTACCATCATTACTTTGGAATACCTAAAAGGTCTAGACTGGTTTCCTATTACAAGAAAAATACTAAAAGTTATAGCAAGTAAGCGTAGCTGTACTGTGATGTTTGATTTCTAATACTGAAATGACCAAACAGGCATTTTTAGCTTTCCCTGGGGTACAATACGGCCTTATATTGCTGCACTCTTCAAAGTATTAAAAAAATATACATCCGATACCTATTAGTAAAATATAAGCTGATACTTACTAAACAACTAAAACCAGTTTAGAACTTGGTTGGGTCGTTAAAGCTGCGAATCCACCTTAAGACTTTAAAAGCTATGAGCTCCTACTATTATGAAACATAGAAATAGTTAATTGATAACAACCTACTAATTAGCCTGATAATACAGTCTACTTATACCATTTGAGTTTGCCTTAATGGTCTAAAACCCTTATAAGTCATGTACTTACTTCTAATAACATGAAACATAGAAATATTTGATGGGAACAATCTAAATCAACCACTCAGTCTGAGAGACAGGGGTGGAAGTTAATGGAAAAATGATTAACTTAAGTTCACTTCCTAAAAGTTAAGGATATTTAATTAATTAAACATCTTTTAAAAACTTAAGATGTGATAATCTGCCAATGCAGCCCATACAATGTAGTTTATAAGATCTGTATAATTAACACTAAGAGTGAACCAAAGTAACTTTACTTCAAATGATAGTATTCTATTTAAGTTCACTTCCTAAAAGTTAAGGATATTGAATAAATTAAACATCTTTTAAAAACTTAAGATGTGATAATCTGCCAATGCAGCCCATACAATGTAGTTTATAAGATCTGTATAATTAACACTAAGAGTAAACCAAAGTAGTTTTACTTCAAATGATAGTATCTATTTAAGTTCACTTCCTAAATGAGTAGGATATTGAATAAATCAAACATCTTTTAATAAACTTAAGATGTAATAATCTGCCAATGCAGCCCATACAATGTAGTTATAGTGGTACTTTATGAGATCTGTATAATGAACACTAAGAGTAAACCAAAGTAATTTTACTTCAAATGATAGTATTCTATTTAAGTTCACTTCCTAAATGAGTAGGATATTGAATAAATCAAACATTCTTTAATAAACTTAATATGTGATAATCTACCAATGCAGCCAATACAATGTAGCTATATTGGGGATTTATAAGATCTGTATAATAAGTACCTACTAAGAGTAAATAAAAGTAATTTTACCTTTATTAATAGCATTCTATTTTAGCCACCGCCTGAAGTGGGGTTTGAATAAATTATCCACCCTTTATAGAACTGAATATTAATTTTCTAATAAGACAAAAGGACAGTCAGTTTATATTGTTACATTGTGATCTCTTTATAATAGACACAATAATCAGAGAAATAAGTGGGCCCTGTTGAATGCTGGCATTCCACCTCTGTTCAATAAGTGATATCATAAGACATAAGTTATTGCATTGAATAATTAAGTTCTTAATGTGAAAAGGATATTTGGATGATAGCAAGCCTTGAGATAAACTCTATTGATTTATGTGGAATAATAAGAATTTAAATTGCTAACACATAGTTCATAATGTAAAATGAAATTAAATTTTGAGGAGAGATGTAAATTCTCAGTTTTAAGGAATTAAAGGCACAAGCTAATAATTAATTTTAAAGCCAAAGTGACGGAGCCATAATTAAACAATGAGATGTAAGGCACGCTATAGGGCGGCGGTTGGGGCCCGTAAATTGCACAAGACTCTTATATTTCCACCAGACTTTTATATTTCCACAAGACTTTTAAACTTCCACAAGACTCTTATATTTCCACCAGACTTTTATTTTTCCACAAGACTTTTATAATTCCACAAGACCTTTATATAAATTGCACAAGACTTCTTATGTATCATGCTACTGTTAATAAATAATAATACCTGCAAGCTAAGCTATCATCTGATTATCTTTGAGTGGTTACAGATCTTCCCCGCAGCTGCAGTGAAGGATTTAGGTCACAGTTCAGACGGAGTCATTGCTAGGCTACACATATCTATGATATGATTTATAGACTGGTAGGTAATTAGGTCAGAAGAAAATAATTTAACACAGGGATAAGCCAATTACTAAACTTTCACGAAAGAGCTTGAGTTACTTAAATGCGGTTAACAACGGAGGGTTCACTAGACGATCTGGCCAAAATAGTATTTATCATAATATTACATTGCTTGACTGATATTCACCGCAAATAGAATTAAGCTATGCTAAGGTTCCATCTTCATACAAACACTACACACTCTACAAAACTCCAGACACAACCATTAGATTGTAGATAAATTAGGTTAAATAGTTTTAAGAATTAGATAATAAGTTAAGTTAAGGTAAAAGCGGCGATGATGTGTGTATGTATTATAAGGTAGAATAAGGTAGGGACTTAGGTTAGGGCGGCAAGTTACATAGACCTGCCTTCGACACCGTCAACTGCTCCACCATAGCGTACATAGCTCGCAGCGTCGCTAGTTTGCTTCGTCTGCTCCTCTACTGGTACGAAAGGAACGTCTCCACGGCTTTACACAAACATCCTCAGGCCAACTATCAGGAGCAAGAATACTTTCTGCGGCAGCTGATGGAACACTTAATTTAAAAGAAGCGTATGGACCGCGTGCTTTAAGAGTTTGAACTGAGCAAGTCTCGAATCCTGTAATGCTTTTCAGATGTTTGATTATTTGATCTTCAGAGGTACCTATTTTGACATAATAAAGATGGAAATAACGCTGTCTCTCCGAAGCTTGAAATTCTTTTGAGCCAGGAGCAGCAGTGCCTCGCAGCAGACCCTGAGGTGGACTCTTCGTTTGTCGAGGCCGCTTTACGACATCGTTCCAACCCTCTTCTCTCTTAGCACTCGGTATGGAGGTACTTGTACTTGGTATGTATTCTGCAGCAGTCCTAATTTCCAACTGATTAGTGCAGTTTAATTTTGGCTTCTGATTCGACACTGTACCCGTATGCAGAGTTCTCTCTAAACTGTCTTTTGGAATCGGCCCGTGGTCGTGTTTTTTACCGTTGCCGGTTCGGGAGATCTGTTTTGGTTCAGTATGAATTTTATCAATATTTTTGTCCCCAGCAAGATCACTTCGCACCAGTTTATCTTCTAATGCTTCAATCCTATCTGAAATCTGTGATATGGCATCTGCAAATGAGGCAGTAACTTTTTGAGAAACAGCACTGGCAATCCAATTGCTCATATGTTCCGACATAATACAAGGTCAAGATGAGGCGGACTATAATCCACATCTGCAGGGATTGACACATTAAATGACTGTTGAGGACGTCGAATGGTAACGTTGTCTACGTCATCCCCGGGCGACACAACTTGTGGTGAAACACTTTTCTCAAGCCTGCTAGGTACTTCCGCAGGACACTCAACGTTGGCTGATCGTGCGGGTGTGTTTGTGTTTGCGCTTTTCGGAAGTTTGCAATTACATGTCTGACATTTCCATGATGTTTTGTGATCTCTGGTCATGGCATTAAGAAAGCGCTTTTCGGTAACACCTGCACACAGAAGGTCGTAAACTTCTTTGCAAACACAGCATCTCAAATATTGTTTGCCTACAATATCATTCGTAAACCCCGCACAGCTCTTCAACTTAGAAGCCATTTTGTGATACAACTAATAATATGAATACGCTGACCTGTACCATGCAACCCCAGATTTTGGATATCACCCGATGCGTCGCGTTGTTTGTCGCCAGATACAGTGGTAGCGGGCACACAGCAACGCAAAGTACGAAGCACTGATGAGTCACGCACGCCGCCTCCCGCGCTCACGAACAACGTTCAAACTTGCAGCGCGATATGTCCGCCGCGCGTAGCTACTGATCGCTAATTTCGACCGCAACGCGCCCACCGTGCGTGGTCTAGCGGATAAGGCGCCGGCACTCACTCAACGAGAACGAGTTCGAATCACGCAGCGGCGCAAAATTAAACAAATGTCCTTTTCCAACTTTTCACAGATGACGGGGGCAAAGCCCTGGGACACTTCACAATTTATTTAATAAAATTTAAAAATATGGATACGTCCGTTCGCGGTTAGGACAGCGAGGCGAAAAAAGAAACATATCTAGAGCACCACAGATATGGCACTGCAACTTTCTCATTGAAACCAGTCAGCGAGGATAAGGTACTAAAAATTATTAGGAGCTTCAAATCCAACGCGCAGAGTGACGATGGCATCTCTTTAGAGATGTTGCAACTGACTCTCCCTCAATCACTGCCGACTATCACTAGCCTAATTAACAGGTCGATAGCAGAATGCACATTTTCCAAGAATTGGAAGATTGCAGTTGTGAAACCGCTTCCAAAAGGCAACCAGCCTGACTCTGTGCACGATCTTCGATCTATCAGTCTGCTCTCTTGTGTCTCCAAGATTCTGGACAAAGTGGTATGTCAACAACTCACCAAATTCCTGGAAGATAACAACATACTCCCTCAATCACAATCTGGCTTTCGCAGGGGCTATGGTACTGCTACTGCTTTGGCGGATGTGGTCGACGACCTTCTGACGGGCCAGTACCATGGGATGATTAGCGCCATGGTCTTGCTTGATTTTTCTCGAGCTTTCGACACAATTAATACAACTCTTCTGCTGTCAAAGTTGTCATTTTACGGAGTTGATGCAGGAGCGGTCCGGTGGTTCAGTAGTTAACTGTCGCACAGGCAGCAGTATGTGGAGTTGACCAAGGCTGATGGGGTTACAGTTTAATCTTCCCCTTTACCTGTAACGCGTGGTGTGCCTCAAGGGTCTATTTTGGTCCTATCCTCTACATTTTGTATAGTGCAGATATAACAAAAACAATAACTCAGTGTAAGTGTCACTTATATGCAGATAACCTGCAGTTATACCTATCTTTAACACCTTCAGACCATGCCGCAACTGTGGTGAAAATAAATGATGATCTATCCCGAACAGCCACATGGTGCCAGTCAAATTGACTGACCCTGAACCCCAGAAAGTCTAAACTTATTTTATTTGGAGCAAAATACAACCTTCACAATTTTATTAGCAGCTGTACAACCTTCAATGTTACTCTCAATAAGGAAGCATTGAACGAATAAAGAAAGTCAGAAATCTGGGACTGGTCCTGGATGGCCACCTGAACTTTGAGACTCATATTGCTGAATGTGCCTGCAACTGCTTTTATCGTCTTAAATTACTATACAAAATACGACCCTACTTGTGCGAAGAGCTCAGGATTCGGTTGTGTGAGTCACTGGTCTTGTCCAAAATTAACTTGGTATTGTAACACTGTGTATGGACCATGTCTTCTATCCAGGACTATAAAACTCATCCAACGCGTGCAAAATGCCTGTGCCCGGTTTTGTTTCCATATACCACCCCGTACACATGTGACTCCTTTCCTTAATGCTGCAAGTCTACTTAAGATGGAGGCGCGTAGAAAACTTCATCTTGCTACAATGTTGTTTGACATTGTTAATGCAGGGAGGCCACAGTATCTCTATGACAAGCTGGTATGGGCACAGGAACATAGCAGATATCCAAAAAAGCTTGTACTCACATCTTCTCTACTCCCAAGCATCTGACTATAGCTTCTCGCGGATCATTTAGATATGCGGCCTCTCGGTGCTGGAATGACCTTCCGCCCCCGATGCGTGACCTAAAAACCGAACTTATTTTTAAAAAACACCTTAAGAACTACCTCATCGAATTACAAAAGCTAGACTAAAGACTGCCTCTGTTACTAACATCTAATACATAAACTTACGTTCAGGGCTTTCACGACGTGCTTGGGACGGGTTTAGGATCCAGTCACCGGGGCCGCCCTCTTGATGTAACGTTGCAGTTACATGTCACATAAATAATATATTTTTTTTAAAAACCTTACTAAACTAAAATTTTAAATCTAAACTTATGCTCAAACAAAATCTAACAAATAACTCAAAACTATCTATATAAATAACATAACTTAAATAATTAACCTAAACATTCATCGATTGCATATTGTCAATTGTGAGATGTGAGCGAATGTACGTCGCACGTCTCTTCAAATGTTAAGCATTCGCTCGGCACGAAGCAGTTGATCGCCGTCTGATTCAGCGACGCGGGCTCAGCGCAGGCGCATGCCACTCTTTTCTCGACACTCGCTCGCCATTGTTACAAGCTGCTGACCGTGATTGTGTTTTCTATAAATAATTGTTTTTCTTTAATTTAACACACCGCTGGTGCTTTAACACTTTAAATTCAGTGTTTCAACCCCGATAGGGTAAGTGTTGAACATTATAAACGTAGAATGTAATTATTTAGTGTAGTCATCATTTAGAGTAATTTATCATCATCATAATCACTATGCTTGTATTGTATTATTTCCCAATGTGCAACCATTCTGTGTTTTTTATTTTAATTAGTTTTAATCGTTACTTTGCATAAACTCATCTCAAAAAGTTACATTAACAACATTGTTTTTCTTAAAAAAAGATAACCGTTAAAAGTAAATGCTATTTCTATTTACTATCATTAATCATCGATTATGTAAACTTCATTCTGCTTTCATCACGTCCACCTCACCTTCTACTCATCGGTCTTCTCATGTAGCTTAGCTCTCTTCCGTGAGGTGGACATACACAGCGACGAAAGCCTGGACGGTGATTAACCGGTCACGTACGTGAATTCCAGGGTCCGAGGTTACCTTTAAGAAGACACCTACTGCCGTTCGCCTCTTCGTGTCGGTTCCTGTACGCGAGGCTCGCGCTGGACTTCGACTTCCACCTCTTCGGGCGCCGCCAGATACAGGGAAGTGCCGGGCTTCGGAGGCAAACTAGACGGGCCATTTTGACCCCATAGACCCTTAACTAGTATTCATTAAATACACCTTATTGTGTTGACTGGGTTGTTTCATTTTAAACACCCCAACGTCACACTGGCGCCTACGTGGTAATTTTTCTTATGGTCTAATTTGCTTCCGTAGTAAATAGTAGTGTGTGTGTGTGTCTGTGTTTTATTATTTTTGTAAAACGTTGTTTTTTATTTGGGTTTTCTTTTTTAGTTGCAAGCAACTAGGGTGTACTTGGGAAAGTTGTAACCCTCTTGTTAACATTATAAAGTCCATTTTTGTTTTGTCAATTAATTAAATATAAGTACACTCATTCACAAAAGTGTAAAAAAAAATTTATTTTTTTATTTTTATTAAGTAGATTTTCAAACTGTTCTTGATTTTAATTCCAGGCACTAGGTACACACTAGTTGCAATCTACCCGCTTTTTATTTTTACCATATTTTTTTTCTTTTGGTGATTTTTCGTTATTGCAAAAAAAAAAGCGTTTAATATCCTTTTATTTTGTAACAGTTTGGAGTATTTTTATTGTAGTGTTTTGCTGCTTTATTTTTTTTATTGCGCAATCGTTCAACATTTACCCTATTTTTTACAAAAAACATTTTTATTATTAAAATAAAACTAAAAAGATGTCGTATCCGATTAAATTCTTATCTCTTCAAAAAACTGAATTAGAGTATGAAGTAGGTATTAGAGGCACTACTCCTGGTAACACGGTTCAGGAGCTGCGTAAGCAAATTAGTAAGGTAGGGCCTTTGTTTCCTTCTGAGGATATCTTAGATAGTCATTTGCCGGTATCTGAAGACTTAATAGGAGTAAATGAAGTACTCCTCAAAATTCATTCAAATACGTTGTCAGGGCCTGACCAAAATTTAGTTTTGCGTTCTCAAAATTTACTTCATCATGTTTATCATCGCCTTAATCGTATAGTTTGCGATGATTCTACACGTCCTTTATACGATGAATGTGTTAGTAGGTTTAAAGAACATTTTGCTATAATTGAGTCCCTTAAAGACAGCGCGGTAGATAATTTAGCTGTTTCTACAAAGGTGGATGCTTCTCAAAACAGTACTCCCCTGAATATTACTGTGCAATGTGATCGTGGCACTTCGGCCAAGATCAATAAACTTAAATATGACGGGAAAACATGTGTTCGGGCCTTTATTCAGCGCATGACAGAATTTCGCGAGGTTTGAAATATTTCAAGTGCTAGCATACTGTCGTTGGCGACTGAAATCTTTACTGGTGATGCTCTGCACTGGTTTAGAAGCATCAAAGACCAGGTTTCGGATTTCGAGAATCTTGTCGAGCTTCTTAAGCGAGATTTCGATAAGCCTGATTACGATTACAGGTTGCTTTCGGAAATTAGGTCTAGAACTCAAGGAGAAACAGAGAACATTACCGTTTATCTGTTATGCTATTTTCTCGTTTGTCGAGGTCCCTTTCAGAAGACGATAAATTAGAAATTATCTTACATAATGTTCGTCCTGCCTATGCCAATGTTCTTGCTTCTTCATCTAGCATCGAGACCATTGCAGTTCTTAGAAATGTTTGTCGCAATTTTGAGGATGTTCAAGCTCGTTTAGCTCATTTTCACAAACCTCCTAAAGTCACTTCAGACACTTTGGCTCCTGAGTTTGCTTATAGCGGTAATCCTAATAAAGTTATAAAACCGCAATTTAATAACAAACAAAATTTTAGTAATAATTATAGCTACTTTAGTAATAATAAAAGACAGTTCAATACGAACAATACTCATAAGCAGGACAGTTTTGTACATGCAGTTGATGTTGCTGACGTAAAACCTCCTTTTTGCCCAAGGTGTAAAGTTAACACTCATCATTTGCGACAATGTCAAGCTGATAAGAGTAATATTTTCTGTTTTGTTTGTGGCCGTAAAGACGTCAAGGCTCCCGATTGCCCTGACTGCGCGAAGAATAGGCCATCAACCTCAAAAAACTAACTGGGAAGAATTGTGTCGATTCTAGTGTCATTAAAACTGATAAGGATGAATGGAACTCATGGCTTAAAACTATTCGATTATATTCTCAAAGTTACAGAATTGACACAATTCTTCAAAATACTCTTAAAAATGATATACGTCCTTACGTCAGTGCCCAATTTCAGTACAATAGCAGGTCCTCTGAACAAGTTAACTTCGAACAAAAAGGGAGCACCACCTTTTCATTGGTCTCCTGACGCTGATGCTGCGTTCCAGAAGCTGAAGCAGTGTTTGGTTTCCGCTCCAGTTCTTGCCTGTCCGGATTATGATAAACCGTTTGAAGTACATACAGATGCCAGTAACTACGGAGTTGGTGCTATGCTTACGCAGACCATCGAAGGTAAAGAACATCCCGTAGCTTATATGAGCAAGTCTCTTACTTCAGCGGAGAAAAACTACAGCATCACTGAGCATGAAACCCTCGCGGTTTTAACTGCCTTGGAGCATTGGAGGTGTTACTTAGAGAACGGTAAATCATTTACGGTCTATACAGACCACAGTGCTTTAAAGTGGTTTCTGTCTCTGAGTAATCCTACTGGTAGATTAGCTCGTTGGGGAGTTCGTCTGTCGTCCTTCAACTTTGAACTCAAGCATCGTCGTGGAGTCGATAACGTTATTCCAGACGCGCTTTCTAGAGCTGTTCCTGTCTCTGCCATTAACACCTCAGACTCTTACTTAACAACTAGTGATTCTTGGTACAAATTAAATTATAACGGTTGTATGAAAAAACCGCAAAATTTTCCAAATTTTCATATTAAAAATAATGTGTTGTATAGACTTTCGAAAAATAAGCATGAACTTACGTCTGAGTTTTCTTGGAAAGAAGTCGTTCCTATGGAATTACGCAACGACGTGATTGACGAAAATCACAGTGAGCCTGCAGCTGGTCATCTAGGCATTTATAAAACGTATCGTCGTCTTACGTTACGTTACTTTTGGCCTGGTATGTTTCAGGATGTGATGAAGTTCGTTAGTTGTTGCACTAAATGTTTGTCATACAAGGCGCAGAACCATCAAACCCTGGGTGAAATGGGTCGGCCAAAACAATGTTCTCGCCCGTTCCAAATGTTATCCGTGGATTTAATGGGACCGCTACCAGTTAGTAGGAAACAAAATAGTTACATTTTAGTGATCACGTGCTGTTTTTCAATATTTTGCCTCATATTTCCTATTAGAAGAGCAAAATTTGTACCAAGAATCACTAGTTGTTAAGTAAGAGTCTGAGGTGTTAATAGCAGAGACAGGAACAGCTCTAGAAAGCGCGTCTGGAATAACGTTATCGACTCCACGACGATGCTTGAGTTCAAAGTTGAAGGACGACAGACGAACTCCCCAACGAGCTAATCTACCAGTAGGATTACTCAGAGACAGAAACCACTTTAAAGCACTGTGGTCTGTATAGACCGTAAATGATTTACCGTTCTCTAAGTAACACCTCCAATGCTCCAAGGCAGTTAAAACCGCGAGGGTTTCACGCTCAGTGTTGCTGTAGTTTTTCTCCGCTGAAGTAAGAGACTTGCTCATATAAGCTACGGGATGTTCTTTACCGTCGATGGTCTGCGTAAGCATAGCACCAACTCCGTAGTTACTGGCATCTGTATGTACTTCAAACGGTTTATCATAATCCGGACAGGCAAGAACTGGAGCGGAAACCAAACACTGCTTCAGCTTCTGGAACGCAGCATCAGCGTCAGGAGACCAATGAAAAGGTGGTGCTCCCTTTTTGTTCGAAGTTAACTTGTTCAGAGGACCTGCTATTGTACTGAAATTGGGCACAAAATGACGGTACCACGTTGCTGTACCGAGGAAACGTTTTAAGTCCTTCCGACAAGTAGGTGTCGGATAATTAAGGATTGCTTCCACCTTTTCAGGGTCGGTCCGTAGTCCACAACTGTCCACAACATAGCCCAGGTACTTAAGTTGACTGCGAAAGAAATTACATTTTTGTAAATTAACGGTCAAGTTTGCCTGTTTTAGCTTGTCAAAAACTCTACGCAAGAGAGTCACGTGACTATTGTAATCCTTACTTATAATAATAATGTCATCAAGATAAGCAAATACCTGCAAATCGAACTCACGAAAGAGTAAGTCGACTAACCGTTGCTGAGTTGCTGGAGCGTTGGTAAGTCCGAACGCAGTTCTCTTAAAACGAAAGGTTCCTCGACCAGGAGCATAAAATGCTGTTTTATCCCTATCCTCAGGAGAACCAATCTCAATTTGCCAAAAAGATTTATACAAATCTAGACTAGACAGGAAACGAGCGTCCCGAAGGTTATCCAAAATTTCGGAGACGTAGGGTAAATTATAAGCATCACGTGCGGTTACTGCATTAAGTTTACGGCTATCGAGGCAGACCCTTGGTTGACCGTTCTTCTTGGTAACTAACAATACAGGGGAAGACCAGGCACTCTCACATGGCTCAATCACATCAAGCGCTAGCATTTCGTCGACTTGTTCGATGGGGGGCAGAGAGATGCGGTAGGTGAACTCGTCTGACTGAGGGCTCCACTGTATACCCAAGACCTTAATGGACGTGGACTCTGGGTTCATGTCGAAGTCCTTGGGCATGTCGCATTGGTTGTCGGGGAATCTCTCGAGCAGCTTAGGCGAGTTAGATGTCCACTTACTGAGCTGAAAGCCGCCTAGGTCTAGCAGACTTATCAACTCGTCCTGAAGTGCTTGGGCGGATTCAACTGTGTCATGACCACACAAGATGTCATCAACGAAGATAGACTTGCAAAGAACCTGAGCGGCTCCAGGGTAGCGATGGCCTTCATCATCAGCCAGCTGAAGCAGAGTGCGGATTGCATGGTATGGGCTTGATCTTAAGCCGTAGGTGACTGTATTGAGGGCGTAGGTGAGCAGAGGGTGATCTGGTGAGGACCGCCATAGTATCAGCTGATACCGTCTCTGGTCTGGGGCAACCAGCACATTTCTGAACATCCTCTGGATGTCAGTGCTGAAAACGACTGGATGCGTTCTGAAGGACATGATGATGTCCACAATGTCCTGTTGAAGGGCGGGGCCTGTGTGTAGGCATTCATTTATGCTGACACCATTGGAGCTTTTGCAGCTACCATCAAAAACAATCCGCAGCTTGTCCGACCCTGACTTAAATACGCCATGGTGAGGGATGTAGGAGTGAGGTTTATGGGCGAATGTATTTGGGTGACAGGGAGCCATGTGCCCTAAGTCGATGTATTCGGCCATAAAGTCGACGTATTTAGAACGCAGAGACGGGTTCGCCATTAGCTTCTTCTCAATATTGAGGAATCTGCGTAATGCGAAAGGGTAAGTTTTACCTAGTTGAGGGGCGTCCTTTAGAAAGGGCAGAGCGACCGTATATCTGCCTGAGGGATCGCGTGTAGTGGTAGAGCGGAAGATTTCCTCGCATTGTTCCTCCAGGGGATCATTATGAGTGTGAGATTGAGGGAGGGGCTCCTCAGACTCCCAGAACCTTTCCAGACTCTGACGTATGTCCTGGGCTGATTCAGCTGGGTCTGGTTGTGAGCTAACGACGTGAGCCGAGTTAACCTGCTGCGCCGGCTGCGCATACAAGTCCTCAATGGGTCCAATCAACGCGAAGTCGAAAATCGTGCCGAAGGCTATGGGCTTGCCCGGGCCCATCGAGACCTTAGTCCCGTCCAACACCTGGCCAAGAACGTCCGACCCCAATAAGAGGTTGATCGGGGCTGGTGTGTGGTAAAGCTGGTCAGCCAATGGCACGGGTGGCTGGCCTAGTACGTGGGAAATGTTTGGTACCTTCTCTAAGGGAAGGTAGCCAGTGACGTTTTTTAAAATGTGAGCTGTGGCAGTGATTATAGAAGTATCATTGTGAGTGGGTCGGCATACTATTGTTATTGCCGCCTTTGACTCATGATTGTGCTGATTCCCAACTCCTGTAATTTTTAAAGAAGTGGGTTTTGATGGCAGGTTCAAAAGTCGTGCCATGCGTGACGTCATTAATGTCAGCATACTGCCACATTCCAATAAAGCTCTGGCTGTGTGAAGATGGCCATGTACGTCCGCGACTCTTAGTGAGACGGTTGGCAACAAAATGGGTGTGCCAGTGGGCACAGAAGGTGAGTAAGCTGATTGAGTATCAGCTGAAATTGTATGAGCTGAGTATGTATCAGCTGTGTGGGCATGGGTTGACTGGGCATGAGCTAATGGGACATGGGCAAAATGGGCATGGTCTGAATGGGCATGGTCTTGTTCTGCCTCTTCGCTAGGGTGCTCCGTGATAGTTGGGAGTCATAATTGCTGGCGGCGTTCGCGGGGCCTACCTGGCGAACCGGACCTGGGCGGGCTGGCTCTGTGAGCAGAGCTGGGTTGCACCTGTTTAGCATGTGCGGGTTCGTGCCGCCTGCTGTTTCTGGGACGCTCCCTCGAATGCTCTCTTAGCTGTGGTGGGGGTATATGTACAGACGAATGAGCTGAGTGCGTTGGGTCGTCTGGTCGATGTAGGGACGTGTGGTGGTTGGAGCTCCCACAGTCCTTGCATGCCCCCCTTGACCTGCACTCGCTCTCGTAGTGAGGGCCGAGACAACGCTGGCAGCGCTCGCGTGCCTGTACAAAGTCCCAACGGCCCTGCGTTGGCTGGGCATTGTACCATCTGCACGTCATGAGCCTATGTCCCCTAGTGGCACAATAGGGACAGTAGGACGTCGAGTGTGAGGAAGAGGACGAGGACGATGATGAGGAGCAGCTTTGCTGGAAGGCCGAGTAGACGGGGAAAGGCTGACTGCGAGCCGGGGAGGTGGATGGGCGGTGACGCATTTGCTGCGCTGGGCGTGACGGTTGGTGAGTAGGCTGATCATAGGCGCGGTGAGGCGATGGAGCTGAGGAACGGCCACGGTAATGGTCGGGTTGTTGCTGAGCCATCTGAGCATAAGTGCGATGGGGCAACTGAGGAGGCGCGCGGCTACGAGAAGGGCCGGGCTGGGGCTGAATGGGTTGAGCCATGGCTATGTTGGAGAACTCTGTCTCCACACAGCGCGCGTGCTCCTCGAGGTAGGAGATAAGGTCCCTTAACGTGGGCAGGGTATTACTAGACCCGTGCCTGCGTTCAAATAGCGTGCGGAGCTCGCCCTTGAGCTTCCGCACCACTATTGACACAAACACGTAATCGTCTCCTATGGGCAAATCTAAATTGTTGAGGGCACACTGAGCCGATATGAGCGGCGTGAGAAACAGTGTGCGGATGTTCGAGCGCGTATAGATGCTTGGCAGCCCCAGGATGATGTTCACAAAACTATCAATGAGAACCCGGCGGTTCTCGTACCGCTTGGTGAGGATGTCCATGGCCACGGCAAAATTTTCATTGGTGACCTTTAGGTGGGACACCATGCTTAATGCCTCACCGCTGAGGCTTGAGAAGAGATAGTGAAGCTTGACTGCTTCCGACAAGGTCGCCATGTCGTCAGTCAAACTCCTGAATAGTGCAATAAAGGAGGGCCAGTCCTCCACTTTTGAGCTGAATCTGGGCAGCGCTATCTTGAGGAGGACGGCTGTAGGCGTATTGACGCCGAAACTGGGCTGAGCGCTATGGGTTGGGGATGACGTGGAAGTGGGTGAGATTTCCTCCCTAGCCATAAGTATCCCCAGGTACGCCCCGGAGGCCTTTGTGTGGTTCTCAGTGTATGTCCTCTCAACCCCCTCGTCTAAGTTCTCCTCGTCGAGAATGCTGTAGTACACTGAGTCCAGCTTGTCCTTCACGCCCTGTATCTGTGCGAAACGCACGTTGAATTCCTTTCTGGAATGTTTGGTGTCGCCAGCAATGATCCTTGATCCCACCTCTAGGAGCTGGTGTATAGCTTTAGCGGCCTCCCTAAATATCGCGGCTTGTGACTAGGTCGGCATCGCGATGAATGAAAGGAGACAAAAAACTAATTAAAAAAAAGAAAAAAAAAAGAAATTTAAAGGCAGTAAAAAGGACAACACCTTGTATATATTCTATAGTTGGGCTGGACGTATTTGTTTACTAATGTAATGGCAAATGGGCCAAAATTAACGCAACAATAAAGAATGCAAAACTAAGTTGGGACGCCTTGTATATGGCCCACGGGTGGGCAAACGCATGTGTATGTGTATGTCTGTTATTGAACGCGCGTACGTAATATTAGCCGACCGCAAAACAAAAAACAAACAAAACAACAAAAAAAAAAATTCACGTTATCCGTAGCCCACTATTGGGCAAGGCGCTCACAGTCGGGCAGACCTGTAGCGGACACTAGCGCGAAGAATGAGTCGGTCGCAAAAAAAACAAAAATAAACGAATAATAAAAACTTAATAAAAAAAATTGGGACACTCTGTCTGTGTCCCACAAGAGGGCAAACGTGTGTAGAAGTACTATGCTCTTGTGGTGAGCACGCACAAGAATGAGCCGATTGCCAAGGCAAAAATTAAAAACAAAAAAATATATAAAATTAACACGAGCGAAAAAATAAAGCACGCTACTTGGCACGCGTGGTGAGCATGCACGAGATCTGAGCCGATTTAACACGACACGAACATAAAAAATTCATTAAAAAATAAAACGGGAAACCATCTCTCGTTATAATACCACACGTAACGTAATAATTTAACTAGGTACTAAGTTACCGAACAATGTATCATTAGACAACGATCGTATAGGTCCCTACACATAGGTCTGTGATCAGACAATCGGATGCATACACGAGATCAATATCAAAAGAACATGCAGATATAATTGCGTTAAAATAATCTTGTATATAGCGTAGTCGCAATCCTCACAAATGATTCACGACTACCTGACGAAATTTTTATTGGGGCAGGGTAAAGTTTGTGAACAAATGAATTTAGAAATGATGGCACGAATTAGATATATATAAGATTTAGAAATAGAATAAGAATATGGGCGGAAATAATTATCTTTAGCGGACTGTATTAAAATTGAAAATTAAAAGAAAGTTAGGTTCTGGTAACGGGAAGGTCGCCGGTATTTAATATTATAATATTACCGGCTCGAAGGACCAAAATGTATTCGCGGGTCGGAAGACACCGCCAAATACAGCAGAGTAAAGAAGGTTAGGCGGGAGGTAGAAAGGAACTTACCGGGAGCAGGCTTGACGAGGGCGCTAGAACCGGGAGACGAGCTGACCACGGGCGGCGAGGTAGGTTGGTTTCCTGGCGCACAGTCACTACACTACACAATATGCATTCAGGCGTTCTCTTCACTTTAGGTTCAGGAGTCACTATAAACCTTTTCGGTCAGGCTGTTGCGTGCGCGGTAGCTAGCTAGCTTGCCGAGTGACGCGGTCTTCTCACGAAGCGAGCGGCCGCGGGTCGCGCAGCGGTGGCGCCGCGGCAGATAGGCGGACGCGGTCGTCAACAACCGCTGAGTCAACCGCCTTACAGATGGCGGTATGATTTGAATGGGCGTCCCGGCTTTGGCGGGAACAGTCGGTTTCACGGACATCTCAGTTTTCGCAATCACTGGTTTGACTTGTTGGTCTCGGCGTGAAAGCAGACATGCGTTGAATACACGCATGCCACCATGCCACGTCCATGATGCCAATTCCCAAGACCAATTGCTGGATTTGCTGGATTGCCACGTCATCTATTGTTTTACCACATGGCCTTGTAATATTACTAAGTAATTTTTTTAACATGACTGTTGTGTAGGTATTCATAGATAAATGAAATGCATTTTTTTTTCTATAAACGTCATGGTTGAGTTATCGGTGGGTCCGGCAAAAGGAATCGTGCTCACTGAAGCCTTCATAGTATTTTAATTTAATTTTATTTTTTGTTTGCACTTTTATTTTATTTTAAATTAATGTTTATTTTGTTTTGTTATTTGTCTTGTCGCTAGCCTAATTTAATTTACTCCCTGTCAGAATAACAGCGCTTCTGTGTCATTCTGAACATCTATGAATGGCACAGCAGCTTATGCTGAGACAGGGCCCTTTAACTTCACACTCTTCATTTATATTTTATTACTCATCTGTTCTTTTTTTCTGTCCATTTGTATTATTTAATATTTTTTTGTATTAATGATGTGAGCGTATGTATGTTAATAAATGATTTTCTATTCTATTCTATTTAAATACCATAGGAAAGGTTTTTATTTTATTCACACAGCCATGAATAACGGATAATTGTTGAAAAATTTTAGGTGTATCTTGAAAGTACCATCCATGAGCCAAAACTTTGATTGACATAAATATTGTAACAAGGTGCTTGTTGTAAATATTACAATTATTTTGTTCTTAAATTGTTTATCTTTTATCACTAATTCTTCGACACCATTTAGTTGAAAAAAATCAAAGTTCATTTTAATTTTTTCTGATCAGATTTGACAATTCTGCTGGTTTGTTTCTTTTTGATTCTATAAATTATTTGTCTTAAATTAATAGCCGACGGTAAATGTGTCCATATTTCAGGTTTCGATTCTTTGATACACTTATTAATTTTATGACAAGGTTTTTTCAGGATTTTTTAAAGTATCTTTTTTCAGCGTATTCAAAACATTTACATTTTTTTCTCTCAAGACGTCAGGCTGGTGATTATGGTCAATTTTACCTTGTTTCGCAATTATATGCATAGAATTTTCCTTATGCAACACTGTAATGATTCTTGTTTTGCACATAACATTTTTAACACGTCTTAGTTCACATACCCAATAAAACTTTTCTTTTACTTGTCTACATTTTTCAAACACAAATCCGTCAAGCAATGTTTAATTTCAACATACACAGCGAAAAGCAAAACAAAAAACGTCAACATCGCGTTCACATTTTTAGTTAGAATACCTCCCTTAGTTTTAATTAAAACCTTGCTGCACCGAATGGATCGCAATTTACATGCAAAGTTATTTTGCCATATAAAAATGATTAGGCGTCATACTCTTGTGCGTTAAAAACTTTGTGCGAATTACAATTTAGTAGTTGTAAATAGTAGGGATTATGAATGGTTCCGCCTAATGTCGCATTTGGGAAGTTTAAATTCGGCGATAAAGAGTTCGGCGAAGTAAAAATAGGCTAAGGCATTCAGGAAAAGTAAAATTGTGCGAAAAAAATCAAGGCTTAAAGTTTGTATGCCATTGACAATAAAATTAGGAGTACCAAAAATTCGGCGATTAAATATAGACCCCTATTAAACAGTAAACAAAATGAAAATCGGAGCATTCGTTTTTTTCATTCATTTCATTCATTTTTAAAGTAATGAAATTGGTTTTTCTAAAAAAAAACCTTAAAATTTATTTATCACGAAAATGGTTGACTTTTGGATAATATGATATGGGGTCAAAATGATCGTAAAAGACCTCTCCTATAACCTCCTAAATGGATCCGGTCTTATAAACTTAATTGCCCTTTTTTTTAGTCGGTTGATCTTAAAGCGAGTGGACGTGTCGGCGTATTTTGGAATTTTAATTAAATTGTTTGTTGGATTTGTTTGGAGTCCCCGGGCTTCGCCCTGCTGATCGCTGGGACTTCGCCAATGCCAGCTTCGAAATCGGCGGCGTGGTGAGAAATCTGAAAGAAATTTTTATTTTGTGAATTGTGGATTGCCGGGCCGGGGTTTGAACCACGGACCGTTGAAGTAAGCGCCGCCGATCGCCGACGTCTTATCCGTAAGACCACGGTGTGCTGGAAGCTGAGCGATAAAATAACACATCACGTAACGCACTACGACACTGCTATATCACGTTGGCAGTGCTACGCTACCAAGCTACTACACTACGTACGTACATACTTACATTTACCGTCAGGCGGCCGCTCACGCTTCGGGATTGCTATATTGCTGTAATTACTTAATAAAATGCTTTGTGGAACCTGTAACAAGCATCTTCGAGGTAAAGGCGAATCCTCTAGTGACCCGGAGTAGTGAGATATTGGGCATTCTAACTCACTTTCGTTCGGTCGCAGATGCGACCTCGCTTGTTCGTTAGAATGCCCAATATCTCGAACGTATCGCAGTTTTGCAATGGATAGCATACCATCTTCTGTTTTCATGTCGTCCGTTTGAGATGTACAATATTTTAGAATGAGTATCGGCACGAAAAGTATGCAATTATATTAAGAACGTTAAAAACAAAATAAATGTAAATAGCCGATGTTGTCAATTAATTGGTTCATAATACAATTATTTAAACACCAGTTTCGTAATTACTTTAAAACGCATCATCAGCATTTAGTTGCCCGCCTCCCGCTGCGCGCGGCTTCGTTGCGCCATGCGGATGCCGGATGTAGCGATATGACGCATTACCAATACTCATACCTAAATCACTACCTAAATGCACCCGTTCCTGATTATTTACTATAATCGATGAATGAAACAAAATATTATTTGAATGTGGTCCGACGTTTGTATTCGTTTATCAAAACTAAGTAAAATTCATATGGGATGATAAGATGTTTAGTAAACAAAACAGAGAGCATTTTATTTTCGTCAAATTACGATTTCTAAATTTGATTCCTGATTGATTCAATATGACGAAAACCGATTTTCTTATTTCGACATAGATGTTTAATATATTAAAATAAGAAATAAATATTGTAGGTTGTAACAATTTTTCACAATATACATATAAATCATCATAAAGAAACTGCATCTTGTTAATTTTATACTACACAATGATAAATTAAGTTCTAAAATATAAAAATAAATATTCTGTATTCTTTGTGTGATTAAACATTAACGTATTTAAGAGTATTCCGAAGTTCGATTCCCAGCGCTAACAATATTATGTAAGCTGCTATGAACGAATCTGGATTGTGTGTAGTGTTTTTAACCAACTAGTAATTTAAGTCTCTAAGTATAGTAAAGTGGGATTTATAATTACTAGTGATTCGTTTTAAAATTAAGAAGAGAAAATAATTTACATTAAAATATTTACTGTCACAGATGTCGCCATACTAAAATGTCTTTTCGTTATCCTTGCTCTAACCACTGAGCTACCGTGACATTCTTTACTCGTTACGAATTTTGTCAATGATGGGATAGTTATGCATTATAAATAGTTAACATAAATAATATTCAAGTTGTTATAAACTTTTTTAGTTTTCCTTAAATACCGCCTCTGTGGTCTAGTGGTTAAGACATCAGACCTTAGACCAGAAGTCCCGGGTTTGATTCCTTTATATTAATTTATTTTATTTACTATAAACGATCGCTTCGGTGGCCAAGTGGCAAAGCGCTCGGCTCGATACTCGAGAAGGTCATGGGTTCAATTCCTAAATTTTGTCAATGACTGGATAGTTATGCATTCTAGATAGTTAACATAATTAATATTCAAGTTGTTATATTTTTTTTAGTATTCCTTTAATACCGCCTCTGTGGTCTAGTGGTTAAGACATCAGGCCTCAGACCAGAAGTCCCGGGTTAGATTCCTATAATCATTTATTTTATTTACTATAAATGATAGGTTCGGTAGCCGAGTGGCAAAGCGCTCTTACCGACACCGAAGGTCCTGGGTTCAATTCCCAGGTCGGGCAAAGTGTGTTTGTGATGATCACCAACTCGCATTTGACAAGCGTGGTGTAATCACCACGATGGGTATTAAGCCAATATGATAGCGATTTCAATGATGGAGGCCTTTGCCCAGCAGTGGGACATAATAAGATAAATGATATGAACATTTTTCTTTTTATTTATAAACTTGTTTATAACTGAAAATTTTAAACGCGGACATTTAGGGTAGTGGCGCCAGTGTTCAACATATTTTTTCCTTTTAATCATAAAAAACTGATTTTAGTATTTAGCAACAATTGAATACAGAACACCTGCCTCCTAGCTGTCATCCCGTAGAATTTCAATGAAAATCTGTTATTTTTTGTGATGAAAACTGTGTTGAACACTGGTGTGAAAGTGTTGAACACTGGTCCCAATACGATATGTAGGTTGTACGTATTTCATCACTCTATTTCCGTCCTTCACGCAAATTCACGTTGCTGCAGAAATGCTTTTGTGCACAAATGCACAATGCGTTAGGGTTGGCAAAAATATTGCTACAGCAAACGTTGCTCTCATCGCAACGTTTTCACATTCGAAACCATATTGATGAATTTTTATAATGGAGATATCAAGCAATTTTAAGGCTTTTTACTTTTTTCTGTATTAATTATTTCTGTTTTTATTTTGTAAGTATTGTGTTTCTAAAACGGAAAGCTATGGTAAAGTTTAATAATTGTTGAACACAATAGTGTTCTGTTAATAGTTTAATGGAAATCAGTATTTTGTTACAAAAATATCAAGAGTCAGTAAACCTAATGAAAATCCAGTATAATATTGATTATAAATTATGATTAGCATGATATTAGACAATAACTTATGTTAAGAAAAAAAGAAAAAAAAAAAAAACATTTACTCATTAAATTGTTATTGTTATGCCCTTACAGAGCGCTACATTGTTTATTTTGACACCTTTTGTACCTATCTATTTCATTACTATGTACACCAATGTGGCATGCAATAATAATATAGAAGAACACCAATGAAATAACCAAACGAATAAACAATTAAAAACCACAACAAAATTCTAGAAACGAATAAACAATTAAAAACCACAACAAAACTCTAGAATGTTTTAATTAAATAAAATTACCTAAATTACCAATATTCATTTTAAATTATATAGATTTATTTTCACATACGTGACGTGAGACGCCGTTTTCCATTCTAAACTTTTTGTGACAACCCTAACACATTTTGCCAAATTATCAATATTTGCCAATAAAATCGAGTATTATTCGATCAGTGCTTCATTCTGTCTGTGCCTTCATTACCATCGCGCTACATCTGCAAGAAGTCTTAGAAGTTCTTCGTCAAGCTGTACCACGTCGATCTCTACAGTCTACAGTTCATAGTGAGTTTCCCGATACCTACTACAACTAAAATGTAAGTTGTTTCAAGTAACTAACAAAAATATTCTAAGTCCTAAACCTTGTTAAAACACTTAGAATATTTTTCACTATCACATTCTCCAGTGATGGAAAAGGCTAGTTTCTGTTTGCATGTGCTAATGATTGATTATTTCACAGGTCTGATTCTGAGTACGAGAGTAGCGGCCCGGTGCAGTGCGAGCGCGCCAAGCCCAAGCAAGTGAAGGAGTCCGTTAAGCGCAAGTCGTCGGCCTGTGATTCTGAGTACGAGAGTAGCGGCCCGGTGCAGTGCGAGCGCGCCAAGCCCAAGCAAGTGAAGGAGTCCGTTAAGCGCAAGTCGTCGGCCTGTGATTCTGAGTACGAGAGTAGCGGCCCGGTGCAGCGCGAGCGCGCCAAGCCCAAGCAAGTGAAGGAGTCTGTTAAGCGCAAGACCTCGGCTAACAGAAGCGTTCCGACCGACCGTTCGAGGTATAATAAATTATTGTTATAGCGATAATTGTAGTTTAAATTGTCTCTTGCATTGTCTAATGTGGATTATCACTGCAAATGTAATCTTATGTGTGTTTTTCTTCACAGGTGTTAGTAGATTTTGTATACTTTTTTAACAGAACGCTTTTACTTTTTCAGAACTAATAAGAAAAAAGCACCGGCTCCTAGTTTCGACGTGTTCAACCTACAAGAAGGTGAACTGCCTACCGACCGCGACCGAAAGAGCTCAGCGACGTCGGTGCTATACAATCGTGTTGCTAACGGGCAGACGCGGCGTACCGCGCACCTCGACGGCTCATTCTACATCGAGTTGAAAGTCTTCGACTCGGAGGACGTCGATGCTGGCGGCGACGACCTGTGGAAGAAGTCGTTGCTGTGGTTGAAGCTGCGCACCAACAACGACACTCCGCACTGGGATCACGTGCAGAAGTTTGTGAGGCAAGCGAGCTCTCTATTTGAATCGGAGCCCACGTTCTACTCTAATAATATTAAATTTAAATAAGTAGGCTGTAATTTAATTTAATTTAATAATTTAAATTAGTAGTCTGTAATTTAATTAGTATACTTTATAAACAAAATAAATACATATTGTACATCGAGCGTTTATAATTCACCAACATAAATTTCAATCAGGCTTCAATAATTAACATAACTTTAAGTAATTAATCAATTAATCATGCCTTTCTGTTCAGTTTGTAGTTTGACTGTGGATAGCAAGCAGTGGATAGGGCACTTAAGAAGTAGAAAGCATAAGCAACATACTGACAACGTAATTAGTTTAGGTCAGGGTATAGAAAAAGTGAACTCTGCTTTTCGTAACCGTTTAGCTACCTATAGAATAACTGCTCGAGACGAGAGTGAGCAACTATCTTTATCTGTTTTCTTTGATAACCTTCGAGATAAAGTTAAATCTTTGATAGACCAGTCTCTTGCTATCCACAACTGCATAAAAGTTAATTTTGAAGTATATTTGTTATTTTTAATGATAAAAAATAGCACTCAGGAAGTAAAATCATTTGGAACTAAAAATATAACGATTTGCTTCAATTATGATTTTACAAATTTATTCTCAGATATAGTTAGCAATTTAATGAAGAAGGTAAGTGAGTTTGAACAACGGGATAGCGGGTGGACATTACTCACTAATAGTCACATTGAAATTAACATAAATAAATACCAACCGCTTCGTGGATCTATGTACATTGATTTGCCGCAAAGCATTAAAACTAAAAAGGCTTGTGTAAATATACGTAATGAAGATATGTTTTGTTTTTTGTGGTCGGTCACAGCGGCTCTTTATCCTGTCAGTAAGAACGTTCAGAGAGTATCGTCGTATCCACATTGCAGTAATCTGTTCAACATTGACGGAATGGATTTTCCTGTAACTTTTTCTGATATTAGTATGTTTGAAAAAAATAATGCAAATATAAGAATCAATGTTTATGGATTAGAAAACGGTAAACAGATTACTGGACCGTTGTATAAATCACAGTACAGCAAACGAAACCGAAAAACTGTTAATCTATTATTACTAGAAAAAGATAAGTGCTCACATTATTGTCTTATCAAAGATTTGTCTCGTTTGGTCAGAAACCAAATTACAAAACATCATGGTAAATTATTTTTTTGTGATGAATGTCTCCTATTTTTCAGATCTAACGATGATATAGATTCTCATATATGTGCTGGCGTAATGACCCAACTGCCTCGAAAGGGTTCGGTAATCGAGTTTAAGAATTATGATCGGAAACAGAATGTGCCTTTTGTAATTTACGCCGACTTTGAAACCATGTTGGTCCCGGTGCAGGGGTGCGAGGCTGACCCGGGTATCGCGAGCACCGCTGATCGTCAGGTGCACGTTCCTATAGCATTCGCTTACTACATAGTTTGTTCGTTCGATCCCAGTAGAAATCGTCTTGTGTCTTACCGTGGAACCGATTGTGTAGATAAATTTGTTAAAAGTATTTATCATGACGTTCATTGGATTAATAGCCAACTATCGAATAACGTCCCGATCATATTTAATAAGGAAGACGCAGTTGATTTTAAAATGACCACTCGTTGTCATATTTGTCAAAATTTACTATTCAACGACAGAGTTAGAGACCATTGTCATTTGACTGGTAGATATCGCGGGGCGGCACATAACTATTGTAATCTGATGTTTAAGCTTCCTAAATTTATACCAATCTTCTTTCATAATCTTTCGGGTTACGATTGCCATCTTTTTATAACTAAACTAGGAGAAGCTCATGGTGCACTTAAAATAATAGCTAAAAATAAAGAATCTTATGTTTCGTTTACAAAGTTTATACAAGTCTCAACAAATGAATGCGTACAACTACGGTTTGTTGATTCCTTTAAGTTCTTGTCAACTAGCTTAGATAAACTGGCTAAAAATATGACACCGAGTCAGTTTGAACATTTGAGAAACTTTTTCCCTTGTTCAAAGCAATTCAAATTACTTACACGAAAAGGTGTCTATCCCTATGACTATATGAACTGTATAGAGCGTTATGCGGAAAAAAATCTCCCAAGCGTTGATGACTTTTACAATTCATTAAACAATGAGAATATTTCGTCTTCTGATTACCAGCATGCACAATTAGTGTGGTCAGAGTTTAAGATAAAAAACCTCGGCGAATACACTGATCTTTATCTTAAGACCGATGTACTGTTACTGACAGATATTTTCGAAAATTTTAGAAATACGTCAAAACTACATTATCAACTCGACCCTGCATTTTATGTAACTGCTCCTAGTTTGTCTTTTGACGCCATGCTTTTGAAGACTGGTATAAAGTTAGAGCTTATTGATGACTTAGCAATCATAAGAATGATACAAGATGGGATAAGAGGAGGTATATGTATGTGCTCGCATCGTTATGCTAAAAGCAATAACAAATATATGGAACATTTTGACCCGCGAAAAGATGAAGTTTTTATTGTATACGTAGATTGCAATAACTTATATGGATATGCTATGTGTCAACCTTTGCCTTTGTCTGATTTCAGGTTTCTAAATCAAAAAGAGATAGAAAACCTACAAATAACTGATGTAAAAGATGACGCGGATCATGGATATATTTTAGAAGTAGATTTGATTTATCCTAAACACTTGCACAGCACGCATAATGATTTACCATTTTGCCCAGAGAAATGTATTCCTCCTGGAGGCAAGACTTCGAAACTTATTCCCAATTTATATGATAAATATAAATACGTTATACATTACGTTCACTTAAAAAATTGCATTAAACATGGTTTAATATTGAAAAAAATACATCGTGTTATAACTTTTCGTCAAAAAGCCTTTTTAAAGAAATATATTGACCTTAACACTGAGCTTAGACAAAAGGCTCTTTCCACATTTGAGCAGGATTTCTTTAAACTACTTAACAATAGTATATTCGGTAAAACCCTTGAAAATAGTGAAAACCGAGTGAATGTTCAGTTAGTGAACCAATGGAGCGATTATGACAATAAAACAAAAAAAAAGTTAAGTGCTGATTCCTTAATAGCTAGACCAAATTTTCACAGTGCATCTATATTCTCAGAGAATTTGGTTGCTATTCAAATGAAACCAGAAAAGATAGTTTTAGATAAACCCATTTACATCGGTTTTTCTGTTTTAGAGCTATCAAAAAAACACATGTACGATTTTCACTATTCCATTATCCAACCGCATTATAGGGATCTCGTTAAACTGTGCTACACTGATACAGACAGTTTTATCTATAAAATACATACTAGTGATTTTTACTATGATCTCCAAAAGCATTTTTTAGCTTATTTTGATACCAGCAACTATAGTCCAAGTAACCCATATAACTTATCACTTTTAAATAAGAAAGTACCAGGTCTGTTCAAAGATGAAATGGGTGGTAAAATAATAAATGAATTTGTTGGGTTACGTCCAAAGTTATATTGCATTCAATCTGAGAAGGTTACTTTGAAAAAAGCCAAAGGTGTGAAAAAATGTGTTGTCCGAGATATAAATAAATCTGACTACGAAAAAACTTTAATCAGTGGTGAACTGATACGTAAACAGAATTTACTGTTTAAGTCACTAAAACACGAGATACTTACACGCAGTGTCAATAAAGTTGTATTATCTTCAAACGATGATAAGCGTTTGATATCAAAAAACAGCATTGAAACTGTTGCTTGGGGTAATTGCTCAATTTTATGTTGAAGGTGTTTTATTGAAATTTATGTTGGTAACTTGTACAGTAAAATTATTATATTATTATAGTAACTGTTTTATAAACCTGTTATAATCGTTTATAATACCGAATTAAATAGCTTGCAACTTCTATTTTATCCTCTCTATCTAAATGGTTGTCTGGAAGAGAATATTTTAAAGCGATGTGTAAACCTGCTTCTAATATGCTTCAACATTGTCATAAAAAGTCTAGTTTGTGTTAGATTTACGTTAAAGTTATAAGTATAAGTATTCGATGTTAAATATATACATAAATAAATAAATAATAAATCAAGTTATCTTTAAACGGGTAATTGCTCAATTTTGTGTTGAAGGCGTTCGATTGAAATTTATTTGGTAACTTATATAGTTATTTTATTATATTATTATAGTAACTATTTTATAAACCTGTAATAATAGTTTATATTAAATTGTTAGCAACTCCGATTTTGCAGTTTATTAGCTCTCTCTATTCAAATAGTTGTCTGGAAGAGATTTTTTTAAAACGTTGTGTAAACCTACTCCTAATAAGTTTCAACATTGTAACAGTTATAAAAAAGTCTAGCTTGTGTAAGATTTACGTTAATGCTATAAGTATTCGATGTTAATATATAAAAATAAATAATAAATCAAGTTATCTTTAAACGGGTAATTGCTCAATTTTGTGTTGAAGGCGTTTCATTGAAATTTATTTGGTAACTTATATAGTTATTTTATTATATTATTATAGTAACTATTTTATAAACCTGTAATAATAGTTTATAATACCGAATTAAATTGTTAGCAACTCCGATTTTGCAGTTTATTAGCTCTCTCTATTCAAATAGTTGTCTGGAAGAGAATTTTTTAAAACGTTGTGTAAACCTACTTCTAATATGTTTCAACATTGTAATAGTTATAAGAAAGTCTAGCTTGTGTTAGATTTACGTTAATGCGTATTCGATGTTAATATATACATAAATAAATAAATAATTAGTAAATCAAGTTGTCTAATATCGGTGGTTTTATTTATTTCATTCACGGTCAAAGTACATGCCCCGCATTAAGGTCAACGCCCACTAAGTGCAAACCATGCAATTTCGTAATTCGCTCGCTTAGTAATATAATAATTCATATTTATATCACCGTTGCTTAGAAAGACACGTTTTGAACTCTCTGGTAAGTGTAAATACTTAAAAAATTTAAATACTTAAAAAAAAAAAAAAAAAAAAACTTTTGTTCTTTCTGTTACAGATCATGACTGAATCGTCGGAAATCGTATTTTCGCAGTACGCCCAAGACCCTCTTGAAAATTTTACTCAGCAATGTGAGGAATTGTTTGGTAAACAACCCACCAAATTAAAGATCGACAAGAGAAACAGCAAGCAAAAACGAGAACCTTCAAAAAAGAATGGTGTTTCGTTGAAGTCATTCGTCATCAGTAAGGAGCAAAGAGGATCAAGACTGATACAAATTAAAATATTGGATTTGGCAGCGGATCAGGCAGCGAGGACGACGGCACAGGGAGCCGATGGCGACGACGATGAAAGTGTGGTGCTCAGTGCCCAGTACGTGGTGCAGGATCCGGTGGATGAAATTATGGACCTTACGGAAACCTTAGTTAGAAAGATCTCGAAAAGATTGTGCGGTGATAGTTATTAATTTTATAGGATAAGATTAAGACTGTAAATATACTTTATGTGATATAAATAATTATTGTTTATTGTTGTTTATTAATATTAGTAGGTATTTATGTAACTGATTATTATTAAAGTTGAAAGTAGATAAAGAAAATGTTTTTATTTCTAAAATTTTATTTTATTCTATTTAATAAAATATGCACAAAGAAAATATAAATGACCTATGAATAATATTACTTCCTAATTAGAGAATTTAACACACTGACAAACAGATTTAAAAACATGTAGTTTTTTATAATGTTCTTTACTAAAGATCATATATTATTTCAAAAAGTAAAAGAAATACATTTATTATCATTACACCTTTATTTAAAAAAAATGTTTTAAATACATTATAATTTGCTATAATTAGATATAATAACAAAAATAAAAAGAAACGAAAATAAAAAGTTCATGTTTTTTAAAAGAAATCATGCTTAAATTTATCGTAGTACCACATTTTAAGACATAGTACATTTTTTAATGCACAATTCTTATTGTGATGAACACAATACAAATTTGTGTTTTCTTTCTCACAGTAATCATTATATAATTTTAAAAAATTGGGACAACCTTTTTCCTCTAAATCTATTATTTCACAATCTTGACATAACTCTCGAATCCACATTATTTTTTCCAATCCCTTGGTTAACACTTTTTTGCCATTTATATAAGGAACAAATACTCTTCGAAATTCACGATAATCGATGAATCCTTCACTCCAAGTGAGCCCTCGATTTTTTTCTAACCATCGAACTTGCTTTTTTTCTTCATTTGATAGAGTTTTAAAAGTATAGGGTGGTTTAATTAAAAATGTTTGTGTGTGGTCTTTGGTTGCTATTGCTAACTCTTTAATAATGAAATTATTTTTTGAATCCTTAAATCCTTGCAGATCCACTATTATTGTATCGCTGTTCATGATATCTTCTTTACAATATTGCTCAAAGGTTTGTATTCAAATATACAATCGTTCAGTATGAGACAGTATGCAGCGGTCTGATCAGGTATCTCTTGATCTGCTTCGATTTCAACTCTCACATCAATCGATCCTTTTAATGATTCGTGTTGGCGAGAACAGTCAATTACGAATAAAGGAGCAATAGCCTTGAATTCTTTTAAAGACAGCAAGGGTTCTGATCGGCGACCGTGATAAGACTGCTGAAATCTGGCGTACTGCTCATATAATAAAGAAAACTTATCATCTGAGAAACTGACATTTAGTCCTTCATAAGGGTAATACGATGAATTCAAAAATACTCTTACATCACGTATATTGCAATGGTCGAACTCTGCCATAGACATTTCCGCATTATGTTTTCGGTTGGTTTGTAAAGCTATAACAACGAATCTCGGTTTTTCTATTTGCGATGAAGTTTTAATAGACCAAGAATGTTTACGCGTTTTGGGTAGTAATGGGTATTCATATAAGTCCCAATTACGAAATGCTAGTGTGATAGCTCTATCTTTTTCTAAATGTTTTAACAAATGAATTTTCTCACGATCTGACACCTTAACATGCGGAACGCGCCAAACAATTTTACTTATTATTATATTTTCTACAACTTGTTCCTTATTTAATTTCAAGGCATTGACATTTGTGTTGCTTCTCAAAAGTACTAACTCGTGTTTACAGTTTATAATAATTTTTTCATAATCTTCTGCAAAACCTAATAGTTTGTTTAATGGTATTGAAGCAGAAAATGCGCCTCCACTAACATTGGTGGTTCCTGAAGTAGACCAACCCCAAACTCTAGCACTTTTGGATTCATTTTCATTTAACGATAAATAGGATTTCATTGTTGTTGTTATGCCTGCATTTTTAATTTTATCTATTTCGATTCCATTTAATTCATAGCGAATGTCTTGAAATAGAAATAACGCTGGATTATTAACAAAATGCACACTTGACACTTTTTCTTTAGTAGTACTGTTATACACATCCGCTTTGCCCTCAATATACAAAGCGCTGAGTGAAGGCAACACATACAAATCTTGTTGATGAATGGGTATTCGTATTTCATCATTATTGTTGAAACTTGTTACATACGGTTTGTATGAATGATATTCAAAACTTTCAATGCTGTTATCATATGACGTTGGTTGAGATATATTTAAATAATTCATTTTAGCAAGCCTACTAGCTTTAGGAAATCTTTATTATTTTTAGTAAGTTTCTTTTTTAGTAAAAGCGGTGTTCTTTTAGTAGATGATCTTTTATAACTGACTTGAGTACAAACTGTAGCAGTGTTTTTATTGAAATTTATCATTTTTTTCTAAAGTGCAAGTATAGTTGTACTTCTTCACCTCGTAAATTAATTTGCTTATTATGACCGTCTAGTAATCTAATATTAATCGCACTAATTGAATTTTGGTTGACTGGAAAATATATTAAGTTTTTGGGTATCTCAATAACTCGATAGCCTGGTGGCACGTTAGGTACAAATTCATAAATTATATGGCTTGCTTTTCCATTCACGAATGATCCTCCAACTACGTCACATTCGATGCGCACGATGGTTGTAGATAAAATGCTGACTGGATACCGAGATTCACAACTTATATTAGCCTTTATTGTTTCCCTAGCAAAACCTAAAATTTTACCGATGGAATTACTTTTCCCAAAGTGAACATCTTCTGAACAGAATATTTTGGTTTTGAGTGTATTATTATTACAACTCAATTTTAATGCAGTATTCTTGACGTTGCCTTTTAAAAAATCACAAATATCTTGAAGTTCATATGATCCTTCTGGAATTTCAATGACCTCATTATTACCATAATAAAACTTATTATTTCTTTCATCTATATTAGGAATAGAATTAAATGTAGAAAAGTACAGAAGTCCACACTCGTATTCTCCACGTAATTCTAAAGTAGGTGAGTAGTTTGTTACGAGGGAGGCTCCCTGCCCAGTTATGGATACAGTGAAAGACATTATTATACTGTCAAGTTATTTTAATTTTAACCTTTATATAAATATTTTTTTCCAATACTTTCTTAAAAATAATAAACAAAGATAACCGCAGTTCGTAGTGCCAAAAGTTTGATACTGTTTGTAATTATAATTTATGTGCATATTTTTCAAATACTTTATTAATTCTAACGGAGGTTTTAAGTTACCAAAACTGTTAAAGTATTCACAGTATTCATTTTGCTTGACATAGGCTACCCAGTGAGTTCCCGGATTTCTGGAACTATCTAAATTTAGAATAGCACACTCAATTTTTCTTGGTTTTGATGGTAACGTATCTCGCATAAAAACGCCACGAAAATATGGAATATGAACCGAGTGCTTTAATATATCTAAATTAGTGAGTGCTCGTTTGGGTAACCGTTTAATTAGTTTTTTGGAGGTTGTAAGTACAAGCCCGCTCCTTTTTTGTGAGACTTCAAATACAATCCTTTCCCAAGTGCAACGGCTTCCATCATCTTGTTATGTCGTTCAGATTCTTGAAGATTTTTTTGAGCAACCTTGTAATCGTTAACAGCCTTTGTTATACCTGCAGCACCTCCAGCAAGTGAACCAAGAGCTGATAAACCAGCAAAGATTGGTATGAGAGGTAACAACCCACCAGTTTTCGGAACAGGAATGCAGCGTGGGAAGCGTATTCCTTTTACATTAGAAAACACTTTTTTTGCAGCTGCATGTGCATATTTTATAGCCTTTCGGTTGTCATTACATTTTAATTTTTTCATTTGCTTTTGAATTTTTTTAACACCTTTCATGAATGACCGTACTCCTGCTCCGGCTCTAAGTTTTGCTTTCATTGCATTTTTTACTATCCATGATGCAATCTTTTCTCCTTTCCCAGCATCTTTCGATTTCAATCTTTTCTTTGCCATATTTAAAAGTTCTAAATCGGCGTTATGTCTAACGTTCCAATCTTTATTATTGTAAGCGATATCGTGGTACATGCAAGCTTCATCCAATTTATTTATACCTCGTTCGCCCTTGAGTAATCTTTTCTTAAGTTTTGTGCCTGGACCACAAAATTGATATCCAGGTAAATGTAACTCAAACGGAATGTTATTTATTAAGTTGTTAATAATACCACTTCCTTCCGTCATCGATGATTATAAAGTGAGCGTATAAATAATAATGCTTAGTTTATATTAAAGCACCAATAAATTTTTATCAATCTAACTGTTTTCACCGTCACTGAGACCTAACCATTTGACAAAGAGTTTGTTTCCTTTTCTTTTCAAAACCTTTTCAATAAGATAAATATCTGGAAATTTGGTTCTCTGTAATTCATGCTCGTAAAAAGATCCTAAAATTCTCTGTTTATTTTTGTCTTCCAAGTGATAAGTAACTGGATTTGTATGATTGACTTTAATAACATAAAATATTTCTGTTGACCAGTTTGGAGTATAACCTTTGTAGAAATCCCCTTTGTATTTACTTATCCGGACTTGATCACCAACATGGAACTTAAATTTTTGATGTTTTCTGGTAATTTGTGATTTAATAATGTTAGACCTAACAATCATCTGGTTTTCTTTGCTAACATCAATAGGCCTTAGTTTTGTTACACGGTGAATAGTGTTATTGTAGCATAGTACAACGTCTTCCAAATTTTTTTGTATCCATTGATATTTACCGCAGACGCTAAATAATTTGTAAAGATGACTTTTTAGAGTTCTTATTACTCTTTCAACAATTGCTGCTTTTTTTACAGAGTAAGTGGAGTAATGATTTCTGTTATATTTTATCGTCAATTGTTTAAAATTTTTATTGTAAAATTCTTTGCCTAAATCTGTTTGTAAATTTTTGGGCTTTCGAGATGACGTGGTTAATATATTTTGCATTGCATTTGTAACACAACTTTTATTCTTTGACTTCAAAGGATTAACCCACACATATTTCGATAAAGTATCAATTACGACTAAAACATATTTATATCCTTTATTAAACTGTGAGTACTTTTGAAAGTCTATAAGGTCTGCTTGCCATAAATCATCTATTCCTTTTATGATTGTACTTCGACGTGGAAAATTTCTTCTCGCCGCTCTGTGAAGTTCGTCTACAATTTCTTTCTTACTCATTTTTGTTTGGCTTGAATCATACGGTCTATTTCTATTTTTGAGTAAAACATAGAAGACAAACGGTCTGTACTCGCTGATTCCAAGTTCTTTAAATAAATTAATACACGACTATTAACTTGGCTTATTTCGTTTCTCAGCTCTTGAACTGTTTTATCCAAATATGCTTTATTTACAGCTTCATCGTCCTTGTCTGGAGACGACAAGCCTTTTAGTTTGGATGATTTTAAATCGTATTCTCCCGTTTTAGACTTCTGTAACGTATCGCTATAGATATCAATATGTTCAGATAATCGTAAACGTTTATGAACGTGATGACCAAATTTATCTATATTCATTGCGGTCCCGATGCTTTGTTTACTGTAAGTATACTGCACAAATTTCCCGATGCTATTTGTTTTTATTCTTTGTTTATGATACCGGCTTCGTGAAGTTCCTCGATGATTGCAATAATTTCATTATCTAACCCAGTGTTACCAGCATCTCGTGATGCGAACAGTAATTTCAGTCGTTTTACTAACTCGTTAGGATCGTCTCAGTAAACTAAATCTGTATTTCTTTTTACTCTTTTTACGAGTTCAATACCTTTTCCTCGAGGAATACTCTCTGTACTAGTGGTCGGTTTTCTAGAGATTTTGAATAATGGCTTTATAATATTCATGTATTTAAATCCCTTGTTGCTATTTATTGGTTTAGAGGGATCATAATTACGTCTGTGTGCATTAGTATCGGTAAGTAGTAGTTTATAGTTTTCAAGGTCGTTATCTGTGATATCATCTAGATTTGGTTTCTTTTTAAACAATAGTTCTTTTAAACCGAGAGTTTTTCTCAAATTATGATTTCCAATTATTAGAGTGGTGCCGTCATCATAAACGCGACTTTTTCCAAGCATAAGTTTTCCTTGTTCATTTCTTATTCTAAAAGGTATAGCACTAAATACTTCAGATGAAGTAGACCATGATAAAGATTGATTTTTAACGTTTGGCGATGATTGTAGCGATTTGAACGAACCTTCACTCACATCATGGTCTTGAGTAGGTGATACAGTAAGGGTTTTGTCGGTTGTTCGGAATTTTTCATGATTTTCTTCATCATCTTCGCTACTTTGTTCGTTAAATTCTTCAATAGACGAATACGACTCTTCGCTTTCATTATTCTTTATTTTTTTAAATAAAGGGTTATTAAAAGTCTCTTTGTCATGTTGCTTTTCATCATTTTTATTTGCTATCATATTAAGAGGGTCAACTATGGGTTTAAATATTGTTTCTAAAGTATTATTTCTTGTAGTTTGTGCATCCTTTATCATGTCGAACTTTCTTTTAACAGCTGATGCTGATTTAACGATTTGTCTCTTTAGATCTTTTTCCATTTTATTGGGTTTCCTTTTATCTCCGAATCTCATGTGGAAATGATTTATAAATATAATAACATCCGTATATGTAGTTATTAATCTACGACTATAAATGTATCAAACGTCATTCTATAGCATCCTTTATTTCGCTCACAATCCTTATTTATGACAATATAATTGTATGGTATTTTCCAAACAGTTGAACACATTTCACGGAATTGAAGCCATGACATATCAGACCCTACATGCTCATCATAAACATGTTTTAAATTTACGTCGTCTTGTTTAAATAATATAATCATGTTAGAATTGTCTCTTACGAGTTGTTTAGGTATTTTGGTGTAAGTTTGATTGATATAAAAACAATCAATATTCCTATGACGCCCCATAGCAAAATAGTTACGGATGTTGTTTTGATTTTCACAAGCAACATCATCGAAAATAATAATGGAATCAGGTGACGCTTCGTGAGGGCTCAATATTTCGCTATTATGATTATATTTGTGAAATGATGTACCTGGAACCAATTCTAAAACTTTTTCGAGATAACTGTATTTAGGTTGATACAAAGATTTTGAATACACGTACAGGTTTCGAAATCGTGGACCATCTTTATGTAATAATAAACTTATTACTAGGTTGGTTTTCCCGCAATTAGATGGACCGCAAACAATACAACGGATTGTATTTGGCAATAACTTTCCATGTCGACTTGCCCCTGACAATGAAGTTGGACAAATACATTCCAATTTTAACGATTCTTTTTGTTTTAAGAATTTCATTATATATTATGATTAAAAATTAAATTTGACTGCAGTGTTAAAAGGATTTTACAGAAATGACAACATAAAATGGTTGCTACGCTTAAATAACGAAAATACCAATAATCCACATCGATTATTGGGCGTTCTAATTCACTTTTTCAAGAGAGCGAACGGAGTGAGCGAACGGTGAAATGTTTGTACATTTTTACAAATAACAATATTTGTCCGTTTGAGATGTACAATCTAAAACGGACGACATGAAAACAGAAGATGGTATGCTATCCATTGCAAAACTGCGATACGTTCGAGATATTGGGCATTCTAACTCACTTTCGTTCGGTCGCAGATGCGACCTCGCTTGTTCGTTAGAATGCCCAATATCTCACTACTACCCGGTGTTAGGATGTACAAACTGCAGTATTAAATATCACGCTGCTTGTCTGAACTTATCCAGAGATGAACTGCGACAGTACCGTACCACGGGTAAACTCATCCTTTGTCCATCTTGTAAAACAAAAAAGCGGAGTCACATCTCCGATAGCACCCCCACCCGCGGTGCCACTCAAGACCTTGCACCAGAAGACGATAAGCAGCCCGAAACCGACACCGACTCAGCGTTAATCCAACCGGAGGCACTCTCGTCTTTCAACAGAAATATGAGAGAGATGCAAGCTGCCTTTACCAAAATGAAGCAGGAGATGCTTGACTTTACTTCTTCGCTGAACTCAACTTCTGAAGACATATTCGAATTCCGAAAAGAAATAAACGATTTGAAAAAGCAAGTTAAAGAATTGGATGATTACAAAAATGAAGTTAATAAGCTCCGCCTTGAAGTGACTGAATTGCGCCAAGATTTAGCATCGCAGCAGCAGCGCCAATACCTGCGGGACATCGAAATAACAGGACTCACCGAACATAAACAAGAGAATTTAATCCATACGGTCTCAATCTTGTCTGCAAAGCTGGGTGTCGAGCTGGACCTGCGTGACGTCGATGACGTGCGGCGTGTGGGCAGAAGAGACGCAACAGCGTCGGAGTCCGAAGCGCTGCGGCCCCCCCGGCCTGTGGTGGTCACTCTAGCACGTCGCGCACCCCGCGACCAGTTGCTGCGCGCTGCTCGAGTTCGCCGCGACGTTACTACGGACAAGCTCGATATTCCCGGAAATAGTAGAAAAATATACATAAACAAGCACCTGACAAAAGAGAGAAGAATTTTATTCAGCAAGGCGCGTTCAACTGGAAAAGATTTACATTTCAAGTTCGTTTGGACCTCGAATGGAAACATTTTTATGCGCAGAACAGAAACCAGTTCCGTGGTCCACGTAACAACGGAGTCTATCTTAAACAGACTGGTGGGAGATCACACTAAGCCCCCCTCCCCGTATCAGCATCAGTGCTCCTAACTTTAGTGTTAAAATACTAAATCTGTTATTTCTATTTACCTGGTGCAATGCAAAAGCTGCTTTTACTCTTAGTCACAGTAATCGCTCGCACGAAACTGTTAGTTTAAGTGACTATTTTCTCATAAATTATTTTGTCTACCATAACCACAATCGGATAATTACTAATAGGAATGTTTGTTATTTTAGTTTAATCCGGAAGAACTTTATTATAAACTGTGTAATACTCATACGCCTCATAAAACAATTAATTTTGTGTCATGAAAATCTCATTCTTTGCATATTAATGTTTTTTAACACATATCACGATCTTTGTTATAAATTTTTTGGGAATTATGTCAATTTTGATTACTCTTGCTTATTCATGGGACTTTCGGTCCTATTTGATACTAAGTTCTGTGACTTTAGTTGTTGCAACTCCTTATTACCTAGTTTGTGTGAACTTTTATCTCAATCGTATAGAGCTTTTTTAATATTGTGTGCTTGTGCACTACACAGGATATTTTTAAATGATGAAAGTGTAATATGTGGGCGACGTCTGTATCGTATTGTATCGTACTCTTTTTACACACTTTCGCTACACCATCACAATAAACAAAATAAACACCTGCTGCAGCAATATGTCTCGACGAGGTCCTGCAATCTAAATAAATCTAGCAATATTATTGTCATACTTATCGTTAACATCATGCTGCATCGAATTCGTGGTATGAAACCTTTTTTCCTAAATGGGTGATATCCAGCTTGGCCTCGATTTAGACTCAACTCTTGATGTAAAATGCGAAATTGGTTCTCCTGAATTATGCAAAACCTTCATTAGTAAAGAATATAACTTTAAGTTGATAACATACAACATTAGAAGCATTACAAAAAATTTTGATGCCTTTTCAGCGCTTATTTGTAGAATGAAAATAAAATTCGATATTATCCTACTAACAGAGTGCAGGCTGACTGAGACTTCCGTTGTAGGGGAGATTACAGACTTCACTTCTTTCTCTACTTGTAATAATATCAACCAAAACGGGGGAGTGGTTGCTTATGTGAGGAACTGCTGGAATGTGTCGGTGTCAGAAATAGAATTCGCCGAAGCGTGTGGACTGTTAATCAGTATCCCCGGAGTGATAACAGTCCTAGGAATTTACAGGTCCCCTTCTTTTAACTATAAAAACAGTTTTATTCCTTCACTCAACGATGCGCTTAGCTCTTTGTCGGATAGATCAAACATAGTCCTGGCCGGCGACTTAAACGTTGATATCTTGTCTCTGGACAAAAGCAGGCATGACCCATCTGACTACCTAACCTTGTTAAGCCAGCATGGGCTGAGGCCGGCTATTACTTCACCTACCAGATCAGGTGCATGCTTGGACCACATCTTTGTCAACTTCACCACCGCGGCTATGGGTTTGGTTTGTGAGACTGACTTAACCGATCACTATCCTGCGATCCTTGGTTTAACTATCACAAAAAAAAGAGACAAACCAAGCAGATTCAAGACCGTTATTGACTACGAAGGTGTTGTGTCAGCGCTGACTTTGCAGGACTGGACCCTCGTCACATACAAGAACAGCGTGGATGAGGCCGTTAAAATCCTTACAGAAATCCTTACTACCGCAGTAAATAATAATTCCAAGAGCATCCGCATCAGCAGATCTAAGTACACCATGTGTCACTGGATCACGCCGGGGCTATTACGTTGCATCCGCCATCGCGACCGTCTCCATTCTTTGGCTAAACGCTTTCCAAAGGATTCCATACTTCAAACTTCTTACAAACGATACAGAAATTTCTGCAACGATATTCTGAGAAAAGTGAAGGTTCGGAGTGATGCTGACGACCTTGAATTAGCCAAGAAGCATCCTAAAAAACTCTGGAACACAATCAAATCAATTTGCCACTTTAAGCAAAAGAATAAAGGTTCAAGTGAAGGGCTGCTGAACAGAAATGACCCCAAAACCTCATTGAACGCGTGCAACGAATACTTTTCATCTGTAGGAAGAAATTTGGCTGGAGACATTCTCAAAAAGATTGACGAAACAGAAGAAAGTTTAGCCCAAAAAGTTAACACAACTAACAGTCCGGCAAGTTCGTTTTATCTTTCACCTACAGACCACATTGAAGTGAATGACCTAATCATGCAGCTGAAGAATGATGGCTCCCCGGGACTAGATGGTTTCACAAACTGCCTAATAAAGGCTATCAGAAAGGAAATAGTAATTCCTCTATCATACGTCTTCAATTTGAGCCTGTCCTCGGGTAAGTTCCCGTCGTCATGGAAGACAGCTTCCATTACCCCAATACACAAAAATGGAGCATCCGATGTTCCTAATAATTTCAGACTAATTTCATTGCTAAGCGTGCTCTCGAAACTGCTTGAGAAGCTAGTCAACAAACGCTTGGTTAATTTTCTCGAGTCGCAGCAACTATTGTCGGAGAGGCAATTTGGTTTCAGGCGAAAAAAGTCGACTGAGGATACAATAACTTTACTCACAAATCTCACATCTTCATTGCTCGATAACGGGCACAAATGCATTGCGGTCTTTCTGGACCTCGCCAAGGCCTTTGACACGGTCTCGGGCCCAATACTTCTGAGAAAGTTGGAGGTAATGGGTATACGTGGCGTGGCACTGGACTGGTTTAGGAGCTACCTTTCAGATAGACGACAACTGACGCGGATAGATGGGCTGGTGAGCGATGGCCTTCCAATTCACTTCGGAGTGCCCCAAGGCAGTATCCTCGGTCCTACCCTATTCCTAACCTACTTGAATGACATCCATAACCTAAAAATACCCTCAGCAGAACTCATATGTTATGCTGACGATACGGTGGTTCTTTTTAGGGGTTGTGACTGGGACGAAGTCAAATCTGCAACGGAAAAGGGCATGCAAAGTATCTCACACTGGCTCGAGCGAAACCTTCTTACTCTGAATACCGACAAAACAAAATATGTTTGTTTCCATAAAACTGCGGCGTCTGGTCCTCGGAAGGATTTGGGAGTACGATTGCACTCTTGCTCCTCGGTAGATGTTCCCGTTGCAAATATGACGACCTGCAAATGTGACGTGCTGGAGCGAGCGCCGAAAGTCAGATATCTGGGGCTGATTCTGGACGAAAAACTTACTTTCCAGCTACATATGACGAGTGTGGCGAACAAAGTTCGCAAACTTATAGGCGTAATGCGATTATTAAGAAATTCTGCCAGCCTGAGTACCTTGAAGACTGTTTACTACGCGGTTTGTCAGTCAGTCGTCACGTATTGCATAGGGATTTGGGGCGGCGCGGCGAAGACCTTTATGATCGAACTCGAAATTGGTAGACGCGTATATAGACTCCCTGCGCCTACGGTCAAGACCAGTTTTGCCAAGAGATTTTCCCGGTACTGCCACCCGGCGACTTATAACGCTGTAGCATCCCGCTGCAACTTAAGGAACTGCTCTATGAGAGAAGTCAAAGCTGAAGTGGTTACATTATTATCCACATATGACTATGACATAACTGAGTCACTAATGTCTGTATCTTAACACAACTAACCCGCTCGCTTACAGACATAGCAATACTTACACTTACACTACACAAGCAACACATTACACAATCACACATAAGTATAACACTTTTTATACCTCCTCAATTACTCATCACTGCCACACATAAAACAAGCAATGTAACTGTTTCTGGTTTCCCAAGGGTCAGGCCTAGCCTAGTTTGGGAACCCCTGGTAATTAGGCGATAAGAACTTTTATTCATGTTTTATAATATTGTATTTTTTTTTTGTAAATGTTCTGTTTTTCAATAAATTTATTCTTATTCTAAACAAGTAATACTGTATATAAATATTATATTTAATATTTCCTTTTTGACAATCTGTTTTTCTTATTTGTTATACCAACTATTTATTCCGCTTAATTACCTTGCTGACAATTGTTGTGCAATAGGACAGCAACAATTCTCTGTCATTGCCAGTGATTATCTCGTTGTAGTTCCGGGGATTGACCGGGGGTTGTTGTTTGACTAAGGACATTCAGTTATCAATTATTGTATACCGGGTGCCTCTTATCAGCGTTTTTTGAAGAAAGCTGTAGAATATAAATATAACCCTAATAGGACATTATTAATATTTGTTGGTAATAGACGTAACTTGAACAAAACAAGCCTTATAAAATGTTTAGAAAGTTTGGATAAGTTAATTGTAAAGAAAAATATATTGTTCACATTACCTTATTGTACTAGTTTGCCACAGGAGGAAAATTCTATTAGATATAAGCTTAATTTGACATTTCATTTATTTTGCAAAAATGGCATAATGCATTTAATTGACACTAACAATTATGTTAGTAATTTTTATTTTACAAGAGATAGTTGTTATCTGCCAAATTATTTTAAGCGGCAAATAGCTATATCGCTATCATATTGTATTCGAACGTCAGCCAAAAACTTGGCTAAACAAGTTGCTAGAGTCAATGATATTATATTAAAAAGAGGTAGATAGGTTATGTCAGTACTAATATGATTTCAATAATGGACCGAAGCGTCGTACGTACGAAAACCTGAGCATGCGCTATACTCACTAAATATTACGATGTTATACGGCCGAGGTAACTTGTCACTTCTAGTCGATGATCTCATAAGGCCGCATCTGCCGAGTTAACTTGATCGTATTCTAAAGTGTAAGCAAGATAGCATGACAACTAGTAAGAGCGTAAACAAGACAGATACATGTAGCGCTGTGTCATTTCGAATTACATGTCAATTTGCTGTCGCACTCTATATTTTTATGACACAATTTATTCTGACATTTTGTAGTTGATAAATAATAAGAACTTAAATCAATTAAAATTTAAACTCACGCATGCCACTCATGATATATAATTTCATGACCTTTTATGTAGTTCGCATGACACAGGACAGCATATTTTTAATTAATTTTCGAAAACAAATACATGCAAACTGACACTGTCAAAGTGTCAACACTGCTAACGCTTTTGTGAGACTACGCTTAAGGTAAGCCAATTAGCATAGTTTTCTGTTGCCACTTTTTGGCACATGTAACACATCTACCTCTTTTTATTGTAACATCATTGGCTAGAGTAATGTATATTATTTGACATAGACGTCAGTAGTATTTCTACTGATATTCCAATTAATTATTTAAATTAAGTTGAACAAAAGAGAAACACTCTTGCAAAATGTTTGTTAATACTCGTAATGTTGTCATAATTGTATATTGTTGTTTTAACGGAATGTATTTACTCCTATTTAATTTGGTATTGTCACTGTCACTTAATTAATTTATCTACTGAAATACCTAATATTGCATAATCATAACAATTTAAATTGATTCTCTGATTTAACTCTAAAATTGGGTGACTGTTTCTGTCGATGCTTTGTGATAGGTAAATAGTGGGGGCGGGTAGTTTTTTTTTACCTGCAGAGAAAAGCGAGCTCGCCAGAACCAGTCGTATTCTTTGAGTATACTATAGTAATCTATGTTCTTTGCTGAGACCAGTGTGGACGTGCCATACCTACTGTCAATGAATATTGTCATATAATCTTTGTGGTCACTATCTAACATTGAAGTGGAGTGTGTTAAAAGTGTTTGAAGAATATACCCAATTATTACTCGAGTAATTACTTGTTTTATTTAAAACGTTTCCCTACCCCTTTAACTGTATTACTGCTTGTAGCATAGCTAAAAATTAGGAAAAACTATTACCACAAGTACCACGCCTCATCTTTTTAGAAGAGGGATCTTAAGAACAGTTATTAAGTAAACTATGCTGTAGATAATTTTCTTCATTTAATATTATTTTTTCTTCTCTTTATTTTGAGATGGTCATCGCGTGTATGAATTTAAATAAAACTTATATTTAATACGAGAAAAAAACAATTCTACCAACGAGATAAACACGTGCAAGCGAATTCTTAGAGCTACGTCTAAAAAAATGTTAGGGCTTACAAATTTAAAATTCTAAAGATGGAAGCAATAAAGTGCCAACAATTTTTTGTGTCAATGGCGTAAAAACTTAAGAGGCCTATTACATCTCGACTGTGATTTTTGCGTAAAATGGTCAACTTTGGCGCTCTGGATCTCGGAATCAAAAATATATCAACAATTTTGACTTGATGAATAGTGTAGAATAGCCATTAGAATAGTGCGTAGCGGCCTCGCTTTATGTAAATTTTGCTTAACTTATTAATTAAACCCAAAATTGCAGAACAAGATTTTCATAAAATGCGCGGAGGCATTTTTTTGAGCTCATCGATTGAACTACTGTTCTAAGCAAATGAAATTAAAAAAATAGAATTGTGGCGAAAAAGCCATTCGTCCGCTGCCATAGTCATAGGAGTTATGTTGGCAGCGTCACCTTGGCAACCCGGGAGTTGCAAGTCTCAGAAAATAACAACTGTGTAGTGGTAATGTCAAGGAATTATAAATAAATGTTTTAAGTTAGTATGTGATTTGTGATGTAATAATAATCACCATAAACTTGTGCACTGATGATTATAACGGTTCTATTATATCAATATGTTTTATTCATCCATTCGTTAGATGGGACGAAGAATAAGTCCCATATTGGTGACCCCGACAACTGAACAAACACCGTGGAAACGGACTATCTAGTGTTATTCTAACGCATTAAATGAAAATCTGGTTGAATTTAGTCGTGCCTACATTATCACGACCACACCACTGTCTCCAAATGCGTCATCATTGCGTCTTCAGTCAGACTTAAAAAGTTCCCTGCCTCCGCCTAGCTACGGGTGTTCATTCAATACTCGAAGCTACCAAATCAAGATACAACATCATTATCAACACATCAACATCTTAGCTAAAGTTTGCATCTCAGTTTCATCAAGCTTTATGAAGTGCAGTACTATTAATTCCATACATTGCGACTATATTGCGACAGCAGCGCTATTTTTTTCTACCGACGGTGTTTCAAGAAACTACTGCGAGCGAGCGGCAAATTTGGCGTCAGGTTCGATTTGACAACAAACTTCAAGAAGGCTAACGTGCGGGAGTGAGTGCTTAACAATAATTATACCATGAACTTTAAGAGGCGGCTGCCTAAACGAGTAGCGATTTTGAAGATAAATTATCATATGTGTACAGCATACTAGACATATCAAATTTAAGTATATGATTCTTTGTATAGTTGACTAGGGCTTGAGCAAAGCAAAAACAAAAAATATTGATTTATGTACGATACTTTAATTTATCGAAAATGATGAGTTTTTGAGATATTATTACGTATATCTTTTACGGTATAGAGCCTTACGTATAAAAATACAACGAATATATTACTAAGATAGTTAGTTAGGGACTGGTAAGACCATTTTTCAATTGAGTACTTAATAATCGAATTATAAATGAAAACAGTTTTGTGACTTACGTCATTTACTTCTGCGCTAAGCGTGTTGAAGCGGCGCACTCAATATTCAACCGTACGACTGCAGAAATAGAACTTTTCTAAAATCTACGCGAGCGCACTCTCAGTCCCGCAATGCGCGTCATGAACGGTGGACCTGTGCAGCTCGCTAGCGCACGTGACAGAGATAGGTACGCGTTCTTGCTGCTTACGTTATTATTTTATTACGTAGGTACTACTAATTGTTTAGCAAGTCGTTTGTGCTAGCCAAATTATGGGCAACAAGAAAAATAAAAAATATGTTTCGAGAATAAAAAGGGAATTCGAAGTATATATAATTTTGAATCCATTTCAGTAAGTAAATTTTGGGTACCTATCGTGTCTTGCCGTAGTCTATCACATAATATTAATAACTTATTTTTTTGTGCTAATCTGCGATCAGTCCTAAAACTAAAAGCAGATTTGTTAAGAATTTTTGACTTAGCTATTTAAAAAAAATATTTGACTAAGGCTGTTAAACCATCGCCACGATGGTCTGTAGTCCTTCAAAATTAATAATCAATGTACATACAATAATAAAAATGATACTAAGCGCTTTGCATAAACAAAATAATACGTTTTCTCTAACTAAAGGAACAATTTGTACCTACTTCGGAACAAAGACAACGCGTGGAGTCGCCAAATAAACTAATACATTTATTACCGAATCCAATTTGTTTAGAGGAAAGGTAAGTGTTATTCAAATCAAATAGTATCTTAATAGATAATTTCAGCAAAGCTACTTTTTTTAATACAAATCCAATTTTTAAAGAAAAAAGTCTTTATTAATTTGATTCTTAGGACTTTTATAATTTATTTCGATATTTAATTTTAAATACTGTATTAGTGTTTGTTTCAAATAACCTGAATTGATATTTTTTAATTTAACGTTCCTAAGCCCAGGAACTGGCAAAAATAACGCTAATGTTCAAAGCGCAACCATTCCATTACTGTCTAAAATATGTGAAGATCTAACTCAATTACGTTTTTTTTTTGTTGTTTTTAAACATAAGATACATTTCAGCGTTTCAAATTGAACAAGTTTGATTTGTACGGGATAACGCAAGGACAAATTACATACTCTAAACAGTTACTTACCTATCATTTGACGTTTCGGTCTATTTTCTATACCCGTATAGCACAGAATAATATTAGTAGCAGAAACGACACTATCAACACAATTGCAATACAATATCAACTTACGGTGAACGCCAATACGGTCCAAAATAACTCTGCACCTGTACTCATACCTAACATTTCCAACGGCCGGGACAATCGAAAGTAAATCTTATATCTAAGGCGGTACGAACGCGAGCCGCTGCATTCACAAAATCCTGCTTGGCAAGCTTGACGTAACCCGGCCGCGTGTTGCTCATAGGGTTGGTTGAATGCAAATACTGCAAATATAAAGCACTTGCGCCACGTACCTACCTATAATAAAAAATACATACTTACGCTTTTTCGTGGTTTGTTTGATAATGATCTATAAAGTACAATATTATTATGTAAGTAATACTTAACCACCAAACATTGAAGTAGGTAGTTATGGTACATATTAATACTCTGTAGTATCTACTTCTGTTACTATGTCTTACTATGATGTGCTTATGTAAAGTAAGTACAGGCGGCAATAGATCAACCTACATAACCTACAATCTCGAAATATATTTATGTAGGTAGATAGGTATTTTAAGCGCTATATAAACAGAATAACAGAACATAAATACTTAGATATTAGTTGACTTGGGCGGTCAGAAGAACTCACGTAGACCAACTAGCGTACAATCCATTTTCCGATCTCGCACACTTACATAGAGACCAGGAACCGTGATGCCGATTACAAACTAACTAATATTACACTTGACCAACTTGACTAACATATTCTGCCATCTTAAAGATGATGGGACACGTCTACTGAGGTAATGCCTACTAAAGTAATTTGGTACAAAATTGACGGACATGAGCTACTTTTAAATTACGTTCGCATTGCGCGATAATCGACATTCATGCGGACGAAGTCGTCCCCGGGCCACTAGTATCAAATACAAGATCATTTGCTTTTCATATACATAGTTACATATCTATAAAAACCGTACGTATAGATACAAATTTTAAATGCCTGAATCCATCAAACCATTGGTAAATACCTACCGATGATAATTCATGGTGTAATTTTACCAAGGACTACCACTAGGTTTATTTTCGTAGAGGGGCGTTATTAATGCTTAACCACAGTACCTGTCTACTAAACCTAGTCTAACTTTGAACCGCGTTTTGTGTTAAGGTCGACCGCAATCAGTACCTAATCAATAAACTATTTACGAACTTAAAATCTATTCAAGCGTGATCGCTGACAAATTGAGTAAATTTACTTTTTATACGCAGTTGGTTTATGTCAGTTTTGACAAACACTCCATACAGTATTGCCACTATTTAAATTCACGACTTTATAGACAAACTGTACCTTATATACCTAACCTACAACGATAACTGCATTGAATTTGTCTACTTCTCTCATCAAACTAGTTAAATCATTATCATATTATTATTAATTGTCTATAAATATTACAAGTACCTACTTATTTACTTACCTTACAGGATTCTTGAGAAGTCTGTGAAAGGTTAAATCATTATCTTTAAATTTCGTGTTAGTGCATCCGAATGCAGAACAGTAACGCTTTTGTATCACCATCCTGTGAACTTTCCACTTGCGAAAACCAAATAATCGGTCGTGTCCTGCGTAGCGTGCGCCCTGTGAAATGTCCACCCGGGGGAAACGAGCGTGTAGGTGAATAAGTCGACCGAATTACGGAGTGTTACCCGTAGTTGTGAGTGGTCTAGCTAAATGTTTCGGTGTCAGTTATCTTGTTGTTTCTTGAGCTTCGATATACTTAGGTATTAGGTTGTAAGTTTAAATTCTACAGAGCCACTAAAAATTTTATAGCTTTTTTATATTAAGTTAATTTCTGGAAGCGTGACAGGAATGGCCAAGTGAGTATTAATTTAAACTAATATAATACTAATATAATATATTATTATATCAGTTAATCACAATAATTAGATATATCACATATTTCGTATAAGTATCTCGTCTCTTTTTATATTTTTAGGTTACTGTAAATAATAAATCGGATTGGTATTATCAAACCGAAGGATATACAGAATAAGTTTCGGCTAAAACAATCACTCCCACTGACATTATAGCTATACGTAGCAGTAATGAATTTAGAAAATCAAATTTTAAATCGATTAGACTTATGAAAGTTGCTCAAATCCTTTTCTCGACTATGTAGAGATAATGATCTTCAAAAGGCTAAACAGATTTTCTTAAAACATAATTCTTCTTAAAAAAGTAAAAAAAAAATTGATATGTATTGCTCAAAATCACTCTCGATCAAGACACCTCTCAAATAAAAAAAAACAAAATCAAAATCGGTGCATTCGTTCGGGAGATACGATAATTCGTACAGTTAAACAAATTACTCAAATACACACGTTAAACTTGCAAAACCCTTAGTTTTGCGTCGGGGGTTAATAAAATATGTAAAATTGAAGTGTGTTTTTGTGCATTATAATAAAACAAATAAAAAGAACACCAACATTATAATAATACAATTATTTACATTGCAATTCGGCTTGACAAATATAATTTACACTACTTTTCCCGAAGTAGTTTCATAATGATAAAGTTAACTTACATAAATAAAAAAATTAAATAGGTATACAAAGTACAAACATGATCTTCAATATATTATAATCAAAGTTAACATACTACTGCTCATAAAAAATTTGAATAATCTGTCTTTAAAATTACTGAATATGTTGAAAAAAAATTGTCGGATATGCTCTATTCATTCTATGTTCCTGGATCATGAACTCGGATGACCTGCGAGCGCGCGAATTTTGAATTTGTTGATTTGTATCGCTAGTGTAACGAGTGTGGCATGCGGGTGGCGGGGCGCGCTGGGCGGAGCTAGCGCTGGAAATATTTTAGGGAGCCCGCTCTTAATAAAGTGAGTGCTTACTGCTTACCCAATTGAAATACGTCTACTAACTGTAGTAATTTAATATCTAGTTTTATCAACGAACTTTATTAACTGATTTAAAATATTAAAATTTAAAGTGGATCAACATTTGATTGATTTTCTTTTGCCTTGTAACAATTTTTCTGTAGTTATATTATTTTATTGTTATGCATAGCTATTCAATCATTTGTTTGAACAGCACCACAAAAATAAAGCAGTTACATAGGGATTTATACTTTTATGAACATGAGCAATTATGATTTAAGCTGATTATGTGTTAGGTAAAAAATCCCCCAAACTACTACTTCATAACAGTAATTTAATTACTAAGATTTAATTAATTATGAATTCAAATTGCTACAATTCATAGAAAATTCTAATTATTAGTAGTTTTTTAGTTCAATGTGTGATTGCATTTTATTATTTTTTTGTATTTGTTTAGTGTACTAGGATTAATTTATGCATTCGTCTATTTTATTGCCTGGCATGTATTGTGTAAAAAAATAGATGCTGTGTTAAGATTTTAACTTTATTAAGTCACTTACATTCTGCTTTTGTGTCTATTCATAACACAACTTACCCACTTAATTAATATCAAATAAAACATTAATAAATTCACAATGGAACAAGAGGGTGAAAAACTAACATTAACAAGAACAGCTGGCAATTCTGTAGATAGAGTTGCTACCCGTGTTCCTCCTTTTTGGTCCAACAGACCAGCTCTTTGGTTTGCGTTGTTGGAGGCACAGTTTGCTCTTAACAACATCACACAAGAGGATACCAAATTTTACCATGCCGTGCAACATTTAGATTCAGATATTGCAGCGGAAATCGAATATTTGATCCTGGACAAACCCAAACATGATGCCTATGCCTCATTAAAGCAGGCACTCTTAAGACGATTCTCCTTGTCTGATGAAGATAAAGCTCGTCGTCTCCTTCAGAGGAAGAAATAGGGGACAGGAAGCCATCGTCATTTCTTAACCATCTCAAATCACTTGCGGGACCAAATTTCCCGGAGAATATTTTAAAAACATTCTGGCTCGACCGCTTACCATACATGATGCAAGGTATCCTTATATCCCAAAAAACAGCCACTCTTGAGGAACTTGGTATTTTAGCTGACGACCTACACCAAATTAGACTTCAAACAACATTTAATGTGCAGACAGTAAATAGACCTTCATCATCGTGTAATCAGGATTACGAATTGAAGGCCCTTAATGAAAAGGTGGAACATTTGGCCAATTTAGTTACTTCACTTATAGAGAATCAAAGGCCACAAGAACAAAATACTCCTCGCAGACAATTCCAGTTTCATTCACGGAATTCTAACAACCAACAAATTTGTTGGTATCACAGCAATTACGCCGAAAACGCTCAAAAATGTGTCAAACCCTGCTCCTGGTCTAACCAGGGAAACGAGAAAAGCAGTCAGTAGCTACGACCTTTTCTGCTGACTGCGGAGCCTCAACACGTCGTCTTTTTGTGACTGATCGTAACTCAACTCGTCGCATTCTTATAGACACTGGGTCAGATATAAGTTGCATTCCCCCTAATCAGATTCGGGGCTGCAAAGAACCGTTGTCATATGAGCTATTAGCAGCAAATGGAACCAAGATAAGAACCTATGGTGTTTTCCAACTCAATTTAAACATAGGACTGCGGCAGGAATTCAAATGGAACTTTATCATAGCCGATGTGAGTCATCCTATCATAGGGTCAGATTTTCTAGCGCATTATGATTTGCTACCTGACTGCAGACAAGGTAAACTTAGCAATGATAGAACTGGTCGGTCAATCTTGGTTGATTTTTCTTTAGTTAATCAGCCTTGTGTAAAAATGATAAGATTACCTGACTCACCTTATACCACAATTTTACAGGAATTTCCTGATGTTATAAGACCTCCTGGCGTGCCATCACCACCTAAACTATTATGTTCATTGACACGACGGACGGTCCTCCAGTAACTGCTCGACCACGTCGATTAGCGCCTGAAAAACTTCTTGCCGCTAAAAAAGAATTTGAAGATATGGTGAATTTGGGCACGGCACGCTCATCCAGCAGTGCGTGGTCATCACCGTTACATTTGGCCCCCAAGAAAGATGCCACCTGGCGCCCCTGTGGTGACTACCGCGCGCTCAACGCGCGGACTGTCCCAGACCGATATCCAGTTCAGTACATTGGAGATTTTGCACATAACTTATCAGGTTGTACGGTTTTCAGTACTGTAGACCTCGTTAAAGCTTACCAGCAAATTCCAGTGAACGAAACTGACATATGCAAAACCGTCATTATAACGCCATTTGGCCTTTTTGAGTTTCCATATATGGCATTTGGGCTCAGAAACGCCGGACAGACCTTTCAGCGCTTTATTGATGAAGTGGTGAGGGGGTTTGACTTTTGTTTCGCATACGTTGATGACATTTTAATATTTTCAAAAGATCACAACGTACACAAACAGCATTTAAGAACCCTTTTGAAGAGGCTGCATGAGTACGGTGTAGTCATCAATCCGTCTAAATGCCAATTTGGAAAAGAAGAGTATCCTTTTTGGGCTACCGCATTAACGCTGCAGGCACTCAACCTCCTCAAGACCGAATCCAGGCGCTCATCGACTTCCAACCACCCAAAACCGTACAAGGCATGCGTCGATTCCTTGGTATGATAAATTATTATCGACGATTTTTACCCGGTGCTGCTAAATATCAAGCCCATCTCATCGACGCAGTAGCTGCTACTAATAGTAAGGGAGCGAAACCTTTTCCATGGTCTTCAGAACTGGAATTGTGTTTCGAAAACTGTATAAAAAGTTTGACGTCTGTAACTCTACTAGCTCATCCAGATAATGAAGCCTCCCTAGCTTTATTCACCGATGCTTCTAATTCTCACATTGGTGCATACCTTCAGCAACGAAAAAATGACGGTGATTGGATGCCGCTGGCTTATTTCAGCAAAAAGTTAACATCCAAACAAATTGAATGGCCGGCATACTACCGGGAACTTCTCGCCATCTACGAAAGCGTCCAACACTTCCGCCACATTTTAGAGTTACAGCATGCAACCATTTATACGGATCACAAACCATTTCTTCTGACTTTCGCATTTATTCAAAAACAAGAAAAGCTTCCTCCTTCACAATTGAATCATCTTTCTTTCATCAGTCAATTCACTACCGACATTAAACATATTAAGGGCGAAGACAACACAGTAGCTGACGCCATGTCACGGATGGAAACTATCTGGATTGAAGATGATTACAGCAATTTAGCAAAAGAACAAGAATCGGATCAGGAACTGACTGAGCAATTCACATTTTCATCCCTTAAATTAGAGAAACTTGCAATGCCTGGTTCTAACATCAACATTTGGTGTGATGTAACAAAAAAACGTCCTCGACCATATCTTCCACCATCATTCCGCCGTCCTGCATTTGACCAAATCCACAACCTCAGCCACCCAAGTGTGCGCGGGTCTGTTCATCTTGTCACTGAGCGTTATGTATGGCCACAAATCAACAAAAACTGCAGAGACTGGGCCCGTGCTTGTGTACAGTGCCAACGCAATAAAGTGACTCGTCATGTATCCTCTCCTATAGGGACGTTTGTCACCCCTTCGCATAGATTTCGAGCTGTTCACATTGACATCATCGGCCCACTTCCGCATTCAAATGGTTTTACATATTGCCTAACAGCGATAGACAGATTCACGCGCTGGCCGGCAGTATGGCCAATGCCATGTATTACTGCAGAGCAGGTGGCGGAAACATTTTTCGCTGGATGGATTTCCCGTTTTGGGGGTACCGTCCACCATTACAACAGATCAGGGCCGGCAATTTGAATCTGCCTTATTTCAACGTCTGATGAATTTATGCGCCTGTAAAAGAACCCGCACAACAGCATACCATCCATGTGCAAATGGGCTGATTGAACGCTTACATCGCCAATTGAAGGCAGCCCTCATGTGCCACCAGGAATCGTGTTCACGAGCTTTACCACTTGTCCTCTTGGGTATCAGATCTGCTCTTAAAGAGGATATGGGATGCTCGGCTGCCGAATTGGTATACGGAGAAACGCTGAGATTACCAGGAGAATTAGTTGTTCCTACAGAAAAAGATAACTCTAGCGATATCAACGACTTTGTCACCGTCCTAAAGAAACACATGAGCACATTGCGGCCTAAATCAATTTCTCATCACGATACCAAACGAGCGGTTTTCGTTTTCAAAGAATTAGGATCTTCGACACATGTTTTTCTAAAGGACGATACTGTACGACGTCCTCTACAGTCTCCGTATACTGGTCCGTATCGTGTCTTAGAACGCAGAGATAAGACAATGAGGATAGACATCAACGGCAGAGGAGTGACTGTAAGTATTGATCGCGTTAAGCCGGCGCACTTAGATGCCACAAACTTGGACATTTTCACCGAAAGCACATCAAGTGGTTCTTCGCCCCAAGCTTCCAGTCCTTCCCTTGTAATTTGCCCACCGTCGTCATCGGCCTGTCCACAACCCGCAACTACAAGAGCTGGTCGTAAGGTTAAATTCAGGGATGTACTTGATCTGTAATTTTTAACCCCCTTACATTTTTTTTTTCTCTTTCTTTTGCCATGGTTTTTCTTGCTCCGTGTGGGGGTAGTGTGGCGAAAAAGCCATTCGTCCGCTGCCATAGTCATAGGAGTTATGTTGGCAGCGTCACCTTGGCAACCCGTGAGTTGCAAGTCTCAGAAAATAACAACTGTGTCGTGGTAATGTCAAGGAATTATAATATAAATGTTTTAAGTTAGTATGTGATTTGTGATGTAATAATAATCACCATAAACTTGTGCACTGATGATTATAACGGTTCTATTATATCAATATGTTTTATTCATCCATTCGTTAGATGGGACGAAGAATAAGTCCCATATTGGTGACCCCGACAACTGAACAAACACCGTGGAAACGGACTATCTAGTGTTATTCTAACGCATTAAATGAAAATCTGGTTGAATTTAGTCGTGCCTACATTATCACGACCACACCACTGTCTCCAAATGCGTCATCATTGCGTCTTCAGTCAGACTTTCATAAAATGAGCGGAGGCATTTTTTTGAGCTCATCGATTGAACTACTGTTCTAAGCAAATGAAATTAAAAAAATAGAATTGTGGCGAAAAAGCCATTCGTCCGCTGCCATAGTCATAGGAGTTATGTTGGCAGCGTCACCTTGGCAACCCGGGAGTTGCAAGTCTCAGAAAATAACAACTGTGTAGTGGTAATGTCAAGGAATTATAAATAAATGTTTTAAGTTAGTATGTGATTTGTGATGTAATAATAATCACCATAAACTTGTGCACTGATGATTATAACGGTTCTATTATATCAATATGTTTTATTCATCCATTCGTTAGATGGGACGAAGAATAAGTCCCATAGAATGTTATCTCTTATATAGTTGTATAATGCTTAGCGACCTCAGAATTTTTAGATATCGTTGATTATATATAAGGTGACTGCGAGAAACCGTAAGAAACTTCGAGAAACTGCAAGGGCTGGTCAGGTCAAGTGTTTTAAACATGACAAAAATGACAAAAAAGGAATTTGTTTTTTTCATTTTCAATGAAATAATTCATTTTGTGAATTTAATTGGGTAGTCTTTGAGTATCTAATTTATTTTAAAGCATACGGCCGTCTGTTGACCCGTCCGCGTCAGCTGGGCGATAAGTAAGTACCTACGTTGACGGTTCAATAGACGGCCGGCCGGCCGTTGCCCTCGTCAGCTGAGCGATAAGTACCTACGAAAAAACACGAATTCCTTTTTTGTCATTTTCGTCTTGTATAAAACACTTGACCTGAATAGCCCTTGAAGTTCCTTGCGGTTTCTAGCAGTCATCTTATATAGAAAAAAAATCTTATTCTAAACCAAAAACCTTCGAAAAACGCTTCAAGTTAACTGTGAATTTCTCCTATCTACGATAATATTATTGATGCAAAATTTATACCAGAATAATTGTTACTTCATGAGGAATAAAGATTTTATAATTTTAAATCATGAATTTATTATTCTATTTGGATAAAAACGATAAATACAACAGCAAAATTACTACAAAATGCGATGCGCCGGCCGTCCGCACTTCAGTACTGCGCGAGCGCTCCTCAGCGTTGGACCTGTGTCGAATTTCTTTGCGCCAATATCGATCGATCGAGGGGCAGTGCATGTATAGTGCGACTACCAAGTTTGATCACATAAGTATAATTTTACAAGTTTTTATTTAGCTTCACCTGTCCGTTTGTCATCAAATCTTGCAAATTAAATTTGATCCACTTTCCGTTACCGATTGAGCTGAAATTTTGCATACATGTGTAAATCACGTGACAATGCAATATTATGATGACATGGTGCTAATCTGATGATGGAGCTGGAAGGTGGCCTTAGAAACTTCACAATGAAACGACACAACCTCATCGAGTTTAGGCTCGTTTGAAGTGTCTAGACGAGTAGTTTGTCTTTCAATGGTAACCAGGGTCTGATGATGAAACTGGAAGGTGGTCATGGGAACTCTGTTATGAAACGACGCAACTCCATCGAGTTTCGGCTCATTTCATTGGTCTTGACGAGTACTTTGTTTTTAGATGGTTACCAGGGTATGATCTGATGATGGAGCTGAAAGGTGATCATAGGAACTCAGTAAAGAAACGACGCAACCCCATCGAGTCTCGGCTCGTTTGATTCGTCTTGACGAATACTTTAGTGCTAGATGGTAACCAGGGTCTGATGATGAGCTGGAAGATGGCCATAGAAACTCAGTAATTAAACGACATAACCCCATCGAGTATGGGCTCGTTTGATTCGTCTTGACGAGTACTTTAGTGCTAGATGGGAAGCAGGGTCTGATGATGGAGCTGGAAGGTGGTCATAGGAACTCAATAATTAAGCGACATAACCGCGTCAAGTTCGATTTGTCTTAATGGGTGAACTGTTTTAATTAATATGTAAAGTTATTAAAATAATACTATAAAGTTAAACATAAAATTAAAGGAAAAAATACTTTTTTAAAACAAGCTTTTATTATTGTTCTTGTTAGTAATAATCTTCTATTAACAGAATGCAAGCACAATATAGTCACTTGTTACGCTCGCCTGCAGTTAACATTGACATGCCTTATCCTGTACGTAAGTTTAGATCCATATTAATAACCGAATTAATTACTTATAATGACACTCTAAGTGCTGATTATTACTGATTCAGATATTAAAAAAAGAAACTAATCTCAAGAGTTTCGGATGGTACAAGCACTGGTTTATGTTGAACGTCGCACACGAAAACGGCGTGACATAGATATTGATTTACGCATCAACTTATCTGTGCTTATTTTTTTTTCTTTTTAAATTCGAGTGACAAAACTTAACTTGTCATCCCTATCGCTTTTCTGCTTTGTTGTACAATATGAAAGTGGATCTATAAGGAATAAAGGCGAACTTTTTTCAAAAGTGTATCTACAAGGAAAGTGTACCTACGAGGAATAATTCATTAAAAGATTGCCTGGAGGGGCCACGAACACAAGGTGATTGATACAAAATCGGCTGGTGGTTTGTTTTATAAATCTTGTAGTTCTTAAGTAGTTTGTTTGTGTGAATAATAGTGTGTGCATAGTACGCTTCCTAATAACTCTAATTTAGTTTAGGCATGCCGTTGCAACCTCTAATTAAGACAGCGCCTTAGAATGTAACCCAATATTTGTTGTTTTATAAATGTACATGGTGTTTGTTTTGTTGGTTGTCCTTAAATAATTAAAAAGAATTAAAAATTTAAAAATAATAAATTAAACCTGAAAAGAAAAATATCACTATATAGGGTCTAACAATATCAATAAGCGAACGTTTAAGGGGAGCATCTATACATCACACTGAGCATGCTCACCAAATTTGGTCCAAAACTACAGGCTTGTTACCGAGATAATCAACAAAACATTATCATAATTCACCAAAAAATACACCCTTTCTAAACCGTACAGCTGTACTGCTGTACTACACTCACACAAAGATAGCCGAATATGCACACTAAACTCGGAGTACACTGAGTTATCTTTTTATTGACGCTTGCGTGCGTGTTAGTAAAGATACAGCATGTTTCATGATGTGCATTATTTTGATTGATTTAGTTTGTCAGAAAACATAACTTTGAAAAATCACTATAACTGGAGCTCATTTTTTGTCATTGTATTCAGAATTAACTAATTCGATACCGCCCTTAAACGTTCGCTTATTGATGACAATGCAACCTTTAACTAAAATTAACCATATTCGTCTACGTCACAATCCCATATCGTAAGTAGGTACATGCCTATTAGACATTTTATTAAACCATAAAACTTAGACCTTAAATTTTTTATAAATAGAGTCTTTTTTATAAAAAGCTGAACCTCGTAGTAAGTTATTTGATTACCAACGCTTTGTCTCTATGTGTCTATCTGAGGTGTCATTTCGTATGTCAACCTTTCGTTGGCCAGACTCTAAAAGCGTGTTACATTGTGATTGCAAAAGAAAAATAATGAAGGTGTATTTATGCTAAAATAATGTTCTTTAATGTTCCATCACAATGTAATGCGCTCTTTTTTAATAAAAACATTTGGTAAGTATGTGATAAAAACGCAAAGATTTAATACAAGCTGTAAAGTTTTATGGTTTAATAAAAATGTCTAATAGGTATGTACCTACTTACAATATGGGATTATTGTGACGTAGACGAATATGATAAATTATCGTTAAAGGTTGCAATGTAGGTACCTATGTACCTATATATGTATAATATTTTTTTTCTAATCAGGTTTATATTGTTATTTTTAAATTTTTTATTCTTTTTATTAACAAGAACATAATAAAAGCCTATTTTTAAAAAGTATTTCTTTCTTTTAATTTTATTTAGTGTTTGTTTTATATGGAATCTAGAAAGCTTACTATGATGTTGAATTATTCTTAATATTAATTTCGTTATGTTCAGCATTGGTCGAAAAAGGTATCAATGTGTAAAGAAGTTAAGATATACATCTACATTAAGAAATGCAAATATAGCAAGGTATTTCTTGCCATTAAGGCATATAGTATTCCATTCCTAACTAATGTTTGGCCTCTTTTGATTCTTACCTCGTTTAACTCGTAATAATGCATCTGAAATAAAAACTCTATTTTTCTTGCTTTTTCACACCTAAACCATTCGATCGATTTGATTGAAATTTGGCAAATAGGTAGTTCTGTTTTATGGTGTTTTATACTCCCATGTAAATTGTAATTAATTTTATTCTAATCTAAGCTATAATTTTTATTTAAAACGAAAAACGTCCTTTGCTATAAAGGAAATAAATGTTGGGTAAATAAAAAAAATGTTTCTAACAAATATTTACATACTAGTCCCATGGCACACTAAAAATGTGCGGGTATAGCGATAACAAATTACTCCATAGAAATACTAAAAAATATAAACTTGGAAAAAGTATCAAAATCGCTTGGTCGTAGTTTTAACATTAGTATTGTATTGTGGGTGGACTCGTGACCTTCAATGAGTTGTCAAGCGGGACGCTTAAAATACCTATTCTCGCAGAGTTGAAATTTGTAATAGGGCTCTTAAAACTAAGCAATAAATTTTAGAAAGACAAAGAGCGAGCCTTGTATCTTAAGTTAAGGCCAGCCATTAGGCGCGACGTCAAATAGAAAGGAGACTAAAAAAAAGGGCCAGCTGATGTTCGAAAAAAACATGCCACGAAACACACAAAAAAAACTCTTAAAGATTTAGTAGAAAACGTGGGAACGAGAAAAAAATTATACCCCACATGTGAGTTTTGGCGACGTTCATATTAAAAAACCTTTAGAGTGCGACGCCGTTCTACAAACACTCACACATAAAGATATGCCAATCGGAAGTGCTGGTTACTGGTGCAAGTTTTGTTTTCAGACACTGAGGAATGAACGGTGGCGGGATGTCGCGATAGTGGGGAAGGTAGAGCGAAGGCCGGAGTCAGAGAAAACGTTGACATTCTGGATTCAACCTTAGCCAACTGTGGGCTGAGACCACAACGAAGCGACACGTAGTTTGATTACTGTCGTACAGTATTACCTTATATAGAATCAGTGACCTTAGAATTGCGTTAAGTTTGGTGAAAAAGTAAAATCAAAGTGATAGGTAGTGTATGGAACAAAACGGCCATTTCATACGCCCCCGCTGTAGTTTTAAAAATATTGGACAGACGGCTGTCAGTGTGACGGACAGACTTGGGGTTCTCATGGTTAGGACAGACATCGCGAGGTCGTAGTGAAATTAATTTGTATATGATAATTTGATATGTAGGGCACATAAGTTGATTCGGGGGGCCCGTAATAATTAATAAACAGTGTTAATAAATTAGTACCAGGGCGGGTTAGTTAAAATCAGTGATTTGTTTGGTTGACACGGACACGTGGCATGCTAAGTGGTATTGTGCAGATCGGTATGTATTTGTCTTGGGTCAAGAGCTCTAGGGGTAGTCCAAGGGAAGTCTAGGGACATCTAGGGCCACCAGCTCCAGAAGCCGCGCAGGAGCGCGGTCTACCACCACCACAGCAGCGTGCCGATGACAGCCGGCGCGGCGGACTGCACCAGGCTGAGCGGCGTGTCTCAAAGGAAGACTAGTATGTAAGTCGTTTTAGATTAATTATAGTATTAAGTTAGCATAGGCTGTAGGGTTTAGAGGTTCCTCGAGTGAGCCATCTGGACCATACATTGTTGGCTAGAAATAGCCTGGTAGCAGAGTTGATGTAGGGAAGTCAGTCGATGACCTCTCTGGACCACACATTTTAGGGTGACCCAAAGCACGGTGAGTTGATTGACTCCTCTATATTATACAGGTAGTTCAACCGACGGCGGCGTCATACTGGTAAAGTAGATATTTCTTAGACTTATTAATGTTTAAATTCACCAGATATCTTTCGTTAGCTTTCTCCACACGGTATTGATAAGAGTGATAACTGAATTGTATATAATAATAAACAAAATGAGAAAAAAAAATTATTCAGTGTGGGACTACGTTAACGTAGATTATTGGCATCCGGTTTTGCGGAGCTATTACCTGAAACTAACGATAGTAATAATTATAGTCATATTATTATTATTTTTTTTTTATTATTGCTTAATGACAAAATTACACCTTAAAATTAGTACAGCATTTTAAAACCACTGAGGTTTGTGTTAATGCCATTACATCTACATCGATGAAATTAATTGAAATAATTACAACATTACATAAAATAAAATAATTAACCTATAAAGTTACTACATATAGGTTAACGTAACTGGCAATCCATCTCTAAGCTTCAACTACATTCACGTTGCTCATGAAATGATTTTTAAGTTTCGATTTGATATTGCCCGTCGTAATACTTTTTCGTAAATCAGAGGGTAATTCGTTAATAAACCGAGACGTAAGGTATGCCGCGGTCCGCTCGCCGTACGTGTTGTTGGCTCGAGTGGTGCGCAGCCGGCGCTCGGCGAATGCTCGGGTGTATACAGGTGTTGCCGCTCAGTTTGGACGTCGTTATTAAAAAAATATTGTTTTAGAAAGCAGTACCTAAATTGAGTCCTTATGGGCAGTGTTTTACAATGCTTAAAGAAATTACTCTCGTCATTACTAAATTGATTTTTAAGTTTAACTGAAACTAAATTTTTAAGTATTCTAATTTGTAGCTTATTTATTTAATTTAAATATGATTTGTAGGTGCGACCGTAGCTACTTAGACCATATTGAATATATGATTCAGCCAAAGCATTGTACAGCATAAGTTTGACCTTGAAAGGTATCCTATTTTTAAAAATTATAATATTTGCTAGGAATTCTTCTTAACTTGTTACAAACGTGCTCAATGTGTTGCCCCCAGTCGAGTTTATTATCTACTATTAACCCGAGGTACTTTATGGAGCTAACTTCTTCTATCATCGGGCAGGTACAAGTCGTATTGTAAGAGTTATGCAAACAGTTATGGTTATGAGCCACTATATTCTTGGTTGGACTGCGTTTTAAGTAGGGAGATTTAATTACTAGTAATTTTGTTTTTTCACTATTTAATACTAGACCTGCATCATGGCACCACCTTATTAATGAATTAAAATCGGTTTGTAAAAGGTCACACGCTGTTTGCGGGTCCTTGTGAGCAATTACTAGACATGTGTCATCCGCAAACTGATAACATGAGCTATGTTTGAGAGTGTTACTCATGTCGTTGACATACGATAAAAAGTATAGAGGACCTAATACAGAGCCTTGGGCCGTACCCACAGTCAACTCAACTGGTTCACTGAAAGAATGTCCAATCTTAACTCTGAATGTTCGATTCTGAAGATAGCTTTCACACCATTTGAGTAACGGGCCACGAACACCACAACTGTCGAGCTTACTGATAAGTTGATTATGCCTTAACGTGTCAAAAGCCCGTGAAAAGTCAATAAATAAAGCTAAGACTATATTTTTATTATTTAAATGCTCATTGACCTCATCTGTAAATTTTGCTAACAGGTCAGCTATTCCTTTGCCGGTTTGGAATCCAAACTGATTATTAAATATTACAGAAATTATGAATTTGCTCACAGATATATTTTTCTACAATTTTATCTACTGAAGAAAGCACGGTAATCGGGCGGTAATTAGAGTATTCATCTTTTTTACCCTTTTTATAGATTGGTCTAACACATCCTAATTTTAATTCATCAGGGTATGAACCATGTTTTACACTGCAGTTAATCAAATTAGCGATTGCCTTGGATATGTCCTGTCCTATCATTTTAATATCAGCTACTTTATCTTTGTCCGACCCAGGGGCCTTATGGGAGTTTAATTTGCTAATGAATTTATGTATTTTGTCTTCAGTCGCTTTTTGGAAATAAATACTGCAATTTAACGGCTTTGAATAAGTACTCGGATCTAGTAGTTGGACGTTACAGTTAGGGACTATATTCCTTACCGCTTTGTCAAACTCGGTTGCAAAATTATCTGATATACGTTTGGGGGTGAGCCCTTGCGTATCAAATGCTTTGATGATAGCTTCATCAATTGATAGCGTTACTTTCCCTAGCATTTGGTTAACTATTTGATAGACTTTTCTTGTATTTATAAAGTTGTTTTTAATTTGTTTAATAAAAATGAATTTCTCTTGTTTTCTAAAATTTTGTTAACTTTATTCCGGATTTTATTATATTCTAACTTAAGTGCAGAATTGTTTGAATTCTTCCTCCACAAATTAAATAACTGATTACGTCTTTCACATAGGCGAGTAATATTTTCATCGATCCATGGCATCTAATATCCATGGAATTGTAATATCATGTTGCATAGAACGATTCAAGGGTGTTTTTAATTGTTGTATTGACATAGTTTAGCGAGAAAACAATCCAATTACCAATTGAACTATGAGACATATATGAAATCTATGTGTGCCCTATTTAATAAATTACATGCAATCTAGAGAGATTAAAATACCTGTGTGTGTCGAGAAAGTTACTTGTACATAGCTTTGCATGATTAGTCATTACGAAATGTTAATTAGGACGGTCTAATGGGTTTTTTGTTCTAATCGTTGTTTTCCCATTAATCGATGACCTAGGAACTAAATTATTGACCTTGGAAAGTCTAATTAGTGTCTTAAAAAACACTAGCAATTGTTGAGTGAAAAGTTGAATGATTTGAGTATAAAAGCTAATTATCCTTAGAGTATAAATCTAATTGTCTTAAGAATGAAAGCTCATTACCTTATGAGTAAAGGCTAAAATGATTTGGAGTAGAATGTTAATTAATGTTAATGGTTTGACTATGTTTGAAAGTAAATTCTAGAAAAAAGGCAGTAAGACCCAGCGATGGTTATAACATAAAGCTTTTAATCTAAAGGCTTTACAAGGCATAAATAATGAAAGAGTTTTGTGTTTTTATATTTAGATGAGTAGATAGATATGGATTTATAAATAAAATATTATATAACTAAATAAGTGATGAGGTAAACAAACACAACTAAATAAAATGATGAAGTAAATAAATAATCGATAAATCAACAAATAAATCATTAAATAATAACCAATAAATCAACAAATACATTGAGGTAGAAAAAATTAAGCTATCTACCATAATCTTGTGTTTTATTTTATTTCAATTGATTTTTAAAACGCGATGAACAGCAGAGATAAATAATTGTGATTTTGTAAATCGTAATAGTGAAAATGTTTATCACATTAGTAGAAATGCAGTCGAGCATTCACGGTTATTATCTCTATTAGTCACGGCATATTTCTTTAATCTTTTAATCCTTGTTTCACTAGTTACTCAAGTTAATTTTCTAGATAAACAAGCCTTGTTTCACTAGACACTTGTGAATAGATGACTGTAAACTCAATCTTTGTAGACATCCAGACGTAAAGCCATTAATTATTCTAGATGAGCAATCATTTTGATGCATTGGTTTAAATCAGTTTAGTCACTACAACTAGCCTACGACAACTGCACATTTGTATCCAGTCTAACTAGAGAGTGAGACAGGAATCATTATAGAACAGAAACATTTAGTAACATTAGAGTTGATAGACAATAGCAGATTCGATGAAGAGTTGAGCAGGTGGGGAGTAGATGCAGACCTCCAACGGATAGTAAGTAATGGTAGGTAATATTTATTATAATTAAGCTAGGGATGTAGGGCTCCAAGGTAGGGTTATGTAGGACTATTACAGAGATTTTGCAATATTTTAAGGGGGAGAGTTCATATTTATTTTATCGCTAGTAAGGCAATCGCTATAATGTAAAGCCTGAATTTTATAAATTGAAAACTAGTACATGATCGTGCTGGTAAGCGGCAGCTGGGGTTGTCACATATACACGTCCCGTCTTAACCGAACCTTGCATTCTATAGTCTGACGAACCTAACTCATCATTTACATATATATAAAACAATGAGTGAAAATAAAAACCATGGTAAGGGGATCAATACAGAGGGCGCTGCTCTCACAGAAACAACATAGGTCTATGAAATTTTTAAATTTTTAATTAATTAAGCAGTAATTTTGATGTGACTGTGGTTAAATAGAAAGTTAAAGTGTTAATTCACACGTGCAAATGAAATCTCAGTAAAACAATAAGTTTCTCAGCAGTTATTAACTAATATTAAAAAGTGGCTTGCATTGAACTAAAAAGTGTATTAAAACATTTCAAATCTTTACTAAACTACATAAAACCAGTGTTAATAATTTTTACCACCAACAGTGAACTATAAACAGTGAAAAAAATTCATGAAATAGATATTTAGTGCGTTTAATTTAATACATAAATTTATTGTTCGTTAAATTTCAAATTTGCTTCCATCAAGCAAACATTTTATCTAGTGACGCCTACTATTTTAAAAGCATCAACTTAGTATTATGAAAGCATTGCTTATTTTGGTTCTTTCTCCAGTTACAACTTATTTTTGTGTTTGAACGTAAGATGGCGCTGTACTGCAGAAAATTTAAAAAGAAAATTATAAATAGACAGCATTTGACCTGTAATTTGTGTAAACAATAGTATGATATTGATTGTGCAAACGTATCAGAGCAAATATTTTATCTTATGGAACCTGAAAGAAAAATTTCCTGGAAATGTACACCTTGCTTGGAAAAAAAGGCAACAAATGAGAAAATAACATCTTATTTTAGCACAAAAAATTATGATCATAACTTGTCAACTGGCAGTTTTTCGCATAAAAATGTTACACACAGGAATAAGTTTCAAGTAAATGTACCATTATCTAATTCATTTCATTCTTTAAGTGATACATTTTGTGACATTGATGAGGATGATAATATTATGTCTATTGTCTCAATGGATAATACTATCAATAAAAGCTGCTCAAATGTAGAGACAATATTAAGAGGAAAGAATAATGAATTGGAAAGTATTATAAACTCTCGTCAAGAAAAACTACTGAAAGCTAAATGTAAAATTGATAATTTGTTAGAAGAAAATACAATTTTAAAAAGGCAAATTACATATAAAAAAAGGATTGGAACTGAACAAAATAATGGTATGAAATTACAATCTACGCCAAAAAAGATGTCGGTAAAAAAAGAAGCAGCGCCAGTGAACATCCATTCATTCCACATGTCTACCAAACGCCACCTAGCGACAAAAGTGAGAACATACTATCTTGTGCAAGAAGAATGAGGAAAAATAGAATTGTGATTATTGGTGATCAACAAGGTGTAAATATTTCTTCATTATTATTGCATATAAGATCACAGTACAAGTCCCCAAGGGAGTACATCATATTTGGTAACATCTATCCTAATTCACCCGCCAACTACATATTGAAGATGTCTAAGTTGACTAATCTGGATCTCGAAGAAGATGATTGGGTAGTATTGAGTATTGGTGCTAATGATGTAAATCCGACTACGTTATTTGCCGAAATATGTGCCACTCTGAAAGTTGTTAATAAACCAAAGATTATTCTAATGAATGTTATGTACAATTCAAATTTAAATACTGTTACTTTAAATTCACAGTTTAAAACCTTTGTATCTTGCTTCAAAAACTGTATTTACCTGGAAACTAGCTACAATAAAATGATGACAATAGTAATATTTAAAAAAAAGTTAGCATCTAAAATAAATTTCTGTATTGATAAAAAGGACTATGATACCCATTACCTACACATAACCAGAAAAAGTCAGAATAGCTTCAGCTGCTTATTATCAAAACCTGGTACAATCCCATATTTTTTCAATAAAATGAATCATAAAAATAAAACCAAGATTTTGTCTTCTCCTATTTCGTGTGACGTTAATAAGAAAATAAATCAAGGGCTAAATACAACAATAAAAAGGAACAATACCTTATTATTTTGCGAAAGAACAAACTAATAACAATTCTGTAACTTAAAAGTTTTTTCTATAAATTTTTAGTTTTTTTTCTATAAAAATAAATACTTATTGAATATTCTACATCAAAATACACAGGGTATTAGATCAAAACTAGGCCAAATAGAAGTAATTTTGAATACAAAAAAATATGATTTATTACGTTTTAGTGAAACTTTTCTTAAAAAAGAATATGTCAATATGTTTCAGATACCAGGTTATCAATTAGCTGCATCTTCATCACGTAACAAACGTCACTAGAGGTAGAGTATGTATGTATATTCATTAAAAATGGCATTAACTATAAGAAATTTTTCTACCCTACCCTCCGTAAGATCGGACGCAAGTAATTTTGCTCGTAACATTAAATTAGTTTACATTGGTTTAGAGTGCTAGTTTTCGGCATATAACAGTCATTATCATCGAATATTTGTATCTTCAGTGTAATAAGTGACAAAAATCAGTGTAAAATACCGTTAAAGTGGTTATTCATTGTGCGGGCTCATAGACGCGCAATCGTTATCTCACAAAGTAAAGCACACTCTTGAGCCACAGCAATATGAGTATTGTGCGCTCGCCGAATAAAGGTGACACCGTCTGCCCTACACAGACTGGTTCGCAACCGGACTTATCTACCCTGCGCAACGTCGTTGATATGAACATAAACCTAAGAAAACGTAAGCAGCTTGATTTAGATTTTCAATTAAAGCAAGAATTAAAGCATGATCTGAGGCAGGAACTGTCAGAATTTAAAAATGAAGTGCTGTCGATCTTAAAGGATTTACTGATACAATGAAGATTGATCTATCAGAAATAAAAAATCAAGTTCAAACTATAAATACTGCAACTCAAACCCTGAGTCGAGAGCAAAATGCTATTAAGATCGAAATTAAACAAATCACGGAATCGTTAACCTACCATTCTAAGGAGCAGGATGAATTAAAATCTAAGGTGCAGGTTGTTTCATCAGATGTGAAAAAAATCCCAACTATTCAAGCCGACATTTCTTGTCTTAAGGAGCAGCTTATTTATCTTCAAAATGAACATAACCTTACACAGCAGAGGGAACGTCTTGCAAATCTTGAGATATCCGGTATTCCTCAGAAATTTAACGAAAACTTAACAGAATACCTGATAAATATTGCAAAGGCCGCCGGTGTTATGCTCACCAAAGAGGATGTAAGTCACATTCATCGTGTTCAGTCTCGAGTAGCAGCGGCTGGCAGACCAAAGAACATTGTAGCCCATCTGAATAAGGTTCTCTTAAAGGACAAGATCATCTCCGGCATACGTAAGAATCGTGGCATAAAATCATCAGATATTGGCATTTCTGGTGAACCTGTGAACATATATGTGAATGAACACCTCACACCGATCTACAAGTTACTATACAAGCAGACAAGAGATGCTGTGAAGTCTGCTAACTACAAATACGTCTGGATTAGAAATTTGCAAGATTTAGTCAGGACGAATGACACATCGCCCTCGATACTAAAATAGACAAATAATTATATATCGTCCTTGATACTAATTAAGGATAATAATGACGTCGCTAAGATCAAGTGACTGTATTTCATATTTTTTATATTCAGTATTTTGTGTTATTTTGCTATTTTCCTAACAAAATATGTTTTTATACTCGTAAACTTCATAGCATACAACTTAAAAAGAAACAATGTAATTTTTGTTTATGTGAAACACCTTATTGTATATTTATTTTCATTTTTGCACTATATTTTATATCATTTATATATCTTAGGGTCAAGTATGGGCCAAATTATAATTATAATTAAAACATATATCTTACTTATAGATAGTATTTGGCTATAATATTGTTTCACAAGATGCGTGTCACAATATGTAAACAAAAGATTTTTTTTTTTATTCTTGTAGTCGAGGAATGTACATTAAAATGTCCCGTTAATTTTGTTAAAGATGGCTAGCATTAATAATAATTTAAATCCTAATAAGGGACTAAGCGTCTACTATCAGAATGTTCGTGGACTACGTACTAAATGTTTAACTTTATTCAACAGTATAATTTGTTCAGATTACAGTCTTTTATTGTTCACGGAGACGTGGCTGCAAGACGATATTTTAGATTCAGAACTATGCGACAGCCGGTACGATATATTTCGTCAAGATCGAAACTTACGCTTAACAAATAAGTCAACCGGCGGCGGGGTTATGCTGTGCGCGCGTCGGGAGCTAGGCGCAATCGTGTGTAAGGACTGGGTGCGCGGTGGCAATGAGTCACTGTGTGTATCAATCGCCGCCCGCGCCATTCGCTCGTCGGCGAACCTTCATGTAGCTATTGTATATATACCGCCCGATTACCGCGAACTGCCTGAGCGCATTGATTGCGTTATGCATAATTTAACACGTCTTAGAGACTTGCATCCAAGTGACAATATTCTGTTAGTAAGAGACTTTAATTTGCCGTGCCTTTTGTGGGACGCCAATGGACACTCACTTACACAGCGTGGGGCAAGTATAATTCAGGACGCTGCTTTATTATTTGCTGATCGTTTGGATTTCCTATTACTGAACCAATATAACTTAATAAAAAACTCAAAAAACAATATTTTAGACTTATGTTTCAGTACACTTCCTTTATCAATAACTAGAGCACCTAATCCTCAGATAAACGAGGATAGTTTTCACGCCTCCCTCATTCTTAATATACAGGACATAAGTATTAGGCCATTTAAAGAATATTGCTCCCCCCGTTTCAATTTTTACAAATGCAACTACACTGTTATAAACTCCTACTTAAAAAAACATTGACTGGCATGAGGTGCTCAACTGCACGTCAGTCGAAGAAGCTGTAGAAACTTTTTATATCAAATTAAATTAATGCTTTATGTTGCACATACCTATTTACAAACCTAAATCATCAAATTCGTCCTTCCCTTATTGGTATAGTCCCGCTCTCATGAAAGTTACTCATGAAAAGCTCAAAGTTCATAAAAAATGGAAAAAATATGGAAACCCCAGAGACTACGATGAGTTTTCACTCTTGAGAGCTAGACAGCACCGTTTACAAGACGAATGCTTTAAAAGTTTCACACACTCTTCAGAACGTAATATAAGGTTTAACCCCAAATACTTCTGGAAGTATGTAAAATCAAAAAAAGGCTGCTCTAATTACCCCAAAGAATTTTCACTTAATGGCGATAAGTTCACGGATTGTTAGCAAATTGCAAACGCTTTTAATGGCTTTTTCCAGAGTGTTTTTGCACCCCGATCTTCTTTGAATAGTCCACAATCAAATACTTGCATTAATTCAGGTAACGAAGTTCTATCATGTATTTTTGTCACAGAGAATAATGTCTTGAAATTACTGCGTTCGTTGGATAGGTCTAAAGGTGCAGGGTGCGATGGTGTACCCACCATTTTTCTGTCGTCCTGCGCAGAAACGGCGGCTGGATGTTTTCCATCGAGGATTACTGGAAATTTGGCTGACGTCTCAACCTCGGCGACGGCGGCGATACGTCCAGAAAAACGAAGCAAATGGTCGTTGCTTAATGTGGGAGACAGGTTTGTTAATCTGCTGTTTCGTGGCAGAGGCATGTTCCTTTCGAGGCAGTTTTTTTTCAAGTCTGAAACAGTCCAGTTGACTCTGCCACAAAATATGACACACCAGAAAAACCGTCTACATGATTTTAGCCTATGAGCATTGCAAATCGTATCTGCAAGTCGAGCAGCTACTAAAGCACCTTGCAACTCCAGTCTAGGAATAGAAGTTGGTTTAAGTGGGGCTACACGTACTTTGCTACCGATCAGTATAACCTTAAAAGTTCCTTCTGGAAAACTTAAGCGCCAATAGGCTACAGAAGCATAAGCAGATTCACTCGCATCACAAAATATGTGAATCTCTCTTTCAGGGGAATCAAACTCGCTCAGGTTATACCGGCGAGGGATTTTTAAATTACCTATTGAACTAAGGCAAATTGTATGCCACTTGCTCCAAGCCGATACATCTATCTGAGAGAGTTGATGATCCCAGTCGACAGTCTTTCGCCAAATGCTTTGAAACATAATTCTTGCTGTCACAACAAGAGGAGCCAGAAATCCTAGTGGATCATAAATACACATTATGAGAGAAAGAGCTTCGCGCTTAGTGAATTAATTAGAAATGGTCTTTTCTGCAAAGCCTGAGGACTGTTTTAGTTTTGACTTTAAAAGTCAAAACTAAAACAGTCCTCAGCAGGCTGCCATACTATTCCTAAAGTTAAATCAACGTTTACATTAGCTAAAGATGGATCTAATAAAAGTTTTTTTGGTATGAGAGATAGGGCTTTTTGATCATTTGAAACCCAAGCTCTCATCTCAAAATTACCTTTCTTATGAATTGTTACAATGTCAGCAGCGAGTTTTGCTGCCTTCACCGCTGAAGACGAGGATACTATGCAGTCATCCATATAATGATCGTTGAGAATAGCATCCACAGCTTCAGAGTATTGTTCTTGAAATTCAAGGGCATTTTTATTTTTAACATATTGTGCAGAAAAAGGACTGGACGCTGCACCAAAGATCATTGAAGACATTCTAAATATTTGTATCGGTTCATTTGAAGATTTCCGCCAAATGAAGCTTTGGGCATCTCTATCTGCCTCACGAATCTTCACCTGAGGAAACATCTCTCGTATGTCCGCAGAGAGTGCGACCCTGCCTTCGCGAAACCGAAAAAGGATGTCTAAGATTGAATTTAAAAGGTCAGATCCTGTTAAAAGCATAGTGTTTAGGGAAACACCGTTAGACTTTGCAGCCGCGTCGTGTACAATGCGGAGCTTACCGGGTTTATTAGAATTGGTGACACCAAAGTGTGGCAAATACCAATATCTAGAGTTGCTACTTCTAAAGTAGAGTGCGACCCTGCCTTCGCGAAACCGAAAAAGGATGTCTAAGATTGAATTTAAAAGGTCAGGTCCTGTTAAAAGCATAGTGTTTAGGGAAACACGGTAGACTTTACAGCCGCGTCGTGTACAATGCGGAGCTTACCGGGTTTATTAGAATTGGTGACACCAAAGTGTGGCAAATACCAACACCTGGAGTTGCTACTTCTAAAGTCTATGGGACCCTCAGCATAATTTTTATCTAACATTGCTTGAATGTTTGATTTATATTGTTCAGCATAAGCGGGCTCTCTAATCATTTTCCTTTCTAAGCTTTTAAATCTGGACATGGCGATATTAAAGCTATCAGGAAAGTCAAAATTATCATTCTTCCAAGGAAGTCTTACTTCAAACTTGCGTTCCGGAAGGCGACGTGTAGTGTCATGAAGGATTTTTAACGCCTTAGCATCGTATTTACTGAGGCATTCCTTCTTACTGATACCAAGAGTATCTAATTTATAATAATTTTGAATAATCGAGTTAAGTGTATCTAAATTATCAACTTCCGAAAATACAGGTTCATCGGAAGTAGTAAAATTGTTGATTATGTCAAGAGACTTTGTCTGTTAAACCTAATTGTTCGCATAATTGAGAGTCAACAAATGTAGCTGTAGAGCCATCATCTAATAAAGCATAAGTTTCGATGCTGCCTAAAGGGCCTGAAATTGTCACAGCTACAATTTTTAATAAAGGTTTAAAACTTTTTTCAGAAATATTTAACAATTCTTGTTGAGAAGTTGTGTGTGCAATCAAAACATTAGGTTCTCTATCAAAAGTTCCATCTTGTGTTTTTGAAGAAGAACTTGACGCTATACGACCGGTTTCGTTGTCTACTATTGTATGAGCCACCAAAAAGTTTGCATTGTGTAATAGTTTATGATGTCTAAATTTACAATCTGAATTAGTACAAACTTCTTTCGAACCTTTACAATATTTATAGCTATATGAACCTTTTTTGAAACATTTGTGACACAACTTATTTTCTTTTACAAACTGCCATCTGTCATCAACTGACAATGACAAAAATTCATGACAAGTGGACAAATTATGACTTTGTTTACACATTGGACAAATAATTGTCATAACTATAGGCTTGTTGTATGATGATGATGATGATGATGTGCTTTTTATAACCCTTGCAGCATCTTGTATATTATCTAAAGACGAGACCGCGTGCACCTTATCATACCTCTTCGCAGAAACTGAGGGATCTGGTATGAGACCAAACTTGAGTTGTAACTCGACCTCCCGAGCTAAAAACTGTGCTAGCAATTCAAGTTTAGTCTTTTCCTGAGGAGAGAAGTGTTCTGAAGCGAAATCAGTCCATCTGCTGCGTTGTAAAGGAGTAAGCCTTCTCAAAATTATCTGAAATAACTCAGGAGACTGTAAGTAGCACTCTTGATTAAGGAGCCTTATTATTTCTACAGAATTACGCACTATGCAAGCAAATTTATTTAAGTCACTGTTGTCGGAAATTAATTTTGGTAGTGACTGTAATGGCGTTGGGACGGAGACCCGAAATGAAACAATGTCTTGCGTTGAATCAATAATCTTTATCCTCTAGTGTATCATCTTAAATACTAATTAACATCACATCTATACGTGACTAGAGGAAGGACGCCTTGTCAATCAGGAAGACCTTAATTATCACGTACTATTGAGTACGTGCTGATAGTGTAATTCACTATATCACACCTCCCCTGAAAAGGCTAGGCATCCCTTCCCTGAAAAGTAAACTCTTATTTTCTAAATATCTTAGTCCTATTCTTATGAACTATATATTCTTTATTATTCTTTAATATTTTTACATTAGTACCTAGCTCTTCTAAAACTTCAAATGGACCTAAATACAAGTCATTCAATTTATTATAATTTTCATTCTTATACAAGAGTAGATCACCTTTTTTGTAGTGTACTTCCTTACAATCTAAATCATAATTAGTTTTTCTACTTTGTTTTGATATTAATAAGTTGTTCCTGGCATCATTATGAGCTTTTTGCAATCTAAATTTTAACTCCGATGGATAATTGTCGTATACATATAAGGGATCAACTTTACTAACTAAATTACTAGGTACGTTACATGTTTTCCCAAAAACTAGTTCATAAGGGGAGTATTTGGTACTAGTATTTACAGAATTATTATAAGCAAAGCACCAATATGGTATCCAGGTACTCCAATTTGCCGACTGATTCTGTGTTTGTATTCTCAAGTAACATCCGAGATGTTTGTGCCAGTTTTCTAGCGAACCTATACTCTCATGATGATAGGGTGTTGAATTTAACTTATCAATATTTAGCAATTTACATACTGTTTCTAACGTGGAATTAATAAATTCCGTTCCACAGTCAGTCGCAATAACCCTGGGAGTACCATATCGTAAAATAAAATTTTCAGTAAAAACCCTAGCAACAGTTTCAGCTGACTTATCAAGTATTGGGTAAGCTTCTACAAACTTTGTCAATTCGCATTGTATTGTTAATATGTATTTATTACCCAAATTATCGACCTCCAACGGCCCCACAATATCTAAATATAATTTTTCAAAAGAAGTAGATGCTGTAGTGGTTATTACCATTTTCTCTTTATTATTTTTATTACAAAATTTCTGCTTTTGGCAATCTTTACAGCGAGTCACATATTCAGTTATGTCTTTTTGCATATTACTCCAAAAATATTTTTTTCGAATATTCTTAGTCATTTTATTTATGCCTACATGACCACTTGTCGGCAATAAATGATAATCATTTAGTATAACACGTATCAAGTCTTTATTTGTAACATGTTCAACTTGGTTATTAATAATACATAACCGCGGTAATTCTTTATGTTTCATGAAAGTTTGGGTCAAAATTTTAATAAACTTTTTATTAAACCCATTTTTAATCACAACGACTTCTACAATATTATATTTTTTACATAATGCACTCAGTTCTCCTATCGTTGCGTCTCGGCGCGCCTCCGTTAGTAGAGATTCCTGATTTATGTAAATAGTAGAGTCACTAAATAACATATCACCCGTCTGTGAGACGTATCTTTTCTTTTTCCTCAACTTCACGAAGTTTTCATACGAACAAATATCTAACCTTACATCATTTTGTGATTTCTGCATAATATCTACCACTCTTGGTTGCCTATGATCAACAGGGGGCTCAACCCTGCTACTTCCAGAGGTAGCGGGTTCATTATTTTGCTCCATGGTTCTTTTCATTGAACGGGTTAATACCCCCAAAAAATTTGAATTTAGATTTTTTAACTCGTCTGATGTTATAATGACTCTCGATAAGGCATCTGCCGTTACATTTTCGGAACCTTTTATGTATTCAATATCGAAATCATATTCTTCTAAACAAAGTCTAAACTTAGTTAAACGGCTACTAGGATCTTTTATGCTAAATAAATGAACCAATGGTCTATGATCTGTTAATATTTTAAATTTTCGTCCGTATAAATATGGTCGAAAATGTTTTATAGCCCACACTACCCCTAATAACTCTTTATGAATGGTTGGGTAGTTTATTTCTGAACTGTTTAATTGTCTGCTTGCATAAGCTACGGGCTTATTATTTCCATTTGATAATACAGCCCCCAAGGCTACCCCTGACGCATCGGTTTGCAACCGGAAAACATTATCTTTTCCAAAATCTGGATAATCTAAGACAGGAAATGAACTAAGTGACTTTTTTAAGGTCTGAAATGCCACGTCACATTCTTCCGTCCACTGAAACTCGACATGTTTCTTACAAAGACGGTTTAGTGGGTACACTATTGTGGCAAAGTTTTTTATGAATTTTCTATAAAAGTTCGCAAAAGCCACAAAACGACGAATCTCATTTACATTTTTAGGTACTGGGAACTTTTCCAAGACCTCGATTTTACTGTTGTCTGGCAACACCCCGTTTGGCGTAATAACATGCCCTAAATAATTAATTTCTTTCCTCAAAAATTCGCACTTACAAGGGTTTAGTTTTAAATTAACTGACCTAAACCTCTAAATACACTCATTAAATTTGTATTATGCTGCGATAGGCTTTTCCCGAAAACTATTACGTCATCGAGATATAGAAAACATATCTCGTAATTTAAACCCGATAGAGCCATAGACATAAGTTTAGAAAATACGCTAGGACTCGTTTTGAGACCCATAGGTAATCTTTTCAGTTGATATTGCTTATCAGCTGTAAAAGAAGTGAATTTCCTACATTCTGGTGATAACCCTAGCTGGTAATAACTAGAACTGAGGTCTAAATGAGAATAGTATAAGCATCCCGAAAGTGAGTCAATAATTTCTTGTATATTTGGTAACGGGAACTTTTCGTCTACTATTTTTTTATTTAAAAGTCTATAATCTATTACGATTCTCCACTTTTTTTCACCGCTACTGTCAGCTTTTTTCGGAAGTAATAATAATGGAGAAGACCATTCGCTGGTACACTCTTCGATAATATCTTCTTCTAACAATTTACCTACCTGTTTTATTAACTCAGCCTTCTGAGCGTGCGGTATTCTATACGGTTTGACATAAACAGGAGACGCGTCATTTTGCAGTTTAATGTTGTACTCGTATAAGTTTGTAACGGATAGCTTATCACCCGGCATATAAAAGATATCAGCATATTTTGCACATATTTTCTCAATAGACCGTCTCTCTTCATCACCAAGATATGTTTTTAATTTAAGAAAATCGAATAGTTGTTTAACCCTTTCGACAGATTTTCCGTTTTCCGTATCAAAAGAGCATACGAAATAATCCGAGTATTTTCTAATTTTCGGGCTAAAGTTATTTAATTTTACATCTTCTTCCCGTGTGTTTAAAAATCGCACCGGAATCTTTTTCCCGTCTCCTACTACCACGGCGCCTGCTACAAATACGCCTGCAATAACTTCCTCCGCTAAAATGACACATTCGCCCTTTATCTCTGACGAAACATATTTTACGACCTCACATCTCCCTGGAATAGTCGTTATTATGTTTTTACCTAAGCCTAATTCTAGACTTATCTTATCCTGTAATGTAACCAGCTTATTTTCATAGTTAATTTTACAACTATATTTTAATAAAAAATCTTCTCCTAAAATTCCATCATTTTTACAGTGGAAGTTGCTAAACACATAAAACTTATGCCTAAAATTATAATTGTTAACACATAAGTCTAGATAAACATAACCTATTGATACTAAATCCCCACATACTCCTTTAATCTTAATTTCATCCCTTACTAGCTTTGCGTCGCGGGACACGCTACGGAGTTTATTTAACCAATCTAACTTTAAAATTGAAATGCTTGCTCCTGTGTCTACTAATAGAGAAATTTGAGTTTGACTACAAGTAAAACAAACGTAATTACCACTACCATAACTACAAATATCTACCTCAGCGCTACTCAGAACGAAAAAAATCATCGCTATGATGTTCGTTCTGACGTATACTCTGACGTTCACTTTCGTTCTCGTCATTAGACTGTTCTGCTGAGTCAACTAAGAAATGTACATTCCTACGTTTATTATGAGGTGACGTAAACCTGGTGTTGCGCTGACCCTGAAACCTATTCGAGTTATAGTAGGCACGACCCCGACCTTGCTGACTCGTCGCGTTGTTGTTACGTGACTTATTATATTGTTGATGATAGTTTTTATTTATCTTTTCAAATCGCTGGTTCGAAACATAGTTAACATAATTGTTTATTGGTGGTTTCACTACCGAGTCTTCTTGTTCTAAGGCTATAGTTATTGCCTGCCTAACTGTGCTTACGGACCTAGACGTAACTATAATGCTTGTACGAGCATTGTTTAGGCCGTCAGCGAAACGCTTGATAGCCATTTTTTCATTAATCGGCTTTAATAAATTATATGCCGACTCGTCTCCATTAGCCTGTGCTGTACTTAAATCGTTGGACATTTTTTCGATTTCACTACCAAACACTTCTATGGTCTTGTTTCCTTGCCTACATCGTAGCATTCGGTCTAAAATGGCTGTGTATGATTTAATCGGAATTAAAACATTTTTTATATCTTTTATTAGGTCTGCCACAGACACATAAGACTTATTAATTTTTGTTTTAGCACTGCTAGAAAGACGAGTTTTTAAAACAAAATTGATTAACAGAGGCTGGTCCTCGTTTCTAAGGGTACTACTATAATACTCTATTCCGTCTATTAGTTGGTTAATTTGCGTTTCGTCGCAATCTACTACTGGGAGGAGCGTGAGCGCGACTTTTAGATCGAACGTGGCCATGGTTGTGATCGTTTCTGAATGATGCGGGTTAACGAGTGACTCGATTTCCTCAAAATTACATAAAAACTTTGACGATATTGCTTTTGTTATTTGTAATTCTACAGCATCTATCCCTTTTTTACATAAGTCTGCAGATATTTGTTCAAAAATATTTTTAATTTCCTTTGCTCTTAAAAACTTATTCTGCCCCTGAGCGGAATAACGTTTGTCCTTACTTAATTTAATAATAGAGTCTCTAATAGCCTTAAGCTCACTCAAGAGTTCTGACAGGTTTGCCATGAACACACTTTAGAAAAAGAAAAAAAAAATCACTCACACACACACACACACATAGATTCTTGGTAGCATAGTTATATTAATTCGTGCTGGCTTACACGTTCTGTGCTGGTCCAATTGCCCGTCGAACCGCTCTGCGTTCTACCTCTTCTAATAGTCGTGCGTTGAAGTAACGTAGCAGCCTAAGTACTATATAGCCCGCTAGTACAACGACGATGGTCAGTAAAAAGATCTCTGAAAGTTGCATCCCAACGGCCAAGGGAGTTGATGCTGCCGCCGATTGAGTTGGTGATTGACTGACAATAATATTGTCTTTAGATTGTGGGTTTCCCATAGTTAAACAATTTTGGCTTACAGTTTTTCTTCTTATTTCCTTCGTCCTTCTTGTAGGCCCGTGTAGCACTATTTTCCTGATATTTTGTAGACTTCAACTAGCGATTTCGCGGCGCGGACTTGTGACACCATGTCACGGTCGCCATGTAATGGCGTTGGGACGGAGACCCGAAATGAAACAATGTCTTGCGTTTAATCAATAATCTTTATCCTCTAGTGTATCATCTTAAATACTAATTAACATCACATCTATACGTGACTAGGAACGTGACGAGGAAGACCTTAATTATCACGTACTATTGAGTACGTGCTGATAGTGTAATTCACTATATCACAGACCGAACCGTAGCTATCTCTTGTAATACAATTAACTCTGACCTTCCATACTTCATCTCTAAAGCGTTCATGACTTCGGCAGGATCTCGAGCTGACACCAGAAGATCTGAAACTGCATCGCGCGCCGTTCCACGTAGGCTAATTCCGATCCTAGTCAAGTTTTCGGAGTCGGAGTACAACGCTTTAGTGTCATCAAACACGCGTTTGAAAGACAGCCAGTCCAAAGGCTTTCCGTCGAAGGATGGAAGCCGGCCATCTCCGTTGGGTTTTAAAGCACGGGTCGCGAGTGAAGAGATGGTCTGTGCTAATAAAAGTATATCTGAGCTCTGTGTTGTTTTTATTTGAGAACTAGTTGCGACTGTCGGGTTTGGTTGAGTTGCATTAACAGCAGAGGGAATTGGCTCTACTGAGCTCCTACCATCACACCCCATAGTGTTTTTGTAGCATCCTGCTTCTACAAAACGAGCATTAAAAGCATTAGACCCAAGAGTTGTGGGTTCTATCGTAGCGTCTTGAGGAGGATTATTAACTGTGGCTAACCAACTGTGGATTGAAATCCGCGAGCTTCTCCGACTTCCAACACTTTCAATATCAAGAGCTGCCAGTTGTGCTTCCAGCTCGAGGTCTGCAGCTTTGCGTTCAAAATTGGCTGCAACTGCGTCTGCGGCTGCGGCTGCGGCTGAACGTTCCGCTTCGGCAACTTTCCGTAGGTGTGCCGCCTGCAGCGCAAGCTTTTGGGCACGAACCGTAGCCGAAGAACGGGAAGACCTAGAACTTACAGTAGCATTAGAAGGAGCACTCGTAACCGGAGCAACACCGGTTGTGGATGCCATTGGATCGCTCATGTCGACACTGCTACTCCGATTGTTTTCACTTGTCCGCACTTTAGCTTGATTCCTTGTTTCAACCATTAAAGGAAAATTTTGAAAGATAAATAATGAAATGGACGAAAACTGAATTTAAAAACAGGGATAGTTTAAAAAAATTGTCGAAGGACCACAAATGTTATCGAAGGCTAATAAATTATTAGGGAAAAGAGGAATATTTAAGAAAACAACCATTCATTGAGGAAAAACAGCGAAGAAGCCAGATGACATTTAATCAAAGACCATAAAACAAAATATATATAAAAAACATTAAAAATAAATCAAAATATCAAAAGAGTTCTGTACACCCCCAATATGGAAAAGGGCTAATATCATTCCGATCCACGAGAAAGGTTCATGCTCAATAATTTCCCATTATCGGCCTATTTCTATTTTAAACGCCATGGGTAAAATGTTTGAAAAGTTGGTGTATGATAAGATTTACTCAATGATTGCACGTGGTCTACCCACAAATCAGCAAGGTTTTCTTAAGGGTCGTTCTACCGCTTCGAACCTGGCTTTGTTCACTGACTTTGTACTTCGTAACATGGAGGGGTGAGAACAGGTTGACGTGGTATACACAGATGTAAAGAAAGCCTTTGACTGCGTGGACCACGATATTCTTCTCCGAAAACTGGAAGCGCTTGGCATTCATGGCGACTTGTTGCGATGGGTTCGCTCTTACCTAGTTAATCGGTCACAGGCAGTGGTATTGGGTGGGTTCAGGTTAAATTTCGTTGCCGTGCCATCTGGTGTGCCCCAAGGTTCCCATCTCGGCTCCCTTTTCTACAATGCGTATATCTTTGATATAAATGACTGTTTTGACAACGCCCATCATAATTATGCTCTATGCGGATGACGAAAAGATATATATACGTGCCAATTCTGTTGCTGACTGTGAACTATTACAAAAGGATTTAAACAAGTTGATGTCTTAATACACTCTTAATTGACTCACGGTCAGCACCGAAAAATGTCAATGTATCACTTTCACACGCAAAAGTCAACCAATCAAATTCATGTAACAATTGAATAACTCTATAATAAGTAGGGTTGATATCGTGCGGGACTTGGGGATATTGCTCGATTCCAAAATGCTGTTCAAAAATCACTTCGAAAGTATAATCAGCAGATCGTATCGAAACCTTGGTTTTGTAATTCGTACATGTAAACCGTTTAATAATATACTTACTCTCAAAGTCTTGTTCTATGCCTATGTCAGGAGCACTTTGGAGTACGGTAGCCCTGTCTGGTCTCCTTTATACGAGGTACACAGAAATCGTATTGAAAGCATTAAAAAAAAATTATTAGACATCTTTTTTTTAAATCACATAAATCTCCCGGTCCATGTTATATCGATAACTGTCGCGCCTACGATCTTCTGACACTTGAAGAGCGAAGAACAATGCTAGATATGTGTCTTCTTTTCGACGTGATTAGTGATCGTCTTGACTGTCCCGAGCTGATTGAACGAATATCTATCAAGACTCCTAAGCGTAGAACTCGAGTGACTCGTCTATTTCATGTATCATCTCATTCCACAAATTACGGCAAAAGTTCTGTATTCACTAGAATGACCAGCACTTACAACAACAAATTTCAGGAAATAGACATCTTTACAAACTCTAAGGTCACCTTAAGGAATGGTGTTAGTTCGAAGTTGTGTACTGCACAACTTAAAAGACGTTATCATCAGTTTATCTGGTGCACTGTTTTGAGTTTATGTACTTAGGTGTGTTCTCTGTGTGTATGCATAATATTGTATGTTCCCGCCAAAGCCGGGACGGCCATTCAAACCATACCGCCATCTGTAAGGCGGTTGACTCAGCGGTTGTTGACGACCGCGTCCGCCTATCTGCCGCGGCGCCACCGCTGCGCGACTCGCGGCCGCGCGCTTCGTGATTATACGGCGCCGACTCGTCTGCAAGCTAGCCACCTACCGCGCACGCCACAGCCTGACCGAAAAGGTTAATAGTGACTCCTGAACCTAATGTGAAGAGAACGCCTAAATGCCCATTGTGTAGTGTAGTGACTGTGCGCCAGGAAACCCACCTACATCGCCGCCCGTGGTCAGCTCGTCTCTCGGTTCCTGTGACTCATCATCCCTGTAAGTACTTCACTATCCATACCTACCCAGCCCACAACCTTTATTTCGTCGCTGTTACTGCGAACGCCTTTCGCCGTAACATTTTGGTCCTTCGAGCCGGATACCTCTAAATTTCATGGTCTTTCGACCATAATCAGCCCCGAATCAGCCCCTAACTTTGATTACAGTCCGCTAAAAATAATATTTCATAATTATATCTATTTCACTTCCTAATATTTATAATTTCATCTCCATACAAAATCTTTTCTGCACGACAGTCGTTGCAAAGTCCGGGCTAGTATTAATCTACCTACACGAATAAAAATTCGTGTTTCGGGTATCGTGTTCCAAGAACAGTGTTCGATTTGTGTTAATTTTTTACTTACTAATTAAGTTGCACATTGTTTATGTTGGTTTGATGCATTAGCACACACTGATTAATTTTGTACTGACAAGCGCGCTTGTGTAAATGATTGCTGCCTAATATTACTTTGAGTCTGTAGTGAAATTATTACGTTACGTATGGTATTATGACGAGAGATTGCATTGTTATTTTTCCCGTTTTATTTTTTAAGGATTTTTTTATGTTCTTGTCGTGTTAAATCGGCTCAGATCTCGTGCATGCTCACCACGCGTGCCAAGTAACGTGCTTTATTTTTTCGCTCGTGTTAAATTTATATATTTTTTTTTTTTAATTTTTGCCTTCGCAATCGGCTCACCACAAGAGCATAGTACTTCTACACACGTTTGCCCACTTGTGGGACACAGACAGAGTGTCCCAATTTTTTTAATTAAGTTTTTATTATTCGTTTACTTTTATTTTTTTTGCGACCGACTCATTCTTCGCGCTAGTGTCCGCTACAGGTCTGCCCGACTGTGAGCGCCTTGCCCAATAGTGGGCTACGGATAACGTAATTTTTATTTTATTTTTTTTTTCTTTGTTTTGTTTGTTTTTTGTTTTGCGGTTGGCTAATATTACGTACGCGCGTTCAATAAACACAGACATACACACATGCGTTTGCCCAACCGTGGGCCATATACAAGACGTCCCAACTTAGTTTTGCTTTCTTTATTGTTGCGTTAATTTTAGCCCATTTGCGTTTACCTTAGTAAACAAATACGTCCAGCCCAACTATAGAATATATACAGGGTGTTGTTCTTTTTACTGCCTTTAAAGTTGTTAATTTTTTTTTTTTTTTCTTGTCTCCTTTTGTTCATCGCGATGCCGACCAAGTCACAAGCCGCGATATTTAGGGAGGCAGTTAAGGCCATACTTCAGCTCCTTGAGTTAGGGTCACAAATTATTGCTGGCGGCACCACACATTCCAAATTGGAGTTTAACGTGCGTTTCGAACAGATAGATACAAGGCGTGAAAGACAGGATGAACGCAGTGTATTATAGCATTCTTGACGAGGAGGACCTGGACGAGAAGACCGAGAAGACATACACTGAGAACCACACAAAAGCCTCCGGAGCGTACCTGGGGATACTTATGGCTAGAGAGGAAATCTCACCCTCTTCCACGTCATCCCCAACCCATAGCGGTCAGCCCAGTTTCGGCGTCAATACGCCCACAGCCGTCCTCCCCAAGATAGCGCTGCCCAGGTTCAGCTCAAAAGTGGAGGACTGGCCTTCCTTTATTGCACTATTCAGGAGTTTGACTGACGACATGGCGACCTTGTCGGAAGCAGTCCAGCTCCACTATCTCTTCTCAAGCCTCAGCGGTGAGGCATTAAGCATGGTGTCCCACCTAAAGGTCACCAATGAAAATTTTGCCGTGGCCATGGACATCCTCACCAAGCGGTACGAGAACCGCCGGGTTCTCATTGATAGTTTTGTGGACATCATCCTGGGGCTGCCAAGCATCCATACGCGCTCGAACATCCGCACACTGTTCCTCACGCCGCTCATATCGGCTCAGTGTGCCCTCAACAATTTATATTTGCCCATAGGAGACGATTACGTGTTTGTGTCAATAGTGGTGCGGAAGCTCAAGGGCGAGCTCCGCACGCTATTTGAACGCAGGCACGGGTCTAGTAACACCCTGCCCACGTTAAGGGACCTTATCTCCTACCTCGAGGAGCACGCGCGCTGTGTGGAGACAGAGTTCTCCAATATAGCCATGGCTCAACCCATTCAGCCCCAGCCCGGCCCTTCTCGTAGCCGCGCGCCTCCTCAGTTGCCCCATCGCACTTATGCTCAGATGGCTCAGCAACAACCCGACCATTACCGTGGCCGTTCCTCAGCTCCATCGCCTCACCGCGCCTATGATCAGCCTACTCACCAACCGTCACACCCAGCGCAGCAAATGCGTCACCGCCCATCCACCTCCCCGGCTCGCAGTCAGCCCTTCCTCGTCTACTCGGCCTTCCAGCAAAGCTGCTCCTCATCATCGTCCTCGTCCTCTTCCTCACGCTCGACGTCCTACTGTCCCTATTGTGCCACTAGGAGACATAGGCTCATGACGTGCAGATGGTACAATGCCCAGCCAACGCAGGGTCGTTGGAACTTTGTACAGGCACGTGAGCGCTGCCAGCGTTGTCTTGGCCCTCACTACGAGAGCGAGTGCAGGTCAAGGGGGGCATGCAAGGACTGTGGGAGCTCCAACCACCACACGTCCCTACATCGACCAGACGACCCAACGCACTCAGCTCATTCGTCTGTACATATACCCCCACCACAGCTAAGAGAGCACTCGAGGGAGCGTCCCAGAAACAGCAGGCGGCACGAACCCGCACATGCTAAACAGGTGCAACCCAGCTCTGCTCACAGAGCCAGCCCGCCCAGCTCCAGTTCGCCAGGTAGGCCCCGCGAACGCCGCCAGCAATTATGACTCCCAACTATCACGGAGCACCCTAGCGAAGAGGCAGAACAAGACCATGCCCATTCAGACCATGCCCATTTAGCCCATGTCCCTTTAGCCCCTGCCCAGTCAACCCATGCCCACACAGCTAATACATACTCAGCTCATACAATTTCAGCTGATACTCAATCAGCTCACTCACCTTCTGTGCCCACTGGCACACCCATTTTGTTGCCAACCGTCTCACTAAGAGTCGCGGACGTACATGGCCATCTTCACACAGCCAGAGCTTTATTGGACTGTGGCAGTATGCTGACGTTAATAACGTCACGCATGGCACGACTTTTGAACCTGCCATCAAAACCCACTTCTTTAAAAATTACAGGAGTTGGGAATCAGCACAAACATGAGTCAAAGGCGGCAATAACAATAGTATGCCGACCCACTCACAATGATACTCCTACAATTACTGCCACAGCTCACATTTTAAAAAACGTCACTGGCTACCTTCCCTTAGAGAAGGTACCAAACATTTCCCACGTACTAGGCCAGCCACCCGTGCCATTGGCTGACCAGCTTTACCACACACCAGCCCCGATCGACCTCTTATTGGGGTCGGACGTTCTTGGTCAAGTGTTGGACGGGACTAAGGTCTCGTTGGGCCCGGGCAAGCCCATAGCCTTCGGCACGATTTTCGACTTCGCGTTGATAGGACCCATTGAGGACTTGTATGCGCAGCCGGCGCAGCAGGTTAACTCAGCTCACGTCGTCAGCTCACAACCAGACTCAGCTGAATCAGCCCAGGACATACGTCAGAGTCTGGAAAGGTTCTGGGAGTCTGAGGAGCCCCTCCCTCAACCTCACACTCATAATGATCCCCTGGAGGAACAATGCGATGAAATCTTCCGCTCTACCACTACACGCGATCCCTCAGGCAGATATACGGTCGCTCTGCCCTTTCTAAAGGACGCCCCTCAACTAGGTAAAACTCACCCTATCGCATTACGCAGATTCCTCAATATTGAGAAGAAGCTAATGGCGAACCCGTCTCTGCGTTCTAAATACGTCGACTTTATGGCCGAATACATCGACTTAGGGCACATGGCTCCCTGTCACCCAAATACATTCGCCCATAAACCTCACTTCTACATCCCTCACCATGGCGTATTTAAGTCAGGGTCGGACAAGCTGCGCATTGTTTTTGATGGTAGCTGCAAAAGCTCCAATGGTGTCAGCATAAATGAATGCCTACACACAGGCCCCGCCCTTCAACAGGACATTGTGGACATCATCATGTCCTTTAGAACGCATCCAGTCGTTTTCAGCACTGACATCCAGAGGATGTTCAGAAATGTGCTGGTTGCCCCAGACCAGAGACGGTATCAGCTGATACTATGGCGGTCCTCACCAGATCACCCTCTGCTCACCTACGCCCTCAATACAGTCACGTACGGAGCTGATACCGTCTCTGGCGATGGCCTTCATCATCAGCCAGCTGAAGCAGAGTGCGGATTGCATGGTATGGGCTTGATCTTAAGCCGTGACCACTACACGCGATCCCTCAGGCAGATATACGGTCGCTCTGCCCTTTCTAAAGGACGCCCCTCAACTAGGTAAAACTCACCCTATCGCATTACGCAGATTCCTCAATATTGAGAAGAAGCTAATGGCGAACCCGTCTCTGCGTTCTAAATACGTCGACTTTATGGCCGAATACATCGACTTAGGGCACATGGCTCCCTGTCACCCAAATACATTCGCCCATAAACCTCACTTCTACATCCCTCACCATGGCGTATTTAAGTCAGGGTCGGACAAGCTGCGCATTGTTTTTGATGGTAGCTGCAAAAGCTCCAATGGTGTCAGCATAAATGAATGCCTACACACAGGCCCCGCCCTTCAACAGGACATTGTGGACATCATCATGTCCTTTAGAACGCATCCAGATCACCCTCTGCTCACCTACGCCCTCAATACAGTCACCTACGGCTTAAGATCAAGCCCATACCATGCAATCCGCACTCTGCTTCAGCTGGCTGATGATGAAGGCCATCGCTACCCTAGAGCCGCTCAAGTTCTTCGCAAGTCTATCTTCGTTGATGACATCTTGTGTGGTCATGACACAGTTGAATCCGCCCAAGCACTTCAGGACGAGTTGATAAGTCTGCTAGACCTAGGCGGCTTTCAGCTCAGTAAGTGGACATCTAACTCGCCTAAGCTGCTCGAGAGATTTCCCGACAACCAATGCGACATGCCCAAGGACTTCGACATGAACCCAGAGTCCACGTCCATTAAGGTCTTGGGTATACAGTGGAGCCCTCAGTCAGACGAGTTCACCTACCGCATCTCTCTGCCCCCCATCACACATGTCACAAAGCGGTCTATTTTAAGCACCGTAGCCTCACTTTATGACCCAAACGGCTGGGTTTCTCCCGTTATCTTCCGCGCAAAGCTGCTGCTTCAGCAATTGTGGCTACTGAAGCTGGAATGGGATGAGCCCACTCCCTCTGAAGTACAAACGGAGTGGCACCACATCTCAGAGGATCTGCCGCTGTTGTCTAGCATTCGCTTCCCTCGGCACATTTGTGCAAACAAAGGCTCAGCTGCATACTCGCTTCACGGGTTTGCAGATGCCTCTGAAGCCGGGTTTGCCGCCGTTGTTTACCTCCATGAGCTCGATGCCTCCGGAGATACTTTGGTACACTTGATTGTCGCCAAGTCGCGAGTCGCACCAATCAAGAACCGCCTCACAATCCCCAAGTTAGAGTTGTCGGCCGCCACTCTACTCTCCCAGCTCATGATCCGTGTGTCGGTTCAGTTATCGGCCCATATCAGTATACAACAACACATATGTTGGTCAGACAGTACGATAGTCCTGGCCTCAGGCCCCTTGTACGTCAGTGAACGAAGAGAGGCCCTACTTTACTGGGTGCGCAGTGTTCAGCACAATGAATTTGCAGAGGACATCCACCGCCTTCAAACTGGCAAAATCTGCTCCGTCAGACTCCAGCGGCTGTCACCTCTCATTAAAGAGCTCCTTAGAGTTGGTGGACGACTGTCCCATGCGTCTATCCGATATGACGCGCAGCACCCGCTCATACTTCCCAGCTCTAGCCCACTTGTAGACCTGATCATTGACCACTACCACAAAATACACTGCCACCCTGGCGCTGACACCTTACACGCAATCCTACGCCAACAATTTTGGATATTGTCCGCGCGCCGTATTATTAGACACCGAGTCTTTAAATGCATTAGATGCTTTCGATGCCGGGCCCAGCCGCAAGCGCCCTTCATGGCCGAACTGCCAGCCGATAGAGTTACGCCTCAGCCAGTATTTAGTCAAGTCACGACCGATTTTGCCGGCCCATTCCTCGTTAAATCTAGTACCCTACGTAATGTTAAACTCTTAAAAGCGTACTTTTGTATATTCGTGTGCCTCTCGACTATGGCGGTTCATTTGGAACCGGTCTCGGACCTCAGCACGGAAGCGTTCCTCGCGGCATTACAGCGTTTTATAGCACGCCGCGGTGCCCCGGTTCTCATCCGCTCGGACTGCGGTACAAATTATGTAGGCGCTAGAAATCAGCTCATCGAAGTACAAAACTTTCTTGCCTTGAATAATGACACGATTGCGCACAAGCTCGCTGGTCAGCACATTACTTGGTTGTTGAACGTCCCTAAGGGACCATGGTTTGGTGCGTTACATGAGATCAACGTAAAATCAACAAAGCAACTTTTATATCGCGTAATTGGCGAACAACACCTCACATTCGAGGAATTCTCCACACTCTTAGCTCGGATCGAAGCGGTCCTTAACTCAAGAGCTCTCTGCCCACTTTCGTCTGATCCCTCAGACTTTGAGCCGCTTACAGCCGGACATTTCCTCATAGGCCGCCCACTAACGGCCCTTCCCGAACTATTCGTGGAAGATAGGCCGATCTCCACACGTAGGCGATTCCAGATGGTACAGGCCCTTTCCCAGCGCTTCTGGACGCTGTGGACCCAGTCCTACCTTCATACCCTCCAAACCCGCTCCAAATGGTTGTCCCCATCCTCCCCTCCCCGAGTTGGCGAGCTCGTCCTCATCAAGGAGGACAACCTGCCTGCCCTCCAATCGAGACTGGGGCGCATTGCTCGCACCCTGCCTGGGAAGGATGGCGTCGTGCGGGTGGTAGACCTGGACACCGCGAATGGACATCTTCGGAGGCCTGTATTCCGGATCGCCAGGCTCCCATTGGATGAGCCCACCCTGGCCCCCGGAGGATGTTCCCGCCAAAGCCGGGACGGCCATTCAAACCATACCGCCATCTGTAAGGCGGTTGACTCAGCGGTTGTTGACGACCGCGTCCGCCTATCTGCCGCGGCGCCACCGCTGCGCGACTCGCGGCCGCGCGCTTCGTGATTATACGGCGCCGACTCGTCTGCAAGCTAGCCATTTACCGCGCACGCCACAGCCTGACCGAAAAGGTTAATAGTGACTCCTGAACCTAATGTGAAGAGAACGCCTAAATGCCCATTGTGTAGTGTAGTGACTGTGCGCCAGGAAACCCACCTACATCGCCGCCCGTGGTCAGCTCGTCTCCCGGTTCCTGTGACTCATCATCCCTGTAAGTACTTCACTATCCATACCTACCCAGCCCACAACCTTTATTTCGTCGCTGTTACTGCGAACGCCTTTCGCCGTAACATTGTATATTTGTGTTTATGTATGTAATTAATATGTATACGTGTTTATTTATAGGTGTGTATTTGTGTGTATTTATGTATAATATGGTGTATTTAATTCATATCAAATCTAAACATATATTATCCCCTCGTAAACATAGCGTTTGAAACTAATTGTAACTTTAAAACATTTTTGTGTTCCGAAAGAGTTCTTTTTATGTTAAGTACCTGGATAGTTGATATTTTCTCTAAATTGTAAAATGCGGATAGCTCTAATTGGCTTATGTAGTTGCACATTCACAATGTTACACAAAATTTATTGTTGGCTGTTGTTATCCCTAATAAAAAAAAAAATAAAAAAATAAGAAACTAGACCGTGTAAATTCTTTATCAATGGAATTTAACTTTGAATGTTGCGGCATTTCACTACCTGATTTAAATCTGGTTGTCATATGTGTTTATAGTAAATAAAGTACCTAAGTCAAATTTTGATATATTTATAAAGACGCTAGAACTATTATTACAAAGATTAACACTTAGAAGTAGGTATTCAAAAAAGAAAATAGTTATAGTTGGAGACTTTAACATAAACACTCTAGAAAATGATAGAAAAAGCGAAATTTTTTAAAATACTCTTATAAAATACAATGTCAAATTAACGAATATTGAACCTACTAGAATAACGCCAACATCTAAAACTTGCTTGGGTAATATTTTAACAAATCTAAAGACATTTATGTCATAAGTTGAGCATATTGGTCTGTCTGACCATTCAGCACAAACAATTGAAATACCTTGTAGTAAAAGCTTTGAATTAAAATATTAGTATATATGTAAAAGAAACATTGATAAGTATATTAATTTATTTTTAAATAATATTTCTAAACTGAGTTTTGCTGAAGTTTACTTACACAATGATGTTAACAAGGCATATGAAGCTTTTATAAAACCATATAAAACAATCTATGACTTATGTATTCCTATTGAACGATTAAAAGATTATGGCGATGAAGGTCAGATTCCAAGTAGGTCAGATTCCAAGTAAGTCAGATTCCAAGTAGGTCAGATTCCAACTAGGTCAGATTTTGAGTTAGTAATGGTTTTTGGTACTCACATTATAGTCTCTGCAAAACCCACTTTTTACATTTCATAAATTATTTTTTATTAAAATGCTGTCTTTTGATAAACTTCTCCCAGTTCTCTGAACAAGTAATTAAAAAAACAAAGCTCAATATTATACCAATTCGGAGTCAAAAAAGTTAGGACTCCTAACAATATATTTAAAAATAAAATAATTGTTACTTACGATCTTATAATATCATAAAAACGCGAATAGAAGTATTACAATAATGCAAAAATTATATGAGCCGTTGTCTTTTAGAAGGTCCTGGCTAAGGTTTTTGGTGGCGATGGGTCCCGGCGCATGTTCTGGTTGTTCCATCATCAGCGTCAGGGGTCGTTCTTTTGGAAAATAAAAGAGGTGGTGAGAAAAAGACTTGTGATCATTTCTCAAGGATACCTAACTCATTTATTTCATGTCGGAAAATTATGACACCGACTGTATTGTACATAACCAACTCAAAATCTGACCTAGTTGGAATCTGACCTACTTGGAATCTGACTTACTTGAAATCTGACCTACTTGGAATCTGACCTTCATCGCCATAATCGATTAAAAATAACACATAAAAAAGTAACAAACTGGCAAAGTAAAGGTAAACGAAATGCATGTCAAAACAAAAGAGCGAAGTATAATAAAATAATTAAAAATGGCAAAAATACACATACTTTTTTGCATTATAAAAACTGTTGTAAAATATTAAAGTCTGTTATTCGTATAGCAAAAAAGAAATCTAATATTAAGTTTATAGAGCAAAGTTCAAATAAATAAAGATTACTTGGAATTTTATAAAACGACAAACTTCATCTGTGAATGACCTAAAACCTATAATTAATGATTTAAACGTAAAAGACACTATTATCCAAGATCCTAAAATTATAGCTGACACTTTTAATAGTTATTTCATAATGAATAACACACAAATTTCGATTAAAGCCAACCATAACCAGTGGATATTGATGAGATGAATAAAATCATACAAAGTTTTAAAAATAAAAAGAGTTTTGGCCTTGATAGTATACCTATGAATGTTATCAAGAAATCATTCAAGTCAATATGTGTGTACCTCTTGTGTATATTATTAACCTAATGTTAGAAAGTGGAACCTTCCCTCATGAACTAAAAAAGGCGAAAATTAAACCGTTGTTCAAAAAAGGATCGCGATCTAATGTAAGTGATTATAGACCAATAGATTTATTATCTTCTTTTTCAAAGATCTTTAAGAAAGTAATACATACTAGGCTTTATAATTTTCTAACATGTAACAATCTACTAAATCCAAATCAATTTGGATTTCAAAAGAAAAAATCAACAATTACAGCAATTTTTAAAGTTCTGATGATGGTATGGGAAGCTATAAACAAAAAAACAGCTTGTGTAGGCTTATTTATAGATATGTCAAAAGCTTTTGACTGTGTAATTCATGATGCACTTCTTAATCAACTAGAAAATCTGGGTGTACTATCAACAAAATGTGCCATATACCACCTTAAGGGCTATTTTCATTTGCATTTGTCCTGTCCCAACACCTTTTTTAAACTTTTGCTATAACATCCCTCTATTATCTCAAAAATCATAAAATTGTGAAGACAGTCAAGATGTTAAAAAAGGGACGTTTTGTTTGTCTTTCTTTTAAATAAACGGTTTGTCGTCATTGGTCAATGTTAAACAAAGGGCGGAACGAACTATGGTCATCTTGTGCAAGCAAAATTTTTTGAAAATGGTACTGCATCAGTTTTGTTGATAGTACGTGGTATTGCTTTAAAGTTATTTGAAAGTTACTTAAAAAATAGGGAACAATGTACAGTAATAGATGTTTATATTGATAACAATAGAATTATTGAAGAAGTATTATCTGAATCTGATAAAGTCGTTTTTGGAGTGCCACGTGGAAGCGTCTTAGGTCCACTTCTTTTTTTAGTCTATGTTAATGAGCTTCCAAAAGCAATAAATCATTTGTGCGTTATGTTTGCAGATGATGCAACAATTTTTATTTCTGGAGATAATAAAAGTAAAAGTGAGTTTGAAGATGAAATTAATAAAACATTAAAAGATATAGTTGATTGGCTTAAAGCTCTTAATCTTATAGTAAATCCTATTAAAACTACATTTGTCCAATTTCGAAATAGCAGGTCCGACTCGTTTAAATTAAAAAAGTATGAATCTAATACAGAAATAAAAGAAGTTAATGAAAGCTACTTTCTTGGCGTTTCAATTGATTCAAATTTAAATTGGAAATCCCACATAGATAATATAAATAAAAAGATTTCTGGTTACTGTTATGCATTGTCTATTCTAGCAGAAAATTCTTCCACTGAAATAGCTAGAACTGCTTATTTTGGTAATGTGTATCCTCTTCTAACTTATGGAATTATACTATGGGGTAACTCTGTAAATTTAAATAGTACATTCTTGCTACAGAAAAAATGTATAAGAATTATTTATAACTTGTATTATGATGAAACACTTAGAGGTATTTTTAAAGAAAAGAAATTCCTTACTCTCACTAACATTTACATTCAGGAAATATGTGTATTTATTAAAACTTACATTGAATACTTTAACAGTGCAAAATCTCTTCGTAACCAGCGTAATAGATAAAAATATAATTTAAACCTACCAATAGTGAATAATAATATTGTATACTACAAAAGTGCTTTTATATACGGTATTAAAGTGTTCAATCATTTACCAACTAAAATTAAAGCATTAGATGGTCATGTGTTTAAGCATAAGTTAAGAATATGGTTATTTAATAATGTTTTTTACACCATCTATGAATATTTCGATTTTGAGACGATTTGAGTTCTTTGTATGTTTTCTATTTTATTTTATAACATTGCATGCCTGATAAGGTAAGTTACCTTATAGGCACCAGTTACCTTATAGGCACCTTATCAACAGTTACCTTAGGTAACTGTTGATAACTATTTTAACAATATTTTTCAACTTGTTGTTACACAGTTTTACGCAATAAAGATATTCTGATTCTGATTCTGATTCTGAAATTGACATGAAACACGCTTCGCAGCGTATAGGGTAAATACAGATCGGCTTCCCCATAAAGGGCTTCAGCCAGCAGCGCGCTCAGCGTTAGCTGTGTAGGAACCCTGACATTCGCCTGGCTGGCTTCCGACTGAGGATCACAGAATCCTACAGGTTCAATACACCTTCCCACGCGATCCTAACATTTGCTATGGCTAGTCTGTAACGCATTAAATTAACTCTATGCAATCACTCATCAGAGTGACTATGTGCTCTAAGCTTTCCTTAAGATTGGCAATTTATCTAGGCTTCATAGAAGACCTAGACTCGCCATTAGTTAGAGCAAGCTAGGTGGAATGTAAAGATGTATGTTCACTGTTTGTTCGGTCTAATGTACTGGTATAGACAAGTGAAATCGACTTGATTGGAAGTAAAACAAATCAAGATAGTCTAGCTCTCCTAAGATGTTGGATCTCTGTATTTGGCAAAGTATACTAGATACTCTTATAACTTACACTACACGGTTCGAACAACCACAGAAATGGTGCCGTGACCAGGATTTCCAATTACGTATTCGTGACACGATACGATAGGATTTAATAAACAAAGAAAAAAATAACAACGTAGAAATCACGGTGTCATAAAGCTTTCAGAGGTAACAAGGTGAAGCAGAGCAGTTTTATTGTGCATGAACTATATTACTGTGCATGACTTATAAATCGTGTATTATTGTGTCAACTTGTGTGTTGATAAGTGATGATTTTACAGGACATTACTTATCACTTTATTTTACTTTGCAAATAAACATAAACGGGATTAAAATCTGCACGGAACTTAAATAAAATAAAGAAAGAGTTTTTTGAGAAAGTTCACTTTTGTTGTTTACGGCACTAACAAAGAAAGGCGCGAACATCGTAAACGCAAATACAGTCGCATTGTACGGAACCGTACTATAAGTAAATTGCTCTAGGAACATATAACAATTGTTTAACATGGCCGAAGGCAGGGGAAAACGTACCACTAGAAGTCGCGGTTTAGGTTCGAACAGGTCGATGGACGATTCGAGTACGGTAGATAATACGACTCTAGGATTGTTGTTACAAAAAATGAACGAGTTTCAGAAGTAGTTAGAACTGTTAGGTCAGGGAAACAAAGATAGCGGGGCTAGTTCTTTGTCGCGTGAAAGCGTGATGTCTGAAGAGGGCGAAGTAGGCTTTTTAACTACTCGGAACATCTTTGTTGTTCAACCCACGGTTGACAAATCTAATTTTAACGGGAGATCACAGATTAACCCTATTATATTCTTAAAGAGAGTAAAGAAATACATAAAGTATCTAAACGCGCACGATAGAGGGCTAGATATTGCTTTGGAATGTGTCACAGGGCATGCTCGTCAGGTTATGAAGTTATACTCGAAGGGTTGGGCCACGTTTGCCGATTTCGAGGCTGATTTTAGACGGAATTACTGGACTGAACAAATCCAAGAATCAGTAAGATATAAGATAATTAGAGGGGAGTATTCAACTAATTCAGGTATCTCTATGTCTGAACATTTTGCCGAACAGACAGAGACAATGCAGTCTTTGACAATAGCCTTTAGTGAAAGGGACCTCGTTAACTCGATAATGAGACATTACTCTGTAGATGTACAACAATTATGGTTTACCAGAACAGAAGAACCCACTATTATAAATGGCGCTAACTTCCTTAGGAATCTAGAGCAAAATATTGTTGTAAGGCAACGGGTAACACCCATGAGAAATAATATCTCTAGACAATAGACGCGCGTTAGTCAGCCAATAACGGCAACTATAACGACCGGTTCATGGAGAGTTAGAAAAGCGTATCGAGGGAGACATTATCTTAGAGGGCGTGCGGGGTATAGTACGAACTATAATAGATTCGCGACACACTCAAGGCGTAGAGCTGGGGCAAGCATGGCAAGAGCCGCGATCGCTTTTGTTAAAGAAACCGAGGCGACGACTTAACCTAAATCTGAAGGCGCGGACAAACACAAAACTAATGTCCTCTACACAAGCGAGTCCAGGTTACGTAGAGATGTGTATTACAGTGGGTGAAGGGACTCTAGATTATTCAAAACGGAATTTAGCTTATGAGATTCTCGCGAGACAAGGGTGGAAGGCAGGAGAGAAGTTGGGTATCAATGGGGCCGGTTTGGTACGACCTTTAGACCAAACGATGTTTGATGATAGCGATTATCAATCTTTAACAAGTGGTGTAACTGTCTTATTGTAAAGTCAGTTCGACTCTGGCGTGATATGTGAGGAGGGTGGTAGTATGTGTGAATTTTGTACGAAGAGAGATAGGGTTGTGTATACGGTATTTCATGAGCTAGATGACGAAAATGAGACAATTGATGATTACTCATTACCTAGATTACCGGAGGTATGTGTGTGTTTGTATGGCAAAAGTATGAATGCATTGATCGACACCGGGAGTCAAATTAGCGGTATCACCAATTAATTATACGACTCGATTCGGAAGGAAGGGGGCGATTTACCTGAGATCGCTATACCTGCCATACAAGTACAGGGCGCATTCGGTTCGAGAAGTGAAAGTACAAATCGATTGGTATTAATTGAGTTCAAATTATGTAACACTTTAGTCGAAGCATCTGTGTTAGTTATGCGTAGACTACCTAGGTCATTAATACTAGGGTACGACTGGTCAGAGCGAGTGAAAGGTCAGGTAAATTGCGGAAGTGAACGGACACTAACGATAGAACTCTAGAGTCTAAAGGTTAGGGTGCGAGTTGAACGCTACTGTAATTAACTCTGTGTTAGTGAGAAACACACAACAGATTGACCATTCTGATTCAAAAATAGAGACGAGCTGTATATCCAATTGGAAGGATCAATTGGACAATACCGGCTTAAGTAGCGAACAAAAGAAGTTGTTATTGCCTGTATTAGACAAACATAGTAGGGTGTTCACAAATAAGTAAGGATTGACAGATAAGTACGAACACGTTATTAAATTAATAGATGAAAAACCTTCTGTCAAACGTAGTTATCCGGTACCGTTAGGACATAGGGGACAGGTTAAGAATAAATTAGACGAACTAGAGAGGTTGGGAGTTATTCAACAAGAGGCGACGCCGTACTGTGGTCCGCTTACTTACACCAAGAAGCGAGATGGTACTGGTGCGAGATGGATGGTATTAAATAACTCAATAAAAAAATGATAGGAGACGCGGGATCACCTCTGTTGGAATCCGAAATAATTCAATCATTCCATGGGGTCAACTTTATAAGCTTAATTGACTGCAATGACGCTTATTTCCAATTACCTTTACATAAAGACTCAAGGAAGTACACTGGTTTCTCTTTTATGGGGAAAACATACACTTATCGTGTATTACCGCAAGGATTAAAGACATCGGTAGCAGGGTTCTCGAGGGCTATGGACATTATACTAGATGACGTACGGGAGTTTTGTATTAATTATTTGATGATCTTATTGTATTTACAACGGGAGGCCTAGGTCTACACTTAGGACACCTAGATCAAGTACCAGATAAGCTAGAGAAAGCGGGGATGACAGGTAGATTAGAGAAAAGTAGATTTTTGTGCGTGGAGGTAAAACTGTTAGTACATATTGTAAATACTAACGGAATACAAATGGATCCGGATAGGAAGAAGGCTATAATGGACTTTCCAGTCCCAAAGACTATTAAACAGTTACGAGGAATTTAGGGTTTAATAAATTACTTTCGTAAATTCATTTCGAGATATAGCAAATGATGAGGTAAATAAATAATCGATAAATCAACAAATAAATCATTAAATAATAACCAATAAATCAACAAATACATTGAGGTAGAATAAATTAAGCTATCTACCATAATCTTGTGTTTTATTTTATTTCAATTGATTTCTACAACGCGAGGAACAGCAGAGATAAATAATTGTGATTTTGTATATCGTAATAGTGAAAATAAACATGATCTTGTTTAGCACATTAGTAGAAATGCAGTCGAGCATTCACGGTTACTATCTCTATTGGTCTTGGCATATTTCTTTAATCTTTTAATCCTGGTTTCACTAGTTACTCAAGTTAATTTTCTAGATAAACAAGCTTTGTTTCACTAGACACTTGTGAATAGATGACTGTAAACTCAATCTCTGTAGACATACAGACGTAAAGCTATTAATTATTCTAGATGAGCAATCATTTTGATGCTTTGGTTTAAATCAGTTTAGTCACTACAACTAGCCTACGACAACTGCACATTTGTATCCAGTCTAACTAGAGAGTGAGACAGGAATCATTATGGAACAAAAATATTTAGTCACATTAGAGTTGATAGACAATAGCAGATTAGATGCAGAGTTGAGCAGGTGGAGAGCAGATGCAGACATTCGACGGAGTAATGGTAGGTAATATTTATTATAATTAAGCTAGGGATGTAGGGCTCCAAGGTAGGGTTATGTAGGACTATTACAGAGATTTTGCAATATTTTAAGGGGGGAGAGTTCATATTTGTTCTATCGCTAGTAAGGCAATCGCTATAATGTGAAGCCTGAATTTTATAAATTGAAAACTAGTACACGATCGTGGCGATAAGCGCCAGCTGGGGTTGTCACATATACACGTCCCGTCTTAACCGAACCTTGCATCCTATAGTCTGACGAGACTAACTAATCATTTACATACAGTCGTGGTCAACTAATTAGGGACAATCTCTAGTTAAGCCAAATTGTGAATTTATTTTTTATTTTCCAACGAGTCTTAACAATATTCCATATCTTTTACACGTAAGTATAATTAGTCATTGATGTGCCCGATTATACAAACAATAACAACTTCTTAAACATTAAACCTCTTTACAGTATAGCTGATAGATTATCAGTGTGCTATTTGTTCAAAGAATGCTGGCTGGCCATTTAATTAGGGACACTGAGATATTGCGTTCTATTTTCAAAATTTGAATCTCAATACTTTTTTATTTCTTCTTTTATTGTTTTGTGGTAGTTTTGGCGGCAATCCAGATTTTTAATTTTAAGTTTTGAGAATTATTTTGAAGAAATATGGGCAAAAATAAAAGTTGCGATCCAACACTACGAACAATTATCATGAAGTTTGTCGAGCGTGGTTGGTCATACCGAGGGATAGCAGAACATTTAAATTGTTCAAAAACTATGGTATGCAATGCAGTGCAACATTTCAGGCGCAATAACACAGCTTTAAATGTGCCCAGGACAAAAAGATCGAGAAAAACAACTCCGCAAGAAGATAGAATGATAACCAGGTTAGCTAAGAAAGATCCGTTTCTAGGCTCTATTTTAATTAAACACGAAGTGTTTGGGGCAGACGAAAGAGCCGGTGTATCAGCGAGGACCGTTCGACGACGTCTGGTAAAAGCAGGGTTGTTCGGAAGAGTGGCTCGCAAAGTACCGTTGTTGAAGAAAGAACATAGAAATGCTCGTTTGGCGTTTGCACGTAAATATGGACATTGGACCTACGCCCAATGGCAACATGTATTATTCTCTGACGAGACCAAGATTAATTTAATTTCTTCCGATGGAAGGCAATACGTACGGCGTCCTGTAAAAGCGGAAATGAATCCAAGATTCACAAAAAAGCAGGTGAAACATGGCGGTGGAAACATTAAAATTTGGGGTTCATTTTCTGGACGTGGAGTGGGACCTGTGAGAAAAGTTCAGGGTAACTTAGACCAACATCAATACAAAACAATATTGGAGGAAACTATGCTTCCCTATGCTGAGGAGCATCTCCCTATTATATGGACGTTTCAGCATGATAACGACCCGAAACATACCGCCCGTTCAGTCAAGTCGTTTCTTACCAGTCAGTCAGTATCGGTGCTAGATTGGCCAGCAAATAGCCCGGACCTCAACCCAATTGAGCACCTTTGGCACGAAATCAAGAAAAAAGTTTCAACTTATCGTACCACAACTTTAGATCAACTTAATCAAGCTTTTTGTGAGGCATGGGCAAACATTCCTATCGAAACATGTCAGAAACTGATAATGTCTATGCCACATCGGTGTCAAGCGGTAATTACTAACAAAGGTTTTGCTACTGGGTACTGATTTTACACGTAATAAAATGGAGCTTTTAAAAATATTATAATACTGGAGATTATTCGTTTTGTTTAACTCTATTCATCATTATACTTTACTGTCCTTAATTAAATGTCCAGCTACATAATTATACCTTAAAATTTAATACATGTTCAACCTTTGATATTAAATACTTTTTTCTATTTAATTATTCTCTTATTTACAGCCATTTATAGTATAGTAATCGGACCAAATTATGCAAATAATAGGTGCTGAAAAATCAATAGGGTTTTATATTTATATGTACATAACCGGTTATTGCTCTTCACTATCTTGAATGTCCCTAATTAGTTGACCACGACTGTATATATATAGAACAATGAGTGAAAATAAAAACCATGGTACTAAGGGGAAAAAAGATGTGCAAACGCCATCACTCATAATTAGCGCTCAGCGCCATGCAAATTGACATAAAACACGCTTCGCAGCGTATGCGGTAAATATAGGTCGGTTTCCCCATAAAGTGGCTTCGGCCAGCAGCGCGCTCAGCGTTAGCTGTGTAGGAACCCTGACATTTACCTGGCTGGCTTCCGCCGGAGAATCACAGAATCCTACAGGTTCAATACACCTTTCCACGCGATCCTAATAATTGCTATGACTAGTCTGTAACGCATTAAATAAACTCTATGCAATCACTTATCAGAGTGACTACGTGCTCTTAGCTTTCCTTAAGATTGACAATTTATCTAGGCTTCATAGAAGACCTAGACTCGCCATTAGTTAGAGGAAGCTAGGTGGAATGGAAAGATGTATGTTCAATGTTCGTTCGGTCTAATGCACTAGTATAGACATGTGAAAACGACTTAATTGGAAGTAAAACAATCAAGATAGTCTAGCTCTCCTAAGATGTTGGATCTCTGTATTTGGCAAAGTATACTAGGTACTCTTATAAATTATTAGTAATTAAACGAATTTACCTGAAGTGATGTTCTATCACAATTATACGAGTTGCTTCGTCTGAAGAGATTAGGTAACATTTGTAGTAACACGTATCGTGTCGCCTTTCTTCCACTAAGTTAAAAGCAAAAAAAAAAACAATTTTTTGTAGGGTAGTTGTCACTTTCCTCTGCGCCTCGATTGTGCGGCCGCTCATTAGTTGAAAGCCCTGAGCCTAATATTTCACGCAAAGGGTATATCTAGGGAGGGATGGACCTAATCTCTTCGGACGAAGCAACTCGTATAATTGTGATAGAACATTGTAACCTCTCCCCCTTAGCCTAAGTCTCTACCTTATTCTACCTTATAATACATACACACATCATCGCCGCTTTTACCTTAACTTAACTTATTATCTAATTCTTAAAACTATTTAACCTAATTTATCTACAATCTAATGATTGTGTTTGGAGTTTTTGTGGAGTGCGTAGTGTTTGTATGATGATGAAACCTTAGCATAGCTTAATTCTATTTGCAGTGAATTTCAGTCAAGCAATGTAATATTATAATAAATACTATTTTGGCCAGATCGTCTAGTGAACCCTCCGTTGTTAACCGCATTTAAGTAACTCAAGTTCTTTCGTGAAAGTTTAGTAATTGGCTTATCCCTGTGTTAAATTATTTTCTCCTGACCTAATTACCTACCAGTCTATAAATCATATCATAGATATGTGTAGCCTAGCAATGACTCCGTCTGAACTGTGACCTAAATCCTTCACTGCAGCTGCGGGGAAGATTTGTAACCACTCAAAGATAATCAGATGATAGCTTAGCTTGCAGGTATTATTATTTATTAACAATAGCATGATACATAAGAAGTCTTGTGCAATTTACGGGCCCCAACCGCCGCCCTATAGCGTGCCTTACATCTCATTTTTTAATTATGGCTCCGTCACATTGGCTTTAACATTAATTATTAGCTTGTGCCTTTAATTCCTTAAAACTGAGAATTTACATCTCTCCTCAAAATTTAATTTCATTTTACATTATGAACTATGTGTTAGCAATTTAAATTCTTATTATTCCACATAAATCAATAGAGTTTATCTCAAGGCTTGCTATCATCCAAATTATCCTATTTACATTAAGAACTTAATTATTCAATGCAATAACTTATGTCTTATGATATCACTTATTGAACAGAGGTGGGAAGCCAGCATTCAACCGGACACACTTATTTCTCTGATTATTGTGTCTATTATAAAGAGATCACAATGTAACAATATTAACTGACTGTCCTTTTGTCTTATTAGAAAATTAATATTCAGTTCTATAAAGGGTGGATAATTTATTCAAACCCCACTTCAGGCGGTGGCTAAAATAGAATGCTATTAATACAGGTAAAATTACTTTTATTTACTCTTAGTATTTATTATACAGGTCTCATAAAGTTCCAATATAACTACATTGGATTGGCTACATTGGCAGATTATCACATCTTAAGTTTATTAAAGGATGTTTGATTTATTCAATATCCTACTCATTTAGGAAGTGAACTTAAATAGAATACTATCATTTGAAGTAAAATTACTTTGGTTCACTCTTAGTGTTTATTATACAGATCTTATAAACTACATTGTATGGGCTGCATTGGCAGATTATCACATCTTAAGTTTTTAAAAGATGTTTAATTTATTCAATATCTTTAACTTTTAGGAAGTGAACTTAAGTTAATTATTTTTCCATTAACTTCCACCCCTGTCTCTCAGACTGAGTGGCCAATTTGATAGACTACTAAATCATAGTTAGTATATTTTTAGTAGGTAGTAAATCAGGTAATTATCCCTGTTAATCATTGAATCAATTACATTTAGAAGTTATCCTTTACTCACTCCAACAGGCATAAAGCAGACTGTACTAGATATTAGTCTGATTGATTTAGATTGTTCCCATCAAATATTTCTATGTTTCATGTTATTAAAAGTAAGTACATGACTTATAAGGGTTTTAGACCATTAAGGCAAACTCAAATGGTATAAGTAGACTGTATTATCAGGCTAATTAGTAGGTTGTTATCAATCAACTATTTCTGTGTTTCATAATAGTAGGAGCTCATAGCTTTTAAAGTCTTAAGGTGGATTCGCAGCTTCAACGACCCAACCAAGTTCTAAACTGGTTTTGGTTGTTTAGTAAGTATCAGCTTATATTTTACTAATAGGTATCGGATGTATATTTTTTTAATACTTTGAAGAGTGTAGCAATATAAGGCCGTATTGTACCCCAGGGAAAGCTAAAAATGCCTGTTTGGTCATTTCAGTATTAGAAATCAAACATCACAGTACAGCTATGCTTATTTGCTATAACTTTTAGTATTTTTCTTGTAATAGGAAACCAGTCTAGACTTTTAGGTACTCCAAAGTAATGACGGTACGATATTACCACACTTCTGCTAATTATTTAAAATGAATAGTTAATTGGTAACAACTTTAGGAAAACAATTAGAAGTTTATTGGCCTACGGTAACAGATTACATGCCTAGATAGGACCCACATCACTTCATCGTAATTTTTATTTAGCACCGTAACTTAATTATCCCTACCTTATTAGTCTGAATTAATCCAGCCTGGCCCCGCGGCCCACGTACCTAGTTTATGTACTCACGGCGTGCTCACACCGTACTGTCCCCTCACTTCCTCATAACAATTATATAGAAATGCCTACCTATAGATTCCTACAGCTTTCCTCACTTGAAATGCCTATATTTTGTCGAACTAACAGTCCCTACTTGTGTACTTTGCAATCTAGGCCCAAGCCACATTTAACTTAACTTCGTGGTGAGTTGTGTGAGTCGCATTGCCCCTGAAAGCAACTGACCCCTAAGCTGACTATCCGTCGGGCCAGGAATACCCAGTGTGTCAACCTAACACTACCCTGTGTGTAAGGAGGCGGGACGGTTTTGGACGGGGTTGTACGTGCCCACCTCCAGCTAATTGGTGTCTGACCTATCTTCAATTTTCACTAGGGAGACAACTGTCTCTCCCCCGTTATTCTCTCGAAGATAGTGTATTATTTAGCGTTTTAACAGATAACGCCGACATTATTAAATACAGTCAAATGCCTCCAGACCGAAGTCCGTTGAAATCACATTAGTTTTTGTTGGCACCGTTATCCGTGTCCGCTAATATGATCCAGAATACTTCATTCTGTTAACAATTATTCGAGTCGCGATTACAAGAATTTTACTTTAATATTCACTTCTATTTCACAACCAATGTTAGTTAAAATCGCAACTCGAATATCACTTAGCGCGCTAAAAATGGCTCGGACGCTCGTTTTCCCGTATGAGTTTTTACCGCACTCGTCAATCGGACCGCGCCTCCGACGTCTCAAAATTGAATGCCCCGCTAATTTCCCTCTCTTCCCCAAGCATCCTAACTTTCGCGCCACGCGCCCCCAACATTCGCCCGCGCGAGTCCGCTTTTCCTCCCTTCAACCAATTGCTAGCTGTTTCACCAACGCGCCTCGCCTTCACACGTCTTATCATATGTTATACGCGAACTTCGCGTTGCGCCACGTGGAGATAACATCCTACTTCTCTTTCTATCTTTTTCTCAACCTCTCGCTCGCTCATTGCCGCCACCCGCCACGCAATTCTAAAGTTTTTCCATAATCCAACCAAATCTCGTCAGATAGCCAATATTACATGTTTGAATATCTAAATGTAGCCTTCTATTAACAATTCCCTCTCAATAATCATCCACTTAAGCCAATAATCCTGTATTTTGTGAAATTATAAAAAGTTCCGTATTCCGACCGTAGGTGGCGCCCGCCCGTATGTGCACCGGCTTGCCAACCTACGCCTATGTCACAAGGCCACACGGAGCAGTCCCCGCGAAATTCAAAATAAAGATAAAGCCCATTGCCAACCTAACAATCCTACGTGAAGCTCAAGTAAAGTAACTCACGCTAGACGGCGCCTATGTCGCAAGGGGCACACGGAGCAGTCCCCGCGAAATCAAACTAAAGATAAAGCCCTAGACCATAGTCAAACTAACAATCTTACGCGAAGCCCAAGTAAATAACTCACGCTAGACGGCGTGAGTTACGAGCACGCTTTTCATGCTTATTATATTAATGGTGCTACGCATTAATATTTATTTTAGTGCTACTCCCATACATTCCGTACTAACGGACGGATACCATTCATTCTGTACCGTTACAACATCACTTCAGGTAAGTTCGTTTAATCACTAATAGTAGTAAATAAATTGGGCATTCTGGCTCACAAAGTTGTGTCCTCACCGCTCGCCGTGCTCGCTTCGTCGTCGCTCCGCGACGACGTTCGCACACAACTATTGTGCGCCAGAACGCCCAATTTTTACTACTGTCGTAGATAACAAACAAAAGTATTAAATATAGAACCGATATAATTTTTTAGTCATTTTGTTGTAACCTTTAAAACAATGCAGTCAATTTTATTATGAGATTTGTTAAATAAAAAAAATCATTGAAATTGGAATGCATCTGTCCTACGTCATCAAACGCTCCAAAACGACATGGTACCTTATTATCAAATGCTATTCGCTGTATTGTTTGCGGACCGTCGAATTGCGGAAAGACCAACTTAGTGATTAGTTTATTGCTTCATAAAGATGGTCCATGTTTCCGTAACTTGTACGTTTATTCAAAATCATTATACCAACCTAAGTATATATACCTAGAAAAAACTTTGAATTTGGTAGCAGGCACGTCGTACAACAAATATAATTATAATAGTGAAATTCTAAGTCCGCATGAAGCTTTACCAAACTCAATCATTGTTTTCGATGATGTTGCTTGTGAAAATCAAAACAACATTCGTGATTATTTTGCTATGGGGCGTCATAAAAACATAGACTCTTTCTACATAAATCAAACATATACCAAGATCCCAAAACAGCTCGTGAGAGATAACTCAAACCTTATTATATTATTTAAGCAAGATGACATCAACTTAAAGCATGTTTATGACGAACATGTTGGGTCTGATATGACATGGCCTCAATTCCGCGAAATGTGCTCAACAGTTTGGAGTAAACCCTTCAGTTATGTTGTAATTAATAAGGACTGTGAGCGAAATAAAGGTTGCTATAGAATAAAGTTTGACACTTTTATAGTTATTAACTAATATTCATAAGTGAATGTTCTAATATATCTGGATCATTTTTACTTTTGATTTGGAACGGAATACTTACATACTAAAATGGAAAGAAATTTAAAAGAACAAATTGTAAAATCTGCAGCAGCTGTGAAAAGAAAGGTTAAAATGATAAAAGATCTAAAAAATTCGAATAATATGGCTCTGGGTACAATATTTAAACCCATTGTGGATCCTCTAAATCAATTGGCAAACAAAAGTGATACAATTTTTCACAACGAAGAATCAGTTCAAACCCCAATGAAAAAGAAAATAAAGTACAGTGATGCTGAAGTATCGTATTCGTCTAACGATAACATTCAAGAAAGTTTTAGTGAAAAAGAAAACTCAGCTGATGATTTTTATGACAAAACTGATCAAACTCTTACTGTTTCACCACCTGATGAACATAATATCAGTGATGACTCGTTTAAATCACCCGAATCATCGCCAAGCATGAAAAATCTATCTTTATCATGGTCACTATCATCTGAAGTATTTAAAGATGTGCCTTTTGGAATAAGAACTGAACGGGATAAGTTAATGTTGGGGAAAGCCCGCGTTTATGATCAGGATCGTATCTTAAAGATTGGAAATCGCACTCTGAAGAAGACGCCTGGTATTATGGAATTATTATTTAAAAAAAACACCAAATATAGATATAATCACAGACGAGGACATGCAAAATTATAAAGTAATTCTAATTGATACCAACGCACACAGACGTAATTTTGATCCAAATAAACCTATAAACAGTAACAAAGGCTTCAAATACATGAGTATTATTAAACCCTTATTCAAATTTACTAGAAAAGTAACTACAAGTACTGAAAGCATCCCAAAAGGGGAAGGTATAAATATTTTTAAAAAAGTTTAAAAGAATACCGATTTGGTTTATTGGGATGATCCAAATGAATTAGTGGAACGACTAAAATTACTGCTTGCATCACGCGAAGCACGCAACACTGGCCTAAACAGTGAGATTATAGCAATCATCGAAGAACTGTTTGAAGCTGGTATTATAAACGTGAAATATAAAAGGCATGTATTGAGAAAATTAAGCAGTTTAATAGCAGTGAACAACCCATAAAGACTGCAATGAATATAGATAAATTTGGACATCACGTTCATAAGCGTTTAAGATATTCTGAATTTATGAATACTCTTGACTACACGTTAGCAAAATCAGAGACTGGAGATTACGATGTGCAATCCTCAAGATTAAAAGGTTTGTTACCTCCACAAAATGATGATGAAGCTGTAAATAAAGCTCATTTAGATAAAGAAATTGAAGACTTGAAAAAAGAATTGAAAAAAGTTCTTAACGACGTTAGAGTTTATCTTAAAAACTTAGAAAAAGTTACTTCTAATAATATGAGTACTTTGTATTATACAAAAACGGAAATCGATTTTCTGATTAATACTAAGACAACCAAAAATGAGTAAACAAAACATAGTAGATGAGCTTCATAGATCTGCTAAAAGATACTTTCCACAACGATGCACGATAATAAAAGGAATATATGATTTATGGCAAGCAGATCTTATAGATGTACAAAAATATGCATCCTTTAATAAAGGTTTTATGTACATATTAGTTGTTATTGACACTTTATCTAAGTATGTTTGGGTAAAGCCCTAAAATCAAAAGAGAAAGTCTGTGTTACTTTTGCTATGCAACGTATACTAGCAGAGTCTACCCAAACACCAAAAAATTTGCAAACTGATTTAGGTAAGGAGTTTTACAATGATAGCTTTAAACAACTGATGAAGAAATATAAAATTAATCATTATTCAACCTACTCTGTAGAAAGCAGCTATTGTTGAACGTGTGTTAAGAACTCTAAAAAGTCGTTTTTTTAAACTTTTTAGTTTATGTGGTCGATATGAATGGTTAGGGAAAAATTTAAACTCAGTAGTACAATGCTATAATAATACCATTCATCGCATAACCAAATTTAAACCAGTCGATGTTAACAACAGAAACCAGATGTTGGTAAGAACCAACATAATTAAATCCCAAAAGCACAATACTTTGAAAAGACCTAAGTTTCGTGTTGGTGATCATGTTCGTATTAGTAAATATAAAGGCGATTTTTACAAAGGTTATACCCCTAACTGGTCTACTGAAATATTTACTATCACAAAAATCAATCATACAAACCCACCAACTTATCACATAGAAGACAGAAAAAACCACAGTATTTTAGGTTCATTTTATGAATATGAATTACAAAGAACTATGTTTCCGGATTATATCTCATAGAAAAAGTTTTAAAAAGAAAAGGGAACAGGCTTTTTGTGAAATGGTTAGGCCTAAGTAATGAAGAAAACAGTTGGGTAGAAAAAAATGCATTAGTGATGTAATATAAATAAAGAACGCAATACCCGCTCAATCATTTTGTGAGTATCAATGAAGGAAGGAAGTGGTATCTGTTCCCGCCAAAGCCGGGACGGCCATTCAAACCATACCGCCATCTGTATGGCGGTTGACTCAGCGGTTGTTGACGACCGCGTCCGCCTGTCTGCCGCGGCGCCACCGCTGCGAGACCCGCCGCCGCTAGCTTCGTGAGCCGAGCGCGCGACTAGTCTGTCTGTGAACTACCGCGTTCCGCTACTCTTATTTATAGTGACTCCTGAACCTAATGTGAAGAGACCGCCTAAATGCCTATTGTGTAGTGTAGTGACTGTGCGCCAGGAAACCAACCTACCTCGCCGCCCGTGGTCAGCTCGCCCCCCGGGTTCCTGTGACTCATCATCCCTGTAAGTACTTTATTCCCTTATACCTCCTGCCTAACCCTTATTTCGCCGCTGTTACTGCGAACGCCTTTCGCCGTAACATTTTGGTCCAATCGAGCGCGGAATAACCGCTAAGGTTCAGCCCTAATCTGAACCTAACTTTCTTTTAATTATCAATTTTAATACAGTCCGCTAAAGATAATTATTTCCGCCCATATTCTTGTTCTATTTCTGAATCTTATATCTAATTCGTGCCATCATTTCTAAATTCATTTGTTCACATAACTTTACCCTGTCCCAATAAAAATTTGGTGAGGTAGTTATGAATCATTTGTGTTAGTATAGCTGGCCAACGTACACTTATATTATTTTATTTTTATTGTTGATTTTGTGTATGCAATCGAAAGTGTGATGCAATGTTGTAATCTGAGCGGGCTTGTGTGTGTACCCAAATGATTTTTGCCTAATGATACGTTGTTCATACTCCTAACGGTAAATTAGTAGTTAAATTATTACGTTACGTATGGTATTATGACGAGAGGTTGCATTGTTATTTTTCCCGTTTTATTTTTTAAGGAATTTTTTATGTTCTTGTCGTGTTAAATCGGCTCAGATCTCGTGCATGCTCACCACGCGTGCCAAATAGCGTGCTTTATTTTTTCGCTCGTGTTAATTTTATATCTATTTTTTATTTTTGCCTTTGCGATCGGCTCATTCTTTGTGCGTGCTCACCACATGAGCTTAGTGTGTTTCATTTAGTTTCATCAGTTTTTTTTATATCGCTTACGGCTATTTGCGTGCGTCGCCTCCGCTTCTACACACGTTAAGTTTAATTAATTTTTTATTATTTGTTTATTTGTTTATTTTGTTAACTTATTTTTTCTGCGACCGACTCATTCTTCGCGCTAGTGTCGGCAACAGGTCTGCCCGACTGTGAGCGCCTTGCCCAACAGTGGGCTACGGATAACGTGATTTTTTTTTGTTTTTGTTGTTTTGTTTGCCTTTTGTTTTGCGGTCGGCTAATGTTACGTACGCGCGTTCAATAAGCATACATACACATACACACGCGTTTGCACCACCCGTGGGCCACATACAAGGCGTCCCAACTTAGTTTTGCTTTCCTTATTGTTGCGTTAATTTTAGCCCATTTGCGTTTAACTTAGTAAACAAATACGTCCAGCCCAACTATAGAATATATACAGGGTGTTGTTCCTTTTACTGCCTTTAAATTTGTTTAATTTTTTTTTTTTTTTTGTCTCCTTTTATTCATCGCGATGCCGACCAAGTCACAAGCCGCGATATTTAGGGAGGCCGCCAAAGCTTTACACCAGCTCCTAGAGGTGGGATCACTGATCATTGCTGGCGACACCAAACATTCCATAACGGAATTTAACGTGCGTTTCGCACAGATACAGGGCATAAAGGAGAAGCTGGACTCAGTGTACTACAACATTCTCGACGAAGAGAACTTAGACGAGGGGGTTGAGAGGACATACACTGAGAACCACACGAAAGCCTCCGGGGCATACCTGGGGATACTTGTGGCGAGGGAGGAAATCTCACCCTCTTCCACGTCGTCCCCAACCCATAGTGCTCAGCCCAGCTTCGGCGTCAATACGCCCACAGCCGTCCTCCCCAAAATAGCGCTGCCCAGGTTCAGCTCAAAAGTGGAGGACTGGCCTTCCTTCATTGCGCTGTTTAGGAGTTTGACTGACGACATGGCGACCCTGTCGGACGCAGTCAAGCTCCACTACCTGTTCTCAAGTCTCAGCGGTGAGGCATTAAGTATGGTGTCCCACTTAAAGGTCACCAATGAAAATTTTGCCGTGGCCATGGACATCCTCACCAAGCGGTACGAGAACCGCCGGGTTCTCATCGATAGTTTCGTCGACATAATCCTGGGGCTGCCGAGCATCCACACGCGCTCAAACATACGCACGCTTTTCCTCACTCCGCTGGTGTCCGCCCAGTGTGCCCTTAGTAATTTGGATCTGCCCATAGGAGACGACTACGTGTTTGTGTCGATAGTGGTGCGAAAGCTTAAGGGTGAGCTCCGCACGTTATTTGAACGTAGACACGGGTCTAGCAGCTCCCTGCCAACGTTGAGTGACCTCATCTCCTACCTCGAGGAGCACGCGCGCTGTGTGGAGACAGAGTTCTCCAACATAGCCCAGCCGCAGCCCATTCACGCCCTGCCCGGCCCTTCTCGTAGCCGCGCGCCTCCTCAGTTGCCCCATCGCACTTATGCTCAGATGGCTCAGCAACAACCCGACCATTACCGTGGCCGTTCCTCAGCTCCGTCGCCTCACCGCGCCTATGATCAGCCTACTCACCAACCGTCACGCCCAGCGCAGCAAATGCGTCACCGCCCGTCCACCTCCCCGGCTCGCAGTCAGCCCTTCCCCGTCTACTCGGCCTACCAGCAAAGCTGCTCCTCATCATCGTCATCGTCCTCTTCCTCACGCTCGACGCCCTACTGTCCCTATTGTGCCACTAGGGGACATACGCTCATGACGTGCAGATGGTACAATGCCCAGCCAACACAGGGCCGTTGGGACTTTGTACAGGCACGCGAGCGCTGCCAGCGTTGTCTCGGCCGTCACTACGAGAGCGAGTGCAGGTCAAGGGGGGCATGCAAGAACTGTGGGAGTACGAACCACCACACGTCCCTCCATCGACCAGACGGCCCAACGCACTCAGCTCATTCGTCGTCTGTACATGTGCCCCCACCACAGCTGGCAGAGCACTCGAGGGAGCGTCCCAGAAACAGCAGGCGGCACGAACCCGCACATGCCAAACAGGCGCAACCCAGCTCTGCTCACAGAGCCAGCCCGCCCAGGTCCGGTTTGCCAGGTAGGCCCCGCGAACGCCGCCAGCAATTATGACTCCCTACTATCACAGAGCACCCTAGCGAAGAGGTAGTTTTAGCCAATGCCCAGTCAACCCATGCCCACACAGCTGATACATACTCAGCTCATACAATTTCAGCTGATACTCAATCAGCTCACTCACCTTCTGTGCCCACTGGCACACCCATTTTGTTGCCAACCGTCTCACTAAGAGTCGCGGACGTACATGGCCATCTTCACACAGCCAGAGCTTTATTGGACTGTGGCAGTATGCTGACGTTAATAACGTCACGCATGGCACGACTTTTGAACCTGCCATCAAAACCCACTTCTTTAAAAATTACAGGAGTTGGGAATCAGCACAAACATGAGTCAAAGGCGGCAATAACAATAGTATGCCGACCCACTCACAATGATACTCCTACAATTACTGCCACAGCTCACATTTTAAAAAACGTCACTGGCTACCTTCCCTTAGAGAAGGTACCAAACATTTCCCACGTACTAGGCCAGCCACCCGTGCCATTGGCTGACCAGCTTTACCACACACCAGCCCCGATCGACCTCTTATTGGGGTCGGACGTTCTTGGTCAAGTGTTGGACGGGACTAAGGTCTCGTTGGGCCCGGGCAAGCCCATAGCCTTCGGCACGATTTTCGACTTCGCGTTGATAGGACCCATTGAGGACTTGTATGCGCAGCCGGCGCAGCAGGTTAACTCAGCTCACGTCGTCAGCTCACAACCAGACTCAGCTGAATCAGCCCAGGACATACGTCAGAGTCTGGAAAGGTTCTGGGAGTCTGAGGAGCCCCTCCCTCAACCTCACACTCATAATGATCCCCTGGAGGAACAATGCGATGAAATCTTCCGCTCTACCACTACACGCGATCCCTCAGGCAGATATACGGTCGCTCTGCCCTTTCTAAAGGACGCCCCTCAACTAGGTAAAACTCACCCTATCGCATTACGCAGATTCCTCAATATTGAGAAGAAGCTAATGGCGAACCCGTCTCTGCGTTCTAAATACGTCGACTTTATGGCCGAATACATCGACTTAGGGCACATGGCTCCCTGTCACCCAAATACATTCGCCCATAAACCTCACTTCTACATCCCTCACCATGGCGTATTTAAGTCAGGGTCGGACAAGCTGCGCATTGTTTTTGATGGTAGCTGCAAAAGCTCCAATGGTGTCAGCATAAATGAATGCCTACACACAGGCCCCGCCCTTCAACAGGACATTGTGGACATCATCATGTCCTTTAGAACGCATCCAGTCGTTTTCAGCACTGACATCCAGAGGATGTTCAGAAATGTGCTGGTTGCCCCAGACCAGAGACGGTATCAGCTGATACTATGGCGGTCCTCACCAGATCACCCTCTGCTCACCTACGCCCTCAATACAGTCACGTACGGAGCTGATACCGTCTCTGGCGATGGCCTTCATCATCAGCCAGCTGAAGCAGAGTGCGGATTGCATGGTATGGGCTTGATCTTAAGCCGTAGGTGACTGTATTGAGGGCGTAGGTGAGCAGAGGGTGATCTGGTGAGGACCGCCATAGTATCAGCTGATACCGTCTCTGGTCTGGGGCAACCAGCACATTTCTGAACATCCTCTGGATGTCAGTGCTGAAAACGACTGGATGCGTTCTGAAGGACATGATGATGTCCACAATGTCCTGTTGAAGGGCGGGGCCTGTGTGTAGGCATTCATTTATGCTGACACCATTGGAGCTTTTGCAGCTACCATCAAAAACAATGCGCAGCTTGTCCGACCCTGACTTAAATACGCCATGGTGAGGGATGTAGAAGTGAGGTTTATGGGCGAATGTATTTGGGTGACAGGGAGCCATGTGCCCTAAGTCGATGTATTCGGCCATAAAGTCGACGTATTTAGAACGCAGAGACGGGTTCGCCATTAGCTTCTTCTCAATATTGAGGAATCTGCGTAATGCGATAGGGTGAGTTTTACCTAGTTGAGGGGCGTCCTTTAGAAAGGGCAGAGCGACCGTATATCTGCCTGAGGGATCGCGTGTAGTGGTAGAGCGGAAGATTTCATCGCATTGTTCCTCCAGGGGATCATTATGAGTGTGAGGTTGAGGGAGGGGCTCCTCAGACTCCCAGAACCTTTCCAGACTCTGACGTATGTCCTGGGCTGATTCAGCTGAGTCTGGTTGTGAGCTGACGACGTGAGCTGAGTTAACCTGCTGCGCCGGCTGCGCATACAAGTCCTCAATGGGTCCTATCAACGCGAAGTCGAAAATCGTGCCGAAGGCTATGGGCTTGCCCGGGCCCAACGAGACCTTAGTCCCGTCCAACACTTGACCAAGAACGTCCGACCCCAATAAGAGGTCGATCGGGGCTGGTGTGTGGTAAAGCTGGTCAGCCAATGGCACGGGTGGCTGGCCTAGTACGTGGGAAATGTTTGGTACCTTCTCTAAGGGAAGGTAGCCAGTGACGTTTTTTAAAATGTGAGCTGTGGCAGTAATTGTAGGAGTATCATTGTGAGTGGGTCGGCATACTATTGTTATTGCCGCCTTTGACTCATGTTTGTGCTGATTCCCAACTCCTGTAATTTTTAAAGAAGTGGGTTTTGATGGCAGGTTCAAAAGTCGTGCCATGCGTGACGTTATTAACGTCAGCATACTGCCACAGTCCAATAAAGCTCTGGCTGTGTGAAGACGGCCATGTACGTCCGCGACTCTTAGTGAGACGGTTGGCAACAAAATGGGTGTGCCAGTGGGCACAGAAGGTGAGTGAGCTGATTGAGTATCAGCTGAAATTGTATGAGCTGAGTATGTATCAGCTGTGTGGGCATGGGTTGACTGGGCATTGGCTAAAACTACCTCTTCGCTAGGGTGCTCTGTGATAGTAGGGAGTCATAATTGCTGGCGGCGTTCGCGGGGCCTACCTGGCAAACCGGACCTGGGCGGGCTGGCTCTGTGAGCAGAGCTGGGTTGCGCCTGTTTGGCATGTGCGGGTTCGTGCCGCCTGCTGTTTCTGGGACGCTCCCTCGAGTGCTCTGCCAGCTGTGGTGGGGGCACATGTACAGACGACGAATGAGCTGAGTGCGTTGGGCCGTCTGGTCGATGGAGGGACGTGTGGTGGTTCGTACTCCCACAGTTCTTGCATGCCCCCCTTGACCTGCACTCGCTCTCGTAGTGACGGCCGAGACAACGCTGGCAGCGCTCGCGTGCCTGTACAAAGTCCCAACGGCCCTGTGTTGGCTGGGCATTGTACCATCTGCACGTCATGAGCGTATGTCCCCTAGTGGCACAATAGGGACAGTAGGGCGTCGAGCGTGAGGAAGAGGACGATGACGATGATGAGGAGCAGCTTTGCTGGTAGGCCGAGTAGACGGGGAAGGGCTGACTGCGAGCCGGGGAGGTGGACGGGCGGTGACGCATTTGCTGCGCTGGGCGTGACGGTTGGTGAGTAGGCTGATCATAGGCGCGGTGAGGCGACGGAGCTGAGGAACGGCCACGGTAATGGTCGGGTTGTTGCTGAGCCATCTGAGCATAAGTGCGATGGGGCAACTGAGGAGGCGCGCGGCTACGAGAAGGGCCGGGCAGGGCGTGAATGGGCTGCGGCTGGGCTATGTTGGAGAACTCTGTCTCCACACAGCGCGCGTGCTCCTCGAGGTAGGAGATGAGGTCACTCAACGTTGGCAGGGAGCTGCTAGACCCGTGTCTACGTTCAAATAACGTGCGGAGCTCACCCTTAAGCTTTCGCACCACTATCGACACAAACACGTAGTCGTCTCCTATGGGCAGATCCAAATTACTAAGGGCACACTGGGCGGACACCAGCGGAGTGAGGAAAAGCGTGCGTATGTTTGAGCGCGTGTGGATGCTCGGCAGCCCCAGGATTATGTCGACGAAACTATCGATGAGAACCCGGCGGTTCTCGTACCGCTTGGTGAGGATGTCCATGGCCACGGCAAAATTTTCATTGGTGACCTTTAAGTGGGACACCATACTTAATGCCTCACCGCTGAGACTTGAGAACAGGTAGTGGAGCTTGACTGCGTCCGACAGGGTCGCCATGTCGTCAGTCAAACTCCTAAACAGCGCAATGAAGGAAGGCCAGTCCTCCACTTTTGAGCTGAACCTGGGCAGCGCTATTTTGGGGAGGACGGCTGTGGGCGTATTGACGCCGAAGCTGGGCTGAGCACTATGGGTTGGGGACGACGTGGAAGAGGGTGAGATTTCCTCCCTCGCCACAAGTATCCCCAGGTATGCCCCGGAGGCTTTCGTGTGGTTCTCAGTGTATGTCCTCTCAACCCCCTCGTCTAAGTTCTCTTCGTCGAGAATGTTGTAGTACACTGAGTCCAGCTTCTCCTTTATGCCCTGTATCTGTGCGAAACGCACGTTAAATTCCGTTATGGAATGTTTGGTGTCGCCAGCAATGATCAGTGATCCCACCTCTAGGAGCTGGTGTAAAGCTTTGGCGGCCTCCCTAAATATCGCGGCTTGTGACTTGGTCGGCATCGCGATGAATAAAAGGAGACAAAAAAAAAAAAAAAATTAAACAAATTTAAAGGCAGTAAAAGGAACAACACCCTGTATATATTCTATAGTTGGGCTGGACGTATTTGTTTACTAAGTTAAACGCAAATGGGCTAAAATTAACGCAACAATAAGGAAAGCAAAACTAAGTTGGGACGCCTTGTATGTGGCCCACGGGTGGTGCAAACGCGTGTGTATGTGTATGTATGCTTATTGAACGCGCGTACGTAACATTAGCCGACCGCAAAACAAAAGGCAAACAAAACAACAAAAACAAAAAAAAATCACGTTATCCGTAGCCCACTGTTGGGCAAGGCGCTCACAGTCGGGCAGACCTGTTGCCGACACTAGCGCGAAGAATGAGTCGGTCGCAGAAAAAATAAGTTAACAAAATAAACAAATAAACAAATAATAAAAAATTAATTAAACTTAACGTGTGTAGAAGCGGAGGCGACGCACGCAAATAGCCGTAAGCGATATAAAAAAAACTGATGAAACTAAATGAAACACACTAAGCTCATGTGGTGAGCACGCACAAAGAATGAGCCGATCGCAAAGGCAAAAATAAAAAATAGATATAAAATTAACACGAGCGAAAAAATAAAGCACGCTATTTGGCACGCGTGGTGAGCATGCACGAGATCTGAGCCGATTTAACACGACAAGAACATAAAAAATTCCTTAAAAAATAAAACGGGAAAAATAACAATGCAACCTCTCGTCATAATACCATACGTAACGTAATAATTTAACTACTAATTTACCGTTAGGAGTATGAACAACGTATCATTAGGCAAAAATCATTTGGGTACACACACAAGCCCGCTCAGATTACAACATTGCATCACACTTTCGATTGCATACACAAAATCAACAATAAAAATAAAATAATATAAGTGTACGTTGGCCAGCTATACTAACACAAATGATTCATAACTACCTCACCAAATTTTTATTGGGACAGGGTAAAGTTATGTGAACAAATGAATTTAGAAATGATGGCACGAATTAGATATAAGATTCAGAAATAGAACAAGAATATGGGCGGAAATAATTATCTTTAGCGGACTGTATTAAAATTGATAATTAAAAGAAAGTTAGGTTCAGATTAGGGCTGAACCTTAGCGGTTATTCCGCGCTCGATTGGACCAAAATGTTACGGCGAAAGGCGTTCGCAGTAACAGCGGCGAAATAAGGGTTAGGCAGGAGGTATAAGGGAATAAAGTACTTACAGGGATGATGAGTCACAGGAACCCGGGGGGCGAGCTGACCACGGGCGGCGAGGTAGGTTGGTTTCCTGGCGCACAGTCACTACACTACACAATAGGCATTTAGGCGGTCTCTTCACATTAGGTTCAGGAGTCACTATAAATAAGAGTAGCGGAACGCGGTAGTTCACAGACAGACTAGTCGCGCGCTCGGCTCACGAAGCTAGCGGCGGCGGGTCTCGCAGCGGTGGCGCCGCGGCAGACAGGCGGACGCGGTCGTCAACAACCGCTGAGTCAACCGCCATACAGATGGCGGTATGGTTTGAATTGGCCGTCCCGGCTTTGGCGGGAACAGATACCACTTCCTTCCTTCATTGATACTCACAAAATGATTGAGCGGGTATTGCGTTCTTTATTTATATTACATCACTAATGCATTTTTTTCTACCCAACTGTTTTCTTCATTACTTAGGCCTAACCATTTCACAAAAAGCCTGTTCCCTTTTCTTTTTAAAACTTTTTCTATGAGATATAATCCGGAAACATAGTTCTTATGTAATTCATATTCATAA